>MCFH01000015.1:42500-642500 GCA_002104945.1 Piromyces finnis | reverse complement strand
TATTATATATAAATATATATAAATATTAGAAAGGAATTACTAAAAATAAGATAATAATGTAAAAGATTGTGAGAAATTAATATTAGGTAGAAAGGAATGTTTTATACTAAATAATTTTTAGTTTCATTAATACAAAAAAAAAAAAAAAAAATTGGTTTTATAAAAGAAAACATATAAATATTAGAAACTATAGAATGATTAAAAATGAAAGAGTTATACAGTAGAATTTATACCTTATTGAGTATTATTATTTTATGGATAAAATGGGTCTATGCCAAAGATGATGCCAATGACTATGAATTAGAGAGGCAAAATAAATATGAATTATCAGAAGATGATAAATATTATATGATTTTTATGGATAATGGGAATTCCGATAATAAAAAAGAAAAGCGTCAAGAAGTTGATGGTTTCATTAATTTAATGGTAAATGAAATTCATAGTTTGATTATTGAAAATAAAGATACGTATAGAGATATTGAAAAATTTGAAGAAATTAAAGAAGAGGATGAAGATGAAAAAAAAAGAAAAAAGAAAAGAAAAGAAGAAGGTGAAGAAAGTCATTATGCCATGGATTATGGAGATACAAATTTTGTTTATCCGATTTCTACTGTTGGGAATAGCACCGTACTTTATGCCTATCTTTCACATGATTTAGTGGAAAAAATTAAAAAAATGAAAGGAATTAATGAAATTACACCCAATAGATTTGTTAAACTCACCGCAAATTATAATATCAATGAAATTATAGAGGAAACCCAATGGAAGGAAGTTGGTATTAAAGAAAATGCCCCATTACACTTATCCTTAATTTCTCAGGGAAAATATTCGAAAGAAAATATAGGACATTATGATACGACCTATTATTATCCAAAGACTGCTGGAAAAGATATTGATATGATATTTTTAGATTCTGGTTTTAATTTTAAGCATCCCGAATTCAATAATACAGATGAACGAATAGTAAAATGTGTTGTTAAAATTAGTAATGGTAAAGTAGAAACTGTTTCAGATGAACGTTTTTGCGGTACAACTGATCGATATTCGGATTATCATGGAGAAATGATTTCAGATATCGCTGCCGGAATAGAAAAGGGTGTAGCTAGTAAAGCTAATATTTATGGTATTGCTCTTAAAGTATGGTTTGGAGATATTAAAGAGGTCGATATATTTGCTGGATTACAATATATCATTGATCATTTAATAAGAGAATATAAAACGGTAATTAATCTATCTTTTGGTAGTTTTTATGCCATGGCTGAAGAAACCGAAGCCATTTTACACTATCAAAAATTAATAAATGAAATTATAGAGAAAAAGGGAATAGTTGTGGCTGCTTCAGGTAATAATGGTTTATCTGCTTATGATGAAGTCTCTGGAAATGCCTTTTATCCATGTTCCTTTGATCAAGTTATTTGTGTTGGTGGTGTAAATGGAGTCAATGGGTTTAATAAGGATACCTATGAAAGAGCCATGGAATCAAATTATGGAGAATCTGTAAATATATATGCACCCTATGAAGTTAATGTTTTATACCAAAATTCAAAAGGTATGAATTTAGAAGCCTATCCTGAAGGGACGTCCTTTTCATCCCCAATTGTATCTGGAATTATTGCTACCCTTATGAGTGAAAATCCCGATACCCGGTTTACCATTAAAACCATGATGGATTATTTAACAGAGTTGGGTCAAAAATCAATTATTTATGGAATGGTATCAGGACCAGGAAATCTATTTGTTAATAACGGCAAACAGCGGATATATTATCAAGAGAATACGTATATTCGTTGTGATCCATTGATTGAAAAAACGATACAATGTCCGGAAAATCAGTTCTGCACAGATGAAGGATTTTGTGAAGAAATAAAATTAGAAGAAAATGATTTAAATTCTAATCCTGGTAATTCTACATTAATTGAATCTATAATTCCAGAAATAACTTCAACTACTACCACAAATGAACCCCCCAAAACCACCACTTATTCTATTAAATCTACTAGTAACGCTACAACCCCTACAAAAACTAACACCACGTCAATGAAAAAAACATCAACAACTACAAAAAAAACTACTACTACTTCTAAAAAAGCATCAACAAAGATCACTACTACTGCTACAACTACGCTTACTAAAAAATCAACAACCAAAAAGACAACAACAACTAAAAAAACGACGACAACAAAAAAAACTACTACTACTAAAAAGACAACAACCAAAAAAACTACTACTAAGAAAACAACAACAACTAAAAAATTTACGACTAAAAAGACAACAACAAAAAAAATAACAACTAAAAAATCTACAACTAAAAAAGTATCAACTACTACAATTTCAATGTCTTTAGAATTATAGACTTAAAAGAAAAACAAAGGATGAATTCATTTCAATAAAAATGTATATTAAATAAAGTATTTTGTATTTTTAAAATTTTTGTTAATTGAATATATATTAATGAAGCGTTTAATATTAATATTTTTTTCATTTTTTTCTTTTATCTTTATTTATATGGTGGTAATATAACATATTTTTTTCAAGAATAAATATTATATATAAATACTACCTTATATTTTAATACTATCGTAGAAAAGAACCTATTTTATTACAATTATTTCTTAACAAATAATTTTCATTCTTTATTCTCTTTATTTCCCTTTTTATTATTGATTTTTTTTTATTTATTATTTATAATTCATTATTTTAGAAGAAAGCAGTGTTGTTACATTATTAGGTTATTATTATTAATTTATTATTTTAGAAGAAAGCAGTGTTGTTACATTATTAGGTTATTATTATTAATTTATTATTTTAGAAGAAAGTAGTGTTGTTACATTATTAGTTAGTTTAATCAAGGGACTACCAGTACGCCAAAAAAAAAAATTATTATTTACATATATAAATGCATACTAATCATAAAAATATAATATACACGTGTTATACATAAGTCTATTTTTAATAATGAATAAGGTTTATAAAGTTTTAATACTTTTTAATAAGATATTATTATTTATTATAAATATCTTTTTCCATTTATATAAATAATAAGATTTATGTATACAATATTTTTTTGTATGGTTGAAAATTTTCCTAGAAATTTTATTAATTTTAATTAATAATTTCTTATCGTGTAAGTATTGTGAAGTGAGTAAAATAATAACAACAATAATAAAACAACAAATATAACATATATTAAAAAATAAGCTTTGTTCCTATTGCTAATAATTATATAGTATTGATTATTTATTTTATTAATAATAATTATAACAACACTATTAATAACACTATTAATTCTATTATTCTAATTATTATTAGAATAGAAAAAAAAAAAAAAAAGAGTACGAAATTTATTAAATAGTTAATAGGTTAAATTATAGGAAAGTAAAAATTTTATCTAGGTAATTTTAACCATAAAAATAAAGATTAGTAAAACTTTTTTTTTTTGATACTATTATTATTATTAATAAAAATGAATTTAATTAAAATAGGATAAACTCATATTTTTTATGATAATCATAAATTAAAATTTTAATTTGTGAAACCTATCAAAATAAAAGTTTAATTATTAAAGTTTAAATATTTTAAAATTTCATTGGTTACTATTGTTTTATTTTGTTTGTGTAACACTATTTTCCATCAATTTAAATTAATTTCTTGTTATTAAAATAAATTAAAAAATGATTTATTTTTTAATAATGACAAAAAAAAGGATTTTATTATAAAATAAAGTTGAATATATCATCACTTTATTATTTCTTTTTTTTTTTTTTTTTTTTTTTTAAAGAAATTTAAGAATTACAGGATTAAGAAAAATAAAAAAAGAACAAGAGAGAAAAAAGGCATTTAGGAATTTAGTTCAAACCATTTTTTAATATATAATAGTTATTCTTTTATTATTGAAAACATCTAATTCTACTTTACTATTATTTATTCTAAATCTCTTTTTTTATTGAAATTACAGTTAACAAAAATCAATTTAAACAAAAAAAAAAAAAACTTGAATATATAAAAATACAAATATCATTTATTTTTAGCAACATAACAACGAAACTATGTATACTCTATATAATATAATATAAAAACAAATTAAATAATTTTATAATACCATTTATTTTTTTTTAATTATCCACACGATACACAAGTACGAACAACAGAAAAGTTTTTATTCCTTATAAGCATGAAAATTTTAAAAAATTAAAGTAAGGAATTTTAAAGATAATTTATACATTTTTTTTATTTTTTAAAACGTAATAATTATAAAAAAAAAAAAGTAAATAAAATATACGCATTAAATATATACAAATTAAAAAAAAAAAAAAAAGTGAAAAAAAATGCTTAAAAATAATAAAATTTTACTCCTATGGAGTATAATGATAATGAATTGGATGGCGTATAGTTATGTTATGAATGACAAGGATGATGATCAAATAAAAGATAATTATTATATGATTTTTGTAAATAATGGAAGTAAAAAAAAGCAATTTTTTGAAAAGCGTCAAGAAACGCATGTCTTAATTAATAATATTGTTCATGATCTTCAAGGGTTAATTATTGAAAATATAGATACCTATAAAGATCCTGAAAAATTAGTTGAAATAGAGAAATCATCATCAAAATATAATAAAAGAGAAAATGAATCATGGATTTCAAATCTAGTGTATACCGTATCAACCGTAGAGGACAGTACTGTATTATATGCCTACCTTTCTAATGATCTTGTAAGAAAAATAAAAGCGATAGCTTATGTTAAAGATTGTCTACCCGATAGTTATGCAGAATTAGCAACAAACTATAATGAAGAGGATATTAAAAAGGAAACAAAATGGAAGGGTGTTGGAGTAAAGGAATATACCCATATGCATTTATCCTTACTTTCTCAAGGAAAATTTTCATTGGATCATATAGATCAATACGATTATAATTATTATTATCCAGCGTCTGCTGGGGAAAATATAGATATGATTATCATGGATTCTGGTTTCAACTTTAATCATTCAGAATTTTCCAATACGAATGATCGTATCGCCCGTTGTTCCACATTTATAAAAGATGGTATACCGGTAGACATTTCCGATAAAGATTGTCGATCTGATGATATCTATATTAAAAATCATGGAGAATGTGTCGCAGATGCTGCTGGTGGGTTAGACAGAGGGGTAGCCAATAAAGCAAATATTTATGGAGTTAAAATAGATATTGATCCATTACTAGGCAGTATTAAATATATTGATATTATTGCCGGATTACAATATATTAGTGATCATTTAATAAGACCGTACAAAACAGTCATCAATTTTTCTTTCGGTAAATACTATCATTATGAAGAACAAAAAAGTGAATTGGATCATTATGAAAAATTAATAAATGAAATTACAACTAAAGGAGGTATTATTTTTGCAGCAGCCGGTAATCATGGATCAGGTACGGTGAAAGAGGCATCCAAAGAAGCTTTATACCCCTGTTCTTTTGAAAATGTTATATGTGTTGGAGGTGTTGAAGTCATGGATCCAAACACATCCAATGATTATAGAAAAGCAGTAGATTCTAACCATGGTTCAAATGTTAATATTTATGCACCATTTGATATGGATCTTCTTTATCAAGATAGTAATGGAGTGGATAAAGAAAAAAGTGTTGAAGGAACTTCATTCTCATCTCCATTAACTGCTGGTGTTGCAGCTACCCTTATGAGTGAACATTCTGAGATTAAATTTACCACCGAAATAATGTTAACATGGTTAACTGAACTTGGCCTTAAAGATATTATCAGCAATATACCAAAAGAGGAAAATAATATTTTTATTAATAATGGTAAACATATTAATTATTCCTCTAATGATATTTATTATGGTTGTGGTATACACTCGGGAAACCTAGAATGCCCCTCTAATGAATATTGTTCCGAAGATGGTTTCTGTAGAAATTTGGAGATACCCTATAATAACAGCACTACTACTACCACCACCACTACAGAAATCATGTTACAAAGTACAATCATCGAAATGAATACAACTACAACACTTGTTTTTCCAACTTCTACTATTGAAGCCACCATGATAGAAGTCACCTCAACTTTAAATACTATTCCTAATCCAGTAGAAACCATGGTAGAAAGTATCATGAATGACAATCCAACTATTTCCATCACCCTCACATTTATGGAATCCTATGATACCATCACAACAAGCATAGAAGAGGATATTATAGATGAAGAAACAGATACGCCACCCATAGATGTTGGTGATATTGAAATAGAGGAAGATGAGATTGATTTAGAAGAGGATGAAGAAGAAGTTATTGATCTTGATCTTTATTTAGATGAAGAAGGAAATGAACGACATGAAATAAATGAATACAGAATAAAAACTTTAATAGCCAAGAAAATAATGAAAATGCAATGGAAAAGCCTTTACTACCAATAATTAATCAAATGAAGTAAAAAAAAAAAAAAAAAAATGAATAAATAAAAATAGAATAGAAAAAAAATATAATAATAGAATTAAAAAATAAAAAAAAGTACATTATATATTATAGGTAATAAATTATAGTTTATAGAAAAATAATAATTATTGTATAAAGAATAAAAGAAAAAATCATATTTTGTTTTTGTATATATACTTTATATATTTATATATATGGATGGTATGGTGTGTGTATTATTTATAAATTTTATATATTATTTATAAAATATTTTTAAATAGTATTATTATCTTATCATTATTAGTATTATTAGTATTATTGTTATTATTGTTTTTATATAATAATACTATTTTTAGTATTATATTCAAAGTTTTTTTTTTTTTAATTAGTTTTATTTATTAATAAAACTATTGATTTAGCCCAATTTATAGTTGTGTAACCTTATTTTATCAGATAGTAATACTTTAATAAAAGAATATCAAAGACATGCCTTTTTTTCATATAAAATGAATAAATGTTTAGAAAAAAATAATACGAATACGTAATATATAAATAGAGAGAGATAAACCTATTTCTAGTATTATACTTTTTTTTTTTTTTTTCCTTCGTTTTTACTTTTTTTTTTAAAAAAAAAAAAAAAAATTTAATTTATAATAAAAATTTTAATTAATAAAATTTAATATAAATTTTTAAGTTTCATATTTGTAAATCATTATTTTTAATTAAAAAAAAGCTTTGTCCCCTACAAAAAAAAATTAAAAAAAAAATATATATATATAAAAAAAAAGTAAAAAAAAAAAAAAAAAAAAAAGGAAATTAGAAAAGAAAAAATGTTTTTTTTTTTTTTTTTACTTCTTTTTAAATATTCATTTGAATGTACAGTAATAATATAAAAAAAAAAAAAATAAAAAAAAATAAAAAGAAATGAACAAATAAATTGTATTAATTATTAATTATTAATATATAAAGAAAGAAAAAACAGGAAAAATAAAAAAAATTCTCAATTAATTGTTAAAAAATTCTTTTAAATTTAAAATAAATTTCAACAATAACAACAGTAACAACAACAACGAATATAAAAAGATAAAAAAAAAATAAATAAATTGTATTTTTATTTATTTCGTACCAATTATTCTTTTAAATTAATAGTAATATTTCAATCATAATTATAAATAAGAAAAAAAGCTATTCTTCCAAAAAAAAAAGTTTATTAAATTCAAAAAAAAAAAAAAATAAAATAAAAAATAAAATAACAGCAATAATAACAAGATAAATAAATAAAATATATATTAATAATTAACAAGAATGACAACAATTTGAATAATAATAATAATTCATATCCTTATTCATTAAAAAAAAAACCATAAAAGAAATTTTAAATTTTTTTTAATGATACATACCAATTTTATATACCAATAAATTATCAATCTTATTAAATAACCTGTATATATATTTCCTTGAAGGAAAAAAAAAAAAAAAAAAAAAAAAAAAAAATCAATGTATTTTTATAACAATTAGTTTAATAAAAAAAAAATACATTTATATATAATATATAAATAATTTTAAAAAATTTAAATTTCATTTTCAAAATTTAAAATTCAAAAAAAAAAAAAATGCAAAATTTTTATAAATTATATTTTATATGGCAAAGTGTTATCCTACTTTTAATAGCAAAAGTAGATGGTTTTCGTCGTCAACGTATAGCTGATTTACCCTTTTCAAATAATGTAGCGTATATAGAAGAATCAAAAAATGAACGTTATTACATGGTATTTATTAAATCTTCTCTTGGAGTTGAAAAACGACAAGAATTGTCCTTTCCTGTCGTCAATACCACGGAATTTATTAATGGGAAAGTGGATGAAATTCATTCCTTAATTTTAAATAATAAAGATACCTATGTAAATACTGAAAATTTTGAAGCCCTAAAAACAAATATATTGATAAAAAGAAGGGATGACGATTCATCTATTCCAACAGCATTAGAAAATACGGTGAGATCACCGTATGTTTTTCCAATTTCTTCTGTTGAGGATAGTACCGTACTATATGCCTATCTTTCTAAAGATTTAGTAAAAAAAGTAGAGGAACTTTCCTATGTTTCTAGTGTGAGAATAGGTGAACAAATTAATATTGATGTTATGGAAAATGGTAATTATGACAGAAAGGTGGTAAAACAAGAAATAAAATGGGATGATGTCATGATGGAAGAGGACGATGATTATAATAGAAAAGTGGTAAAACGAGAGATGGAATGGAATAATGCCGTAAAGGAGGAGGAGGAGGAGGAGGAGGAGGGAGAAGAACACTATTACAAAATAAGAACAATTCAACGAGAAACTGGATGGAAAAATGTTACTGTTAGAGAAGATACCTATATGCATCTTTCTCTAATTTCACAAGGAATTGTGAATCATGATATTATAGGTTCCTTTGATTATAATTATTATTATCCTAGTTCAGCAGGAGAAGACATAGACATTATCCTGATTGACACCGGGTTTAACTTTGAAAATGAAGAGTTTTCCAATCACGGCAAGGAGCGTCAGGTTCGATGTGTTGCAGAAATCCAAAATGCCATACTATCCGAGAGTCTAGAGGAAAGCAGATGTGGTTTACATAGGGAAGCCTCCTATCACGGTGAAATTGTAGCAGATATTGTTGGAGGTTTAGAGAGTGGCGTGGCCAATAAAGCCAATATTTATGGTATTGCGGTTCATTCCAAGGAGGGTAAGTTTTTAGAAGAAGATATGTTTTTAGCCTTACAATACATTATTGATACCTTGATTCGACCTCATAAAACGGTTATTAATCTTTCTTCCGGAATTTATTATCCAATTTCAGAACCTGGGGATAATTATCATCACTATCAATTATTGATTCGTCGATTAGTTGAAAAGGGTGCCACGGTCATTGCCTCAGCCGGTAATGATGGTGCCCTTACCTATAATCGAAAGCATAATTTTCAGTATTGTCCATGTTCCTTTTATGGAGTAATTTGTGTTGGTGGTATTAAAGATATTCATCCTATATTCTCTAATCATTATGAAGTAGACGCGTATTCCAATAGTGGTGAAACAGTAAATATTTATGCACCATTTTATGTGTATGGTAGTTATCAAGATGAGAAAGGAAGAGATCATGATGATTATTTCTATGGTACTTCTTTTTCAGCACCTATTGTCGCAGGGGTAGCTGCCACCATTATGGGTGAATTTAAAGCCATTAAATTTGATTCCTATTCCATGAATGATTTTTTAATTCGATTAGGTGAAAAGAATAGGATTACCAATCTTGATCCAGGTAGAAATAATGTGTTTCTTAATAATGGAAAATCCATGGTTTATTCTTCCGATGGTATGTATTATGGTTGTGGTTATCATTCAGGACATCATACCTGTTCCAATCCAAAGAGCACCTGTTCTGAAGAAGGATATTGTATTAATGAAAATGGAGAAATAGAACTTGAAAAATCGAATCCTATCATCAAAGATGATTTTCCTGATTTTGATTTTGATTTCGATTTTCCTTTCCTATCCTACTACAGTACAACGGATGATCAAGCGACGGAGTTTCCTGAATGGTATGATGAATCAGATGAAAAGAACGAAGAAAGGATCACCACCGATCCATTTTTTTTCGAACCCGAGGATGAAGAAGAAATTTTCAATGAAAATGATAAAACTTTTTCTGTCACTTTAATCGACGATCCACTACTCATCCCAGAACCCACCGATGATATTAACGAAGGGATTGGTCTAGATTAAAGAATACTTTTGTGAAAAAAACAGAACATCATTTTCATAATAAAATATGTATATACCGTATATATAGATATAATAATAATAATAATAGGGGAGAGAGAGAGATTACTTTTAATCCTCTTTTGTTTTTTCAACTATTACTATTATTATTATTACTTAATCCTTAATAATTAATTAATAGATATTAATTTTAATTTTTTTAAAAAAAAAAAAAAAAAAAAAAATTAAAATAACAAAGTTGGTCATTAAAAATAAATAGTTTAAAAAAAAAAAAAAAAAAGACCAAACTTTTATATATAAAAAGAATTATTATAACTCTTTAATAAAATTCTTTAGTATTATTATCAATTTTTACAATTTATTTTTATATATTAAAAAAAAAAAAAAGGATGTCATATAAACTATTAAAAATAGTCATCTTTTACAACTATAATAACTTGTATTCTTAACTTTATAAATAATCATTTCTAGTGTAAAAAAATAATATCTATATATATAATACTTAATATTGTTATAATCAATAATCTTTTACAATAATCATCAATATCTCTAATAAATAAACAAATAAAAATAGTCATTCATTAATAAATAAAACATCACTACTATTCCTTTTTTACCCCTACCAACAACATGAAATTATTTTACATTTCTATTTAATAATATATTCTTTCCACCTTTTCTTAATACTTATCCCTTTAGATGTATACAATTTGTATACAATCTACAATATATTTACCTTCTACATAAATCATTGTAGAAGGTAAACATATTGTAATATTAAACATATCTACATAAATCATTGTAATATTAATACATTATTGTATTGATAATGGATTATGTTTTTCCTTTCTTTTTATCTTGAGAATATGTTTTATCACAAAAAAAAAAAGATAATAATATTTCAGGAATACAATACATTAATAAATATTTACCAATGTTTATCTATGTTTTTTTTTTTATTTTTATGAAAAATCATGATTTAGGTCAACTACAAATTTGATCGTATGAATCTTCCAACTAATGAAATTAAAATAACTTTTCTTTTTAGAAAAAAAAAAATAAAGTATATTTATTGTATTAACAGTAATACTACACAATCCTTTCTTTCTATTTATTATCTTTAAAATAATAATAAACCAAAAGCCATAAGCATTAATATTTCTTTTTTTTTTTAAAAAAAAAAAAAAAAAACCGCTCAAAATAAACGCATCTTTTCTAGATCATCCCGCTTTTCTATCCCTGTTTATAATCTAACCTTTTCCTTTTTTTTTTACCATTTTTGTAGAATTTAACTTTAAAAAGTTTAAATAAAATCATGATTTCTTTTTTAGAACTTTATATATAAAAAAAAAAAAGGAAAAAGTAATTGAGGATAAAAAAAGAGAGGAAATTATGTTATTACTACTTGTTGGTACTCTGATTGTGTTATTAGAACAAAGCTAAAAAAAAAAGATTCACACCTTATAAATCATTTAAATTTCTTATTCTTTTTATTTCCATTCTAAAATGTTTTACTATCATCGTTTATTTTCAAATGAAACTTTCACCATTCATGGAATAATTCTTTTACTATTTATTAATAAGCACAAAATAAATTAAAAAGGAAAAATGTTTTTTTTTTATATAATTTCTTTTGGTATTTTTTCTGCTTATCCATTTGGTTACTTTTTAATTTTAAAGAAAAAAAAAAAGAAAGAAAAGAATGGCATTCCTTTTTATCTTTAAAGGATTGTGTGGGTTTTTTTTTTTTTTTTTTTTTTTTTTTTTTGAAGCAAGGATGGAATTGCCTTGTGTAGAAAAGTAAACAAACAAACAAATCCCTAAGCCAAAATGGTCTACAAATTGTTCCATTCTTTAATGAAAAAATTAACTTTAAATACCTTAAATTTATGCATAGAAAATTTTTAGGAATAAAATTGATCCAACAAATTCAAAGTGGGAAGAAAAGTTAATGAAATAATAATTATTAAATAGAAATTTAACAAAATAGACTAGACTAATAATTTATTACTGCTACCACTCGCCATCATCCTTATTACCATTACCATCACCACCACTCACTACACTACCATTACTACTATAAAAAAGTATACTTTTATTATCCCATTTTTATTATAAAATAAACTTTAAAAAATTTAATTTCTTTTTTTTATTTATTAATTAATTAATTATAAAATTTTTTAATTATAAATAAAACTAAAAACTAAAATGGAAATGAATTTTAGAAACATGTTGTTACATTAACTCTAATAATGTAATATCAATGCACCTGCCCATAGCCATGCTAATACCAATACCAATACTATAAATAATAAATTTTTTCTTTTTATTTTAATTTACATCTAATAATTCAACATTATTTTACCACATTTCTTTCTTCACCTCTTTACTATTTTGTCTAGGTCATTGACTAGGTAAAAAAAAAAAGTTTTTCACCTACTGTTATTGGTGTAATTTAAGTATTGATTTTAATCTTCTTTTGGTACAAAATGAAACAAATAAATTAAATTTATATTTAATCATTAAATAATATATGAATTCAATATAAATAGAATATATTAATTTAATTAATTTATAGAATTATTTAATAATGCAAAAAAAAATGGAAATTTAAAAAAGTTTGTAAATAAACAAAAAAGTCACTGCTTACTGAAAGGCCACTGCTTACTGAAAAGGCAATGGTCTCAACAAGATGTATGGTTTAAAAGGTCTCAAAAGAGAATTTATCCTTTCTTTTTATTTACAAAAAAAATATAAAATAAAATAAAAAAAAAAGCAATGAATGAATAATAAAATTTAAAGATTTATTTTTTAAAAAAAAAAAAAAAGATATATTATTTTTTATATTTATATAGATATGTACAAAATAAAATTGTTTTATACAAAATCTAAAACAAAAACAAAAACAAAATTATCACCATATTTTTTGGTATGAAATTGAATTTGTTTTATGTTTTACATTTTATCAACTAAAAGATGATGACATTTCCTTTTTTTTTTTACTATAAAATGTTGATAATAAATAATAAAAAAACACACACACACACAATGAAAAAGTTTTTTGCTAGACTTTTTTCCCTAAGGAATAAAAGTTTTTGCCAGACTTTTTCCCATGATAAAATCTTTTTTTGGCTTTCAAGGTATGGCGACATCAAACAAAACATTTTGAAAAAATAAATTAAAAATTAATTTATTAATATAATTAATAAAAGAAAAAAAAGTTTATTTTTTATTAAAATGAGAAAATCATAAGTTGTAATTGATTCATAATCTATTGTCAATGCTATTTCATCATATATTATAATTGAATTATTAAATTAAAAAAATAAAATAAATAATATATGAATCCATAGACTAACATTAAATGAATTATCCATATTAAATTTTCAAAAAAAGAAAAAAGTTTAATGACTAATAAAATTGAAAAGAGCTTTCAAAAAGAAAACATAAAAAATAAACAAAACGTTTATATAGAATTTAATAGAAAATGAATTTTCTAAAAGAAAAAGAATATATTTTGATTATATTTTGATTATATTTCATAATATATTCTATCATATATTAAATATATATTCTATTCAAGCTTTACAGAAAAAAAAAGGTTTTCAAAAAAAAAAGAGTATAAATAAACCTTTTTTTTTCCTTTGACTTTTTTTTTAAATTCAACAATAAAACATAAAAATGTCTGAAGTTCCAGCCATTATTAAGAAATACTTCCCAAACGGTGCTCCAGAATCCTGGAAGAAGCTTTTCCCAAATGGTCCACCAGGTCCAGAATACTTTGAAGGTGCTAAGCCAGGAGAAATGCCACCAAAGTTAAAGGCTCTTTTCCCAAATGGTGAAATCCCAGAAGATCTTAAGGTTTTCAAGGGTGAAATTCCAGAAGATTTCAAGCAATTCCTTATTGAAACTCAAAAAGAAATCTTAGCCAAGGCTAACAAGAACTAAACTTTTTTACATTACTATTAGAAAAAAAAGAACATATGATGGAAGGTTTAAAAAAAAAAAAGAAATTTTTTTTTATTCCATTCCTTCAAATGTAAATATCTCTAAACAATACGCTCTAGAATTTTAATACATTCTCTATAGAATTATTTTTAGAAAAACTTTTTTTAACAAAAAATTCAATTTTTGTACTATCATAAAAAAATATAAATAAATAAAGAATAAAAAGTAAAGAACAAAGAAAAATATTTTGTTTTTCTACTTTTTATTTATTAATATTTATAAAAAAAAAAAAAGAAATGGGTGTATGATTGAATTTAAAAAATTAATGTGTATTTGGTGTTTTTTTTTTTTTATATTAAACTGGATAGTGTGGTAGTTTGAAAGGGAGGAAAGTAGAAAAAGTGTACTAAAGGTTATGAATTAAATAGGAAAATGTGGTAAATTTATTGTGTTTAGGAAGTAATATAAGATGACATAGAATGGCAATTTGAGAGATGATTTATTAAAAAAAAAAAAAAAAAAAAAGTGCCATTACAAGGATGGATAATTTATCCATTATAGTTTCTGTGGATCCTATTTTAAAACAGGATAGCTTTATATTCGAATAGAGACAAATATAATACTTTTTAATTTTTACACTTTTTAATTTATTTATTTTCTGTAAAAAAAAAAAAAAAAAAAATTAAAATATAGGTCTTTTTTAACTCTTGGTTTTAGGAGAAATTTATTATGAAATGGAGAAAAATGGTTTCTTGTATTCCATGAAAATTAAGAAATAAAAAGTCTTTTTTTTTTTTTTTAATTCTTGGTAGAAGGAAATGCCTTTTTTTTTTTTTTTATTCAGGTAATATCAAAAGATAAATGCAATCATTAATTTATATTGAAATTATAAAGGGTTTTAGAAGGTTTGTTTTATTATTATTATTATTATTATATTTATTACTATTACTATTATTATTATGTTTATTACTATTACTATTACTATTACTATTACTATTACTATTACTATTACTATTACTATTACTATTACTATTACTATTACTATTACTATTACTATTACTACATACGAATACATAATACATAGTATTACTATTACTATTACTTTGACTATTACTATTACTATTACTACAATTACAATTACTACATACGAATACATAATACATAGTATTACTATTACTATTACTATTACTATTACTATTACTATTACTATTACTATGACTATTACTATTACTATTACTATTACTATTACTATTACTATTACTATGACTATTACTATTACTATTACTATTACTATTACTATTACTATTACTATTACTATTACTATTACTATTACTATTACTATTACTATTACTATTACTATTACTATTACTATTACTTTGACTATTACTATTACTTTGACTATTACTATTACTTTGACTATTACTATTACTTTGACTATTACTATTACTTTGACTATTACTATTACTATTACTATTACTATTACTATTACTTTGACTATTACTATTACTTTGACTATTACTATTACTTTGACTATTACTATTACTATTATCATCATTATTATTTGTTATAGCGTTATAAATTTTTTTAAATAAAAAAAAAAAGTACACTTTATATAAATTGACACGTTATTATAAAAAATTAAAGACGTTATATATTTATAAAAACTATTATAGCTATAGATAGAGAGATAAATATTTACATATTTTAAAATATATAACAATTGATTTAATATTAATAATTATATATTTTTCTATATTTATTATTCATTCCTTTTTATTATTCTTTTATTCCTTTTATTATCATCTTTAAAACTTTGAAAGTTAATTCATATTAATTTTAACAAATTAAAGTTTTTTAAAATTATTATTTATACTTTTTAAAAATTTATTAAAAAGAAAAAAAACTATTAATCATGGTTTATACATTTAAAAAATGAACATTGATACCATTACTATTAAAACTACGGTTAATAAAAGAGTGCATCATCTACTTTATAAACTCAATGTCATCTTTTTTTTTTTTTTTTTTAATATTCAATATTCCAAATTTTAAAATATATATTGAAACATGATTGGTTAAAAATTAATATTTTTTTAAAAATAATTTTAAATAAGATTTAGGATGAAATTAGCAAAAAAGTAAAAAAAAAAAAAAAGATTTAATATATGCATTTTATATTAAAAATATATATATAACAAAAAAAAATTTTTTTTTTTTTCTTTACACCTTAAAATTTAAATATTATATTTCTTTATAAACGAAAATGGTTTTAATTTCTGATAACTACCCAAGAGATTTAAGCAAGGACGATAAAGTTCTTGAAGTTAAAGTAAATATTTTTTATCTAATGAAACTCTTTTGACAATAAGAATAATATTAATAAGAAGAAGAATAATAATAATAAAAAAAAAAGATAGGAGCAATAAATTTTGCATTTCAAATCAATATCACCACCATAAAAAAATATATTCAAAAATATATATATAAATTAAATTATTATACAAAAAAAAAAAAAAAACTAAATAAGCAATAAATAAATATTAAACATGTTATATTGATGAAAATATATATATACATATCTATTAAAAAAACTTATTAATAATATTTATATTTTGATAAATTGTAAAGATGTTCGGTAAGAACGTTTCTAACCCACTCGTTTTAGCTGCTGGTTTTGATAAGCACGCTGAAGCTATTGAAGATTTCTTAGATCTTGGTTTTGGTGCTGTTGAAGTTGGTAGTGTTACTCCACTTCCACAAGTAAGTTTCTATCACAAAAAAAAATACTATTAAATAAATATCTATTTTAGCTATATTATAAAAATATATATTATTTTATACTTAATATTTATATGTATAATATCTATCTCTTTTTTTTTTTAATATTTTTTTACTTTTTTTCAATTAAATATAATATTCCTATAATATTCCATTACTTCAAATTAAAAAAAAAAAACTTTTTTTTTGTTTAAATAATAACTACAATATTATCGTTAAAAAAAAATACATAATCGGTTTATTTATCATAAATGCTTATTACCAACAATTTATATATCTGGATTTTTTTATTATTATTTCATATTCACTAATGGATTAAATAATGAATTTCATCATTAATTGTCAATTCAAATCATATTATTGTTAAAACAAACAGCCAGGTAACCCACCACCAGTTCTTTTCATTTTAAAGCCAGATCACGCTGCCATTAACAGATACGGTTTCAACTCCAAGGGTCATGCTGTTTTTAAGGAAAACCTTATCAAGCGTGCTCAAGATGTTTACCACCATGACCCAACTACTCCAAATGAATCTGGTAACTTATCTTTCCGTGAAGGTAAGATGCTCGGTATTAACTTAGGTAAGAATAAGGCTTCTCCACAAGATTCCTTTGATGATTACGTTCTTGGTGTCAAGGAATTAGGTATGTACGCTGATTTCATTGTCATCAATGTCAGTTGTCCAAACTTACCAGGTCTTCGTGCCTTACAAGAAAAGGATACCTTAAAGAACTTACTTAATGCTGTAAGTATATAAAATTGATTTTTTTTATATGAAAAAAAAAAAAGAAAAAATATAGCATTATAATATTAAGGTGTAATATATAATATGAATTATGATATAATTATAATGGCGTATATTTTTTCCAATACATTTTATATTTTTTGAGATTTTAAATATGATTTTTTTTTTTTTTTTCATTTTCCTTTATTAATTTTGTGCTGTTTTGGAAATATAGGTCCTTAAGGCTAGAGATGAATTACCAAGACAACCACCATTTGTTGTCAAGATTTCTCCAGATGTTACTGATGATGAATTAGAAAACATTGCTAACACTCTTATGGAAATCGGTAGAATTGATGCTGTTGTTCTTACCAACACTTCTACTAAGCGTCCATCCACTCTTAAGAGTGGTAAGTTTTTTTTTTTTAATATAAATTTTATAAATATAATAATTGAAAGAAAATAGGCGTTTTCATTTTACTAATTTTTACTATTTATTATTCTATGTTTTATTTTTTTTTTAATTCTCAATTAAATTTTTATCTCTATTCATAATCAAAATTAATATGTACATAATTTTAATTCTGAAAACCAAACAATAATAATTATTGTATTCATTATCAAAAAATTCCAACTATAGACCCAGAACTTTTAAAGGAAGCTGGTGGTTTATCTGGTGAACCATTATTCCCAATGTCTATTGAAGTTGTTAGAAAGTTCTACAAGTTAACCAACGGTAAGATCCCAATCATGGGTTGTGGTGGTGTTTCTTCTGCTAAGGAAGTTCTTGCTTTCGCTAGAGCTGGTGCTACTATGGTTCAACTTTTCACCAGACTTTCTTACGAATGCTACAAGCCACAATTTGATGGACCATGTCTTTTAACCACCATCAAGAAGGATCTTGTTGAAGCCTTAAACAAGGAAGGCAAAACTTGGATGGACATTATTGGTGAAGAACACAAGGCCTAAATTATTAAAAATGGGATCAATCATTAAAACCAATTAAAAACAAACCCTTTCATTTCATTTTAGTAATTAATTACTAAAAGGATAAAAGGTTTATTAATATATACCATATTATTAATGACCAACAAAAGAAAAAAAAAGATAATTATTCTTGAAGAAAAAAAATACATAGAATATCTTGTATATTAATCGATTTCGTTTAAAAAGAAGTATTCATAATAATATTTATTTATTTAATTTATTATTAACAAAAAGAAAAAAAAAAAAACGAGTTTGGTATATAAAGTATATCAATTACTATTTGTTTTTATTTTAAATAATTAAAATTTAAACATTATTCTATATTAAAAAAAAAAAAAAGGTTATTAAATATAATTTCAAAATAAAATAAAAATAAAAATAAAAAAAAAGAAAAATAATAAAAACAAAGATTTTAAAAAACTTTTTTTTTAAAAAAAAAAAAAAATTACAAATTCTATTCGACCTCTTTTGAATTAATATTTATCATATCAAGTTTTCTATAAACTAACCATTCCACCCATTCCTTCCAACATTATTGTTTGCATAGTCCTCCTTTTCTAATATCAGATTTCCTACTTTACAATTTATTTAGTTATTTATTTTTTTATCCATTGACTTTTGAAATAAATTAAATCTTTTTAATTACATTAAATCTTTGATACATTAAAGTTTAAATAAATAATATTTAGAAATTTATCCAATCATTTTATTTTATTGTAGATTAATAATAAGCCACTCAATGTAAAAGAAGCACCATAATGTATTTGCACTAAAGAACCAAGAGTGAAATGAATAGTCTGATGGAAGTTATTAGGTTATTATAGAAAATATAGTATTACTATTTTTATAGTTTTCTTTTTTTTTTTATTACCTATTGTATCTACTACTTTTTTTATATCCTACCTTTATTTTTTCAAAAATAAATTATTACTATAAAAAGTTGTTAATGACACCGACCATGACAATGGTTAATATTAAAAAAAAAAATTGCTTTTTCAAGATTTTAATATTTTTCTATATATTAAAATAAATTAAAATAATACAATTTAATATATTGTTTATTATTAAGCTTAAAATGATTATCAAAAAAAAAAAATCTTTATTTAAATAATCATCTATTAGTTATTTATTTAATTTATATTTATTTATTCATTCATTTATATATTATTTATTTAGTTATTTATTACATTTATTTATTTATTTATTTATTATTATCATAATTCTATTCAATATCGTCCTAAAAAAAATTAATTTTTTTTTTTTTTTACCAATATTCCTCTTTTTTTGAATTAGACATTCTAAAGTTTATTTTTTTTATAAATATATACAATTATAGAATTTCTTTAATATTATAGATATAAACCTATAAATAATAAATTATAAAGGTTTAAAATTTACTTTTTTTTTTAAAAAAAAAAAAAAACTTTAGAATTTATTTATTAATTTATTTCTATCCAAGTTTATACACTCTTTAAAATTTTACTTAATCTCTTTTTTGAAATTAATTTATAACAAATAAATAAATAAATAAAAAAAATGAGTTGGCAACCAGATCCCACTAGTTTAAGTCAATTAATTGACCTTTTAAATAAGGCTCAATCTCCAGATAGTACTGTTCAAATGATGGTTTACACTGTAATTATCACGATTTAAATATTACTATTTTTAATATATGGTTTAAATAATAAATTGTACAAAAAAAAAAAAGACTCTAGTTGAACGTCATATATCTCTATAATTCAATAATAATTTTTGAATTATGAAAATAGTATAATTATATATAGACTAGACTAGATATAAATATACAATAAAAATTTATAATATAAATAGTTTAAGGTTTAATATAGGACAAAATGAAAAATTTAGTAATAGTTATCTCTTTCGAGCATATATTTCTAACTTTTTTTTTTTATCTATTATTTATTTATTATCCACCTTCCTTGAAATAAATTTAAAAATATATATAAAATACTCGACATTTTTCATACCTTTATAAAAATAGCAACTTCAATCTTTCAATGCCATTCCAGATTTTAACAACTATTTAATGTACATTTTCGCTAATGCTGACCTTCCACAAACTAACCTTTTCATTCGTAATCAATCTGGTTTATATCTTAAGAATAATATCGTCAACTCCAACAATAACATTACTCCAGAAATCATATCACGTGCTAAGGAAGCTTCCATTCAAACTCTTGTCGACAAGGATAAGATGATAAGATTAACTTCCGGTACTCTTATTTCTACTATCATTAATATTTACGGTTTAGAATCATGGCCAGAAGTTTTACCAGGTCTTGATAAATTATTAGATCATCCAGAAGCTTATGTTGTTGAAGTATGTATATTCCTTTGTTATTGTTATATAAGCTATATTACTCACCACAATAGAAATAAATCCATTTTTATTATTACCATGATAAAATATATATATATATATTAGTTTTAGTAGTGATAGACAAAAATTAATTTAGATAGATACCATTTTTTTAACTAAAAAAATTATTTTTTTTTATTATCTCACCATATTTCTATTCTATTTCCAATTTTTATAAATATTTACATATTCATTGGTTTATTATAATACAACCCAATAATCACCTATTGATATTCAATTTTTATTATCAAATACTACTATACAATAAAATTTGCATTTATATTTCCTGTTTTAACCCATTTCCATTCTTTTATCCATATTAACATCATCGGTATAACCTAAAAATAAAATCATTAAAAAAAATAGGCTAGTATTAACGCTTTAGAAAAGATTTGTGAAGATAACACTCGTCAATTAAATGAAGATGCCAGTAAACCATTATTCTATATGATTCCAAAGCTTATTAAATTATTCGAAAGCCCAAGTGCTAAGGTTAGAAGAGATGCTATTAAATGTATTAATCATTTCATTACTTCAAACTCTGAAGCTCTCAATGCCAACATTAACAATTACGTTCAAGGATTATATCAAAGAACTAGTGATAACGATCAAGAAGTTCGTAAATACCTTTGTCAATCTCTTGTTAATATCCTTGATGTCTATCCAAATCAATTAATTCCAGAAATTGAAAATGTTGTCAATTTTATGTTATACTGTACTAATGATGAAGACGAATCTGTTGCTCTTGAAGCTTGTGAATTCTGGCTTGTTTTCGCTGAAAAATACGAATTAAGTCAATACATTGAACCATTCTTACCAAAGTAAGTTAACTTCTTTGATAAATATTTTTTTTTTGCCTGTTATTATTTTATTATTTGGAAGGAAATAATTTTAAAAAGAATAATGGAGGAAAAAATTATATTTTATTCAATAATCAGTGTTTATTTTATGGATAAAATAAATAGACTGGTTTATTTATCATTTTTAATTGACATACTTTATTCTCTTGCTTAAATTACGTAATTCTAACATTTTTTATTTTATAATATAATCCTTTTAATTTTGTATAATTATATATATATATATATTTATTTATTTCGACATGTGTAAAATTGATATTATTCTAGGGTTATTCAAATTTTATTAAAGAGTATGATTTACAGTGAAGAAGAAATTGATATGCTTGAACAAGACGATAATAACCAAGATACTGAACAAGATATTAAACCAATGCATCACAAATCAAAGAATGCTCACGGTATGGGTGAAGAAAAGGAAGGAAAGGATGATGATGAAGAAGATGAAGATGAAGATGAAGATGAATTTGCCTATGAATGGAATCTTAGAAAGTGTGCTGCTTTCACATTAGATGAATTCTCTACTATTTACAGTAGTAATTTATTAGAAATTTTACTTCCACCTCTCCAAGAAAAATTAAATAGTCCAGATTGGAAGGATAATGAATGTGCCATTTTAGCTCTTGGTGCTATTGCTGAAGGTTGTGGTGACCGTATGGAACCATACCTCCCAGAAATGATGAAATTCTTAGTTCAAAACTTGAGTAATCCAAAACCATTAGTTAGATCTATTACTTGCTGGACTTTAAGTAGATACTGTAACTGGGGTATGAACTATGAAGAAGGTGGTAATAAGATCTTCTTTATTCCAATTGTCGAAGGTGTAAGTAATCCCTTTTATAAAGTTTTGTTTCATAAGACCTTTCTAATTGATACAATAATCGGCATCTTTTTTTTTCTTTTTAGATTCTTACCACTCTTTTAGATAGTAGTAAGAGAGTTCAAGAAGCTAGTTGCAGGTAAATTTATATAAAAAAAATTAAAGAATATCTATAAAAGGTTTTCGACGAAAAAGAAAATTTATTTTATAAAATTGAATTTTAATTCACTTCTAAATTCATATATATTATATAATATATATATTATAATATCAATATTAGTGCTTTAATTACTTTAATTGAAGAATCTAATGGTGATTTAGTTCAATTCATGAACCCAATTATTGAAAAGTTAGGACAAGCTTTCAATGTCTACCAAGTAGGGTTTTTTTTTTTTTTTCTTTTGAAATAATGTTAAAAAAGAAATACAATAAAACGATTATTTTATACGAAAAAAAAACATTATCATTGGCATTTCCGTAGTTTACTAACAATACACTGCTATTTAATATTATATTTATCAAATATCAACATATAAATAGAGTAGAAACTTATTAATTCTTTACAATGCTATCGGTACCTTAGCTGAAAACTTAGGTGAAGCTATTAATACCCAAGAATTTGTCAATTTAATTATGCAACCATTAGTTAAGAGATGGACTATGTTAAACGATGATGATCGTGACTTATTCCCACTTTTAGAAGTAAGTCTAAATTTATTATCAATATTTAAAAAAAAAAAAAAAAGCAGAAATAGATTATTTTTATCAGGATTAGACATCATCATCACCTCCCTCTAATGATATAAATACAATTTTAATATTTTAAAATAATTCCACATTTATATAGTGTTTATCTTACATTGCTATTGGTATGGGACAAGGTTTCCTTCCATTTGCTGATCAAATCTGGAAGAGATGCTTAACCTTAATTGAAACTACCATTCATATGGCTGAAGCTAGTGCCAATGGTGTTATTGATGACTATGTTGATAAGGACTTTATCGTTGTTTCCTTAGATTTATTAAGTGGTATTGTTCAAGGTTTAGGTGCTAATTCTTCTCAAATTATTGAACAAACTCGTGATGGTTTCATTTCTATTTTACTTTACTGTTTAAAGGTAAGAATTATAAATTTTTTTTTTTTTACCCTTTATCATCCCACTTATTTAAATATTAAAATTTGCTTAAAAAATTAATGTTTTTTTTTTTTTTAATTTCATTTTAGGACTCTATGGCCGATGTTCAACAAAGTGCTTACGCTTTATTAGGTGATTTAGCTATTAATGCCTTCCAATATGTTAAACCACACTTGGATGAAATATTCACTGATGTTGTTAACGAAACTATTCCAAATGAAGAAAGACTCTCTATTAGCTCATCTGTCTACAACAATGCTGTTTGGTCTACTGGTGAAATTGCTATCAAGAATGGTAAGTATCCGAAAAAAATTTTTTCTTACTTTATTTTTTTTAAAAAAATTATCTGGATATTAAAAATATATTATGAATTAAGGATGATTTATAAAGCATTAGAAAGTTTATTAAATAATTTAAACTCAAAATAGTTTAATTTTATTAATTATTTAAACATGATAATAATATTTTTATTTATTTCAATTTTTGTATATAAATATTGTAGGTGCTGACACTGCTCCATATGTTAACAAGTTACTTGAAAACTTTATTCCATTAATTCAAGCTGATTACTCTCCAACTAACCTTAAGGAAAACCTTGCTATCACTTTAGGTAGATTAGGTTTAGTATGTAATAATTTAGTTGCTCCATACTTGGAACACTTCTTTACACCATGGTAAGTTTTTTTGTTCAATTTAGTCATTACAAATAGATAGATTTTCTTTTTTTTTTTTTTTGAAAAGTTTTAATATTAATTTACAATCTACTTTTAATTCTATATCCTATATATTAGGTGTTCTGCTTTAAGAAGCACTGCTGATAATGAAGAAAAGATTTCTGCCTTTTTAGGTATGTGTGATTTAATCCAAGCTAATCCAAATGCTGTTTCTAATGTAAGTTTTTTTTTTTTTTTAATATAAATTTTTTTAATAAAAAAAAAAAAAAGAATTTTTTTTAATCCACAATTCATATTAATTTTTATTATTATTAATGGATTAACTTAAATTAGGACTTTGTTCACTTCTGCGATTCTGTCACTCAATTCAATGACATTTCACCAGAATTAAACGAAAAAGTTAGAAATGTAAGTATTTTTAAAAAACATTTTTTTTTTTTTAGTTTTAAAAAGATTGAATAAATAATAATTTTTATTTCTTTTTATCCATAGATATTATATGGTTTAAAGCAAATGTATGGTAACCAATGGGATTCTATGCTTAACAGCCTTGGTGATCCAGATGTTGAACAAATCATGCGTAGAAGATTAATGGAAAGATACCAAATTTAAATTTGAAAATTAAAACAAAACAAAAATCAATTCAATACAATAAATACACACACAACGTATAACCTATAAATTTGCATATTTTCAAAAAAAAAAAAAAAAAAAAAAAAAGAATAATATGAATAATTATAATTATTTATTTGAATATTAATTTCATTTTTTTTTAATCATGAATATTAATTATTTCATAAGGATACGAAAAAATATAAATATTTATTTAGAAAAGTAGTCTTTATATACGAGAAAGAAAAAAAGAAAAAAAAAATAAAATAAAATAAATAATAAAAAAAAAAAAAAGATATAAAGAATGAGAATAATAGGATTCTTTTAATTTTTTCTTTTTTTATATATTATCATCATTTTTATAGTTTTAATTATTTTTTTTTTTTTTATTATCATTAGATGTTATAATTTTTTTTTTTTTTTTTTTATTTTATATATATATATTTTTACTATAATAAGTAAATTTAATAGTATAGCACAATTAGTAATAATTACAAACAAAACAAACAAAAAAAAAAAAATTATAAATAAAAAATAAAAAAAAAAAAAAAAAATTACATCCTTTTTAAAGTGTTAAAAAAAAACATAAAAATATATATATATTTTTTTTTTTTGTATGTTTGTATACTATAGAATTTTAAGATGTAATATAGAATAACCTTTTTAGTTATTTATTCTATCCTTTGTCACATTTACTTTAATAACAAAACAAAAGAATAAATAAAATAAAAAAGAATAAAAATAAATTAATAGTGTATATCTCTATTAATTATAATATTCTTATAAATTAAAAAAAAAATTACGATAGTTTTCTTGAAATTTTATTTTAATCTTTTTTTTTTTTTTTGAATTGTTGGGGGTATATTTTTATAAAGAGAAATTAAATAAATAAATGAAAATCTTTTTTTTTTTTTTTACTAATAAATAAATAATTGATAAAAAATATGTATTCTTTTTTTTTTTTTTTTTAATTTCATATATAGTTAAATGTAGTATATCTATGTATATCGTTTATATTTCTTTTTTTTAAAAAAATATTTCTGTCCAATCTTCCTACTTTTTAATTAATTGTAAATATTGTTGAGGAAGTTGTGTTAATTCTGTACGCGTTAAATGCTTCAGGTATTGATGATAAAGTTTTGTGAGGAGAATTTGATTACTTTTATTAATAAAAGTAATTGCCCATCCGCCAGACCCGCCTAACCATGCATGTCCAGTACGAAAATGTTTATTCCCTTTAGGAAAATAAAGAGCAGCGGCTTTTCGGTTCAAAGCAGTGGCGGTATGCGAACGACTTACCGAAAGAGCACATCGTCCAACTTGATGAAGATAATCTTCTACAGTGGCGGCACAATCAAATTGGATCACCATTCGAACATCCTCCAATTGAACCCCTCGACCTAAAATACCAGTAGTGGATACAATAATTGGAGTGGTCCCGCCTAGCCTAAATTCATTTAAAAGACGTTGACGTTCTTCTACACTCTTTTGACCATGAACACACGCAACATTTAACCCTGTTTTCTTTTGAATTGCTTGCGTCAGTAATTCTGCTCCTAATCTCGACTCTACAAATATAATGATTAACGGTTGAAAATATCGAGAATCCATAAGTAACCTAAATAATTCTTTTTTCTTGGAATTGTCTTCTACCCAAAGGAAGGTTTGCTTTACCGGCGGTTTAGAAATTTTTGTTGTGTCTTCCATTGGTGAGGTAGGATGAAAAGAGGTGGAAGTGATGGGGTTGGAAAATGGTGTTGATGAAGGTAGCATAGTAGGTGGAGGTCTGAAATTCATTGGTAATGGCCTAGGTAAGGAAGGTGGATGACCAGTGACAACAGTCACTGGTCGTTGAGGTCTTACAGAATACCCTAATCCCGGTACTCCTGGTGAAGAAGAAGAAGAAGAAGAAGAAGAAGCGATTGATGTATTTAATAAAGAAGTTGGCAATGGAGGAGCAGCCGTTGGTCGAAAAGTTGATGTCATTGAGGGTACTGTTCCATTTTGAAGGGATGGACGATTTGAATTTATTGTATTTGTAGTTATTGTTGTTGTACAATATGTATCGTTCAATAACGATGAAGGAGCAGAGGAAGAGGATGGTATTGGTAAAGGACGAGGACGACCCATCATTGAATAGGATGGTAAAGAAGTAGGAGATGGGGCCATGGGTAAAATAGGTAAAGTATTAGTTACCCTATTAGGATTCAATACCCTATTCTCATAATCATAGTTATGATTAAAATCACTAGGATCATTATTACTGTTAGGATCATGATGAATGATTGTATTTGTTGATGTTTGATTTAACAAAAGATTTGAATTCGATGATAACGTATTGAATGATGATGACGTTGTTGTTATTGTTGTTATTGTTGTTGTTGTTGTTGTTGTTGCTTCTATTGTTGATGAAAGTTTTGAAATACTATTTGATGATGCAGGGTCTACTCCTTTAAATTTAGAATGAGAGGTTAAATGAAGGGATTCAGAGAGGGCAGACATCACCTCGGTTTCTTCTTTCATAGATACGCTGATAAAGGAAGGATTTAAAAATTTTTTACATATAGAAATAATTTTTTGTGGTATAGTCGATGAAAATAAGGCTACTTGAATAGCATTCTCCGTTAAACTACCTTTTCCTTTCGTCGAATAACGACGACCACCTTTATTTAATCCAATATAATGATTTTCTTCAGGAACTACAATCGTTGTTTTTTTCCTATAATGGGTAGATCGATTAACAGCTAATAATCGATTCATAATATCATGTAAAATCTCTTCCTCACCATAATTAATCATTTGATCAATTTCATCTAAAACTAAAAAGGATATCAAATCCCATGATAAATAATTTATGGTAGCTTTATTTTTACCTTCTTTCGATTTTCCTTTTTTTGACTTCTTACCTACGACGACACCTTCGATCATGTCTAACACTTCCGATTCATTTTCTGATTTTTTTAATATCTCTAAAAAACGATTTGGTGTCGCAATGATAATTTGAACTCCTGACCGTAAACGATAGAATTGATTTGGATAGGGGGCACCGCCAATTAACAAGGCCGTTTTCATATACGGTATCCCCATCAATAATTTCTTACAAAATGATTCTAATTGTATACAAAGTTCTTTGGATGGTGTTAGAATAACAGCATAGGGTCCAAAATTTTTATTTAAAGGACTAAAACTTTTAAAATTTTTTAATTCTATGTATGTATGTAAATATAGTTTTCAATAATAATATTAATATTAAAAATGATAAAATATAAAATATAAAATATATATATTAGAAAGAAGAAAAAAAAATAAAATAAAAAAAATAACACATTTATTAGAATATATGAATTATTGAAATTAAAAGAAAAAAAAATGGCAATATCAAACAAATTATATATAAATATAATAAAAAATAAAAGAAAAATAAATAAATAAAATTGAAATTGAAATTGAAATTGAAATTGAAATGAAATTGAAATTTCATTTAATTTCAAATTATAATTTGAATTTTAAATTTTTTTTTTTTTTTTTTTTTTTTTAAGAAAAGAAAAGGATAAAATACCTATATTTGTATTGATTTTGGTGTTATAATTATTTGAAATGCCGTCTAATTCAATAAAACATTGAGCCATATTAATACAATGTATAATTAGTGGTAATAAATAGGCAAGTGTTTTTCCTGATTTCATTGGTGACTTTACTAACATATCCTGTCCTGTTAAGAGTAAAGGGATAGTTAACATTTGTATTGGAGTTGGTTTATTATACCGGTTTTTTTTAAGATTTCGTAAAAGTTGACTATTAAGACCTAGCGAATCAAAATGGTCTATGGGATTAGGCCATTCCTCCTCATTCCCTGGTCCTTTCATTTCAATTGATTTTTTTAGTAAAAAATCTTTTAATATAATATTTGTAGATAAGAATTGATTTTTATTAAATAAAATTTGTTGTATAGGAAATGTTATGGTATCCAGGGTTAATGGAATATCTATTGCTTTTACATCAGTAGTAGTGGTGATTTGGGATGGTGTGGAAATAGTAGTATTGAAATTTTGAAGGTCCAATTGTTTGCACTCTAAACTACAAACATCATGATTCGTTTCATCACATATATACTCACCATATCGTCCACAAATTATACATATTGGTTCATAATCATCTAATGGCCATCGTTGTTGAAAGCTATATTCTTTCACTTTATCATCTTGGTCATACAACAATTCCTTAACTCCTTCCTCCACTGATATTTCAATATTATTCTGTTGAGATGTCTCTTCCACTGCTGTTCCATTTTTATTGGATAGTATTTTACTTTCTGTGGAACAGTCGTCAGGATCAGTTATTTCATTTTTAATGCTATTATTGTTATTACTACTATTATTACTATTATTATTATTATTATTACTGTTATTAATTTCTTTTTCTTCTGAGGGTTTATGGTTTGAAAGGGATTGACTTATTGGTGATGAACCTATTAAATTTGAAATAGTATTTTTTGATTCCTGTTTCAATATATTGGTTAAATTATTATTATTTTTATCTTTACATGTTTTATCTTTTGAATTATTTTTTGAAATAGATTTCTTTTTCCTTAAAAGTGATGCGGGTATAAACATTCTTATTGCTATTATTATTATTATTTTAATTATTACATTTAAAAAGTTTTAGAAAAAATAATAATAATTTTTTTTTTTTATATTAAAAAAATTAAAAAAATATAATTTTATATATAATTTTTTTTAACAATTTTTTTAAAAAAAAAAAATATTTAAATTCCATAAACATTCATACAAAAAATAATAAAGAATTTTACCCACATACAAAACAAATTCTTTGCTTTTATTTAGTAAAAAATAATAATAATAATAACAATAATAATGAAAATAAAAAGATAATATATATATATTTCTTTTAATTAACAAAAAGATAAAGCAACAAAAAAAGAAACATAACATCTATAAAAAATGAATATTATTTATTTTTAAAAATTATATATTTAAAAAAGGACCTAAAAATATTTTATATATTTTACATAAAAGATAATATAATATTTAAAAAAAAAAAAAAAAAAAGTATATAATCTGTACTTTTAAAATATTTTTCTATATATAAAATTTGAATTTTATTAAATTTTTTATTTTGTATAAAAAAAATATATATATATAATATCTAATAATTAATAATGTATTAAATATTCTCTTATAATACTGAATAATATTTTATGCTTTGAATCTATTTAATTTATTCTTTATTTGTTATTTAATAAATAATGAATTTAATTATAATATTTTTCTTTTATTACAATTATTAGTTGTGATGAAAAATTAAAATTGTTTTTAATTTTAATTTAAAAAAAAATAATAATAAATATTGTATATATTAGTTATAGGTATATGTATATGGTTGGGTTCTATAAGAAATTTATTAATCCTGAAATTTCAAATGTTTTTTTTTTTTTTAAGATGAAAATTTTGAAAATTCTTAAATATTTTTTGTTTTAATTTCCTGTAATTTATTCATCATCCTTTTTTTCTTTTTCTTCTTTCTTTTCTTCAATTCTAGCCTTTAATTCATTTCTGAATTCTTCAATTTGGTATAAGACATCTTCCTTAACATCTCTTGAAGAATCACGATTCATGAATTTTTCTAAACTAATGTTAACTTGATTTTCAGTAAGGTATTTTTCTGAAAGAATTTCAACATCAATTGGAACGGTATCTGGGTTAATGTAAGTAGTAGCCATGTTTTTTTATTTTCTTTTTTTAAAAAAATATATATATTATAATATGTTTTTTCTTTTGATTTACTTTTAAATTTATATCACCAAAAGTTATACTACAAATTATTAAAAAAAAAATTATATAATAAAAAAAACAAATTTTAAAAAACATTAATTTTGATTGGTTAGAAAAATATTATCATATTTTATATTTTATAATTTTATAATAAAATTTTTAGTTATTTTAAATTAAAAATTTCATTTTTTTTTTTTTTTTGTTTTGAATATATGAAATGAAGTAATGTATCTTTAAAAATGGAATTAGTTATATCTGGAAATTCTATAAAACGTACATTTTATTACTTTAAAAATTCATTAATAAAATAATAAATTATTATTTATTATTTGTATTGTATTCTTAAGAAAGGGTTTTAACATGTTATATATTTATTTATTTATTTATTTCATATAATGGTTTCAACTTAAAATATCTATCATAATAATATTCTCTGGTTAAAATATATATATAATAAATTAAATAAAATATTATCAAAGCATTTTCTAAATTTTTAAGTAGTTTAATAAAAATTGGTGATTATGTGAATTTTGAAGCAAAAAAAGAAAAAGTAAATTTTTTAATAATTTTTTTTTTTCTTAATTTCTTTATTAATATTAAATTTAGTAATACATTTTCAAATAAATATAACAATTTTTAAATTGTCTGTTTGCTTTGTTCTGTTTTGCTTTTATATATCATAATGTTTATTAAGCATTTTCTAATCTTTTTTTATATTATTTTACATGTATATTTATGTTATTTATATGAAATAAAAAAAAAAAAATTGTTAATATATAGTTTTTATTATCTACTGTAAATTCTTCAAGGTCTGCCTTTTCCATTTTTACTGTCTATCCAAAGTTTTTCGATCAATATAATATAAATGAAAATATAATAGATACCCTTAGTTGTAGAATACTATTAAAAGTAAATATTAATATATATACATAAGGAAAGGATAGAAAAAAAAATCCAATATATATATATATATTTAATATTAATTGTTTAAACCCATTTATTTTTATTATTACAAAGCCCCTTGTAAATATATTTAAATTAAAAAATTCAAATGAAAATACAATTGAAAAATGTGAAATTAAATTTAAAACAAATCCTGAAACAACAAGAACTTTGGTTATTAATCTTGACTGTAAATATGGTAATATATAACTATTTTTTTTTTTTTTAATTCGAAATGTAATTTCAAAATTTGAAATTCAAAAAAAATACAATGATAATAATAATAATACTACTTAATAATAAAAACAATAAAACATTGATGATGATATAAAGGAATTAAAAAAACTCACTACCTAAATTATGAAGACAGTGATATAATGCATGCAATATACCAAAAAAATACAATAAATCGTTGGGTAGCAACTCCACGTCTCATTCGAGAATGGTTAAATCATTTTTATCATCGTTTAGAAGAAATCTCAATGGTTTGTATTGATGGTATCATAAAATTTAAAAGTTTTATCGACGATTCTGTAGCAAAAGAAGGTATTTAATATTAATAATTATGTTATTATATTTAAAATGACAAAAAAAAAAAAAGTATTGTATAAAAATGAATTATAAATTTAATAAATATATTTTTTTGATTTTAAATTATAAAAATTTTTTATCCCATATTTAATTATAAAAAAAAAAAAAAAAAAAAAAAAAAAAAAAAAAAGACTTAACCGACCGTCCACTTCAAACTGAAATTATTATCGATCCTTCAGAATTTGAATTATTTAATGTAGTATATAATGTTGAATTAACTTTTAACTTTAGAGAATTAAAGGTAAAATATCTTTCTTTTTTTTATATAATACTATTAAAATATTTTTTTTTTTTTATTGAGCATTTTTATTTGTTCAAATAAATTCAATAAAATAAGAATTATTTTAAAAAGTTTAATATATAGAACACTTTATTTTCTTTTATTATTTACCTATATGACTAGGCTATTCTATATTTTGGTGAAGCATTAGGATACCCAGTTAAGGCATTTTTTGAAAGAGATGGACAGTAAGTTAATATATTTTACATTTTTTTTTTTTTTATTAATCTATAATTTAGAAATTTTTTCTTACCATTCAATATTTTATTTTATTGTTATTGAAAAGGCCAATAATTTTTACAGTAAATTCATCAAACCTTTTTGAAGCTGACTTTGTTTTAGCAACATTAACACATGATGATGATAATGAATATAATCAAAGTCAATCTTCCCAATTAAATGCACAATACCAATTTAATAATAATGGAGGTAGTCAAGCATCTCAAAATACTCAAAATATTCGAGTCAATCCTACTCCACCATCACAGATAGAAAATGACTTTGACAGAACAAGTAAAGTATCTCTATCTTTTTTATTTATATATATATATTTAATATTTTATTTATGGTGTAATATGATACGTAAATTCATATAATTAACTGATTCGGTTGTTTCGATTCATCCAAATCAAAAAATCTATAATAGGAATAAAGCAAGAATTTAATGACTATGATAATACAGAAAAAGTACTTCAAGATCTTGGTATTAATATTGATGATGTTATGTTAGATAATAACTTACTTGATACATCAATGGAAATGGATATGGATACAGAAACTAATTTATCTATGAACATAGATTCAGAACAATCGGTAAATAAGGAAATAAATATTACTACAAAACAAGAAAAGCATAATTTATCAACAGAGGCTTCAACATCAACAGCACCATCCTCATCTGAATCAAGATTACCAAATAACAGGGATGATATTAATAATTCAGAATTTAAAGTACCAGAATCTAAAAAAATAATTAAAAGGGAAATAACAGATAATACTAGTTATACTTTAATCAAAAGTTCACAGCAATTACATAATGTTAAATCAGAAACAATTATACCCGGAACAATATTAACATCAGCTGTAAAAACAAAATTAAATAATGAACAAAATGATGATAATGAAGATGATTATGAAATTTGTCCACCATCACCAGAAGAAAATATTGTAACTTCAATTTTTTCATCTCAATTTGACAAAGAACTATCAAAAACAAAACAGGTAAACATAATAATTTTGAATAGTATAAATTAAAATTTAAATTATATTTTATCATGATTTCCTTTTTATAATAATAATAGTAATAATAATAATAATAATAATAATAATAATAATAATAATAAAATCTTTAATACTTATTGAATAACAATCAATTATAATATAAAAATAATAATCTATATAAAGAATAATGAGAATGAAATTGATAAAGCAAGTCTTGGAGAAGTTATATCTTCTACGCCATTTAAAAGAGTAAATATAAATTATAAATTGATATAATAAATATATATTAAAATATTATTATTACTATTGAATATTGAATTAACATATTATATTATATTTCATTATCTCATATTATTTTTTTAAAGCCAAGAATGTTATTTGAATAATTTTATGACCATTTATGTATATTGAAATAAAATAAAAGTAAATATTAAAATATATATATATATATAAATAAGTTATTTCAAAGAGTAAAATGGCCATGGCCATATAAAAAAAAAAAAAAAGTGAGTTTTATTATATAATGTTATACCATTTTTAGTTTTATTAAATATAAAAGTTTACAATGATAAATCAAGGAAATTGTCTATTTTTTATTCAAAATTATTATTAAATCTGTTGTTGTTGCTGTTGTTGTTCAGTATATCTTTTTTCTTTTTTTCCTTTAAACTTTAAAAGAAAATTAAATAATATTAGACAAAAAAAAAAAAAAAGGGTCTTCTTAAGACTAATTAAAAAAAAAAAAAGGCTATATACAGAAAAGCTTTTCTGTTAAATTTAAAATTAGATGTGTTTTAACACGTGATCTATTTAAATCACGCGTCTTTTTTTTTGTCTTTTTTTTTAAAAAAAAATTATATTAAAATTAAAAATTTAATATAAAAAAATGTTATATCCAATTTTCTAGTAATTTTCTAGTGAATTCCTGTATATTCTTAATAAATCAAATAATTTTTTTTTGGTTTAAAAAAAAAAAAGAGGTAATTTCATTTTTTTTTAAATAAAAACCCAAAGAAAAAACTTTTTAATTTATATATACTTTAAAAAGAATATAAATACATTAATAATATTTTTTTAAAAAAAAAAAAAGAATAATAATTAATTTAAAATAAATAAAATATTTAAATAGTTTAAATTTATTATAAAAGTTTAAAAATGCCACCAAAGATTTCAAGTAATCTTTCTTCAATTCCATACCAAAGAAAAAATTCAAAAGGTCCAGGAATTACTACTTCAGATTTATTACAATGGTCAATTTTAAATCAAACTACTGAAAAGGAAGATGCACCAAAATCTGAAAATCGCATTGACCCAGAAAAAATTGTAGGTTTAAATAAAAAAAGAAAAGGGAAAGGAAATCTTGATTTAAATATAAGAAATAGATATATAAATGGTATATTAAGTATTATACTTTTATAAAATAATAATAGGATCCAAAATGGTTAGATGTTATTTTAGGAAAAGACGATTCTGTCAGAATGAGAGGTATGCATCATTGAAATTATGATATATATATATATATATGTTATAATAATTAGTAATATTAAGACTAAAATATTTTTCTCATGTATTATAAAGAATGTTGTGAAATAGTACAAGATGAATCTAAATCTCTCGATGAAAAATTAAATGCATTAGATGAATTAGAAATGGTATTAATCAAATTAATATATTGAAGATATTTAATTAAAATAAAAAAAAAAAAGCAATATCCTAATTACTTTTTATTTAATAATAATAATAATAATAATAATAATAATAATAGCTTGTTGAACAAATTGATAATGCTAACAGTAACTTTCTAGATTTTTATATAATATTAAATATTTCAAAATTTTAAAAATATTTATATAACTTATACATCTTATTTTATTAATAATATAAAGATTTAAGACCATTAAAATTATGGCCAGTACTTCTTGATATTTTTACTTCAACTCCTGAACCAGAAATAAAAATGTACATTGCATGGATTTTCGGTACAAGTGTTCAAAATAATGAAACTGCTCAAAAAGACGTAAATATATATATATATATTCATTGATTTCATAATTATAATTAAACATTTATATTACATTATGAGCTATATTAATTGTAAAATCAAATTTTTTATTTAAACAATGCCTTTTCTTTTTTTAGTTTATTAATAACGGTGTTTTACAACCAGTTCTTAATTGTTTAACTACTGATGATAACACTAGTGTATTAAAGAAGGTCGTTTACTGTTTATCAGGTAATAATGCATTATAAAATATTACTAAAAATAATGAGGAGAAGAAAAAGAAATTAATATTTATTCTTTTTATTATTTATTATCATTAATAATATTATAAATAGGTTTTTTAAAGCATAATGCCTTTGGTTTAAAAACATTTGAAACTCTAAATGGCTATGAAAAATTAATAAACACTTTTGAAAATAAAAAAAATCCAGTTATTCAAAGTAGAATTTTATGGTTATTAAGAAGTTTATTATTAGAAGAAGTAAAAGAAATTAAAGAAAGTGTTTGTGAATATTTATTAAAAACCTCTATTTTTGAAAACGTAATTGATGTATTATCTACTAGTGATTTCAATGCCGAATTGTTTGAAAAGGTAATTACACTACCAATAATCATATCCAAATATAGATATAAATAATAATAAGGATTAATATTAATAAAAAAAAAACTAAAAATAAATTTTATTATATCTTTTAAATAAAGTCTATTCAATTCTTAAAAACATATATTACAATGGTTCCAAAAATAAAATCTTCTGAATCATATGATAAAATAAAAAGTCAAGAAATGCAATTAAGAATTATTGAATTATCAAATAAAAACGATTCAAGTTTCATAATTGATGAATTAAAGGAATTAAAACAAATAATATAAGAATATATAATATAATATTCTAAAGAAATATATTTAAAAGGTAATACGTTAGAACTATCGTTTCTTCAAACATTTGTATAAATAATATCAATCATTTTCCTATATGTTACCGATATACTATTATATTTATAAATTATATATAATAAAAAATAAAAATAAAAAAAAAAATAAATAAAAATAAAAAGAACATGTTAAGAAATAATTAACAAAAAATAATAATACATACATAATATATTATTATAAAAAAAAACTATAACACTTGTAATCTTACATAATAATCATTAATTACATTTATAATTTTTTTCATAACTCAATTTTATATTATTATTTTATAAATTAATATTTAAATTTATATGTATAATCAATACATAAATACATCATAAATATATTAAAGATGAAACTTTTAAAGAATTCTTAAAAAAAGGAAAAAAAAAAATATTATATACTAGCAATTGTAAATTGTATATGTTTTTTAAGAATAGATAATAGGTATAAAAAAATAAAAAAAAAAAAAGAAATAAGATGTTATGATGTTATAGTGATACAAGGCTAAATGGTGGTACAAATATTATTTTTAATAGTAAACAAGCCTAATTTCACTGCTTAGTTTTTTACTATCATCTGAAACTAATTAGTTTTATATTAAAATATAAAGTATTTTTTCCCCCACTTTTTATTTATATCTATTATACCCATTCAAAAATATATAATATGTTATATAATTCTATCATACTAATAGTTTTTATTAAAAAAAAAAAAGAGAGAATAAATTTATTTTATTCCATAAAGTATATAAGTATTCATTATTTATATAATACGTTAAAAAATAAATAAATAAATAAAAACATAATGTTATTAGTAGTAAAGATATGAGTAATGCTTTTATTTTATATTTCAACGATTGTGTTACTATTTAAAAAAAAAAATTAATATTTATAATTATTAAATTCAACTCCTAATCCTTTCATTTAATCAATAATGCTTATTTAATCTTAAAATTATTATTGATTAACCAATAATTTTCCAAATAATTATTGTTAAAAAAAGGATTTTAAAATAATAAAAAAAATGTAAAAAAAAAAAATATTATAGAAAATTGTTTGTACATGTTGAGTTTTTTAAAATCTTATTCGTTGATTGGCCCCTTTACGTAATATGATTGGTCCATTTGGTACGCCTAATTAAATGTATAATTTTTTTTCTAAATTTTTTTTTTAGAATATTTTAATATTATAATTAAAAATTTTATAGTAAAAAATATTATTATAATTTTTTTTTTTTTTTAGATTTTTTATTATAATTTTATTAATAAAAGATTTTTTATATAAAATAATTAATTAAAATCTTTGGAATTATAATTTTGAATTTTTATTATTTTATACAATAAATCAAAACTATTAAATATGGTATGAATCAGTAAAAAAGAAAAAAATTGAATGCAAAAACGCGATATTATTTATATTGAATACACGATAAAATTTTATTTTGAAAAGATGAATTAAGATGAAAAAAAATCCAATCTAAAATCATTGACTAATTATTTTAACTTATATACATTCTATTTTATATTTACCTATATATATAATAAATATTTTCAATATATAATAATAAATATTAATGATAATTTATGATAAAAGAGTAATTTTGTTCTTTACGAATGTGCCTCGGGTTATGCTCTTTTTGAGCGTACCATGTCTGAAGATATTGGTCAAGAATTAGAAGAAGTTCAACAAGCTGTTCTTGATCTTTCCAAATTCGGAAAAATGATTACTTTAAAATCTTTCATTCCATTCAAATCTGCCACTAATGCTTTAGAAAATATTAACAATATTTCTGAAGGTATAATATAATTTTGATTAAAAATTAATTTTTTATAATAAAATATTTTCTAGTTAAATCAAAATAAAAAAACTTAAGAATTTGGATGAAAAGTAAAAATGTTTGAATAAATCTCTAAATCAAATATTACAAAATAAAATTACATAATATAACAGGTCTTTGCAGTAGCGATCTTAAGTCTTTCCTTGAATTAAATTTACCAAAGTCTTCTAAGAAGTCCAAGGTTACTTTAGGTGTTTCTGAAAAGAACCTTGCTGGTAGTATTAAGGAAGCTTTAGATATCGAATGTGAAAGTAGCAGTGTTGTTTCTGAATTCATTCGTGGTATTAGATTACACTTTGAAAAATTAATTAAGCAATTCAAGGAAGGTGATATTGAAAAGGCCCAACTTGGTCTTGGTCACAGTTACTCTCGTGCTAAGGTTAAGTTCAATGTTAACCGTGTTGATAATATGATTATTCAAGCTATTGCTTTACTTGATCAATTAGACAAAGATATTAATACTTTCGCTATGAGATGTCGGTAAGTTTAAAATTGAATTTAAAATTTAAATTGGATTATATAGTATAATGAAATTATAATTTATGATTTTATAAATCATTAAATAAATATCTAAATATAATTTATAAAGTGAATGGTATTCATGGCACTTCCCAGAACTTGGTAAGATTGTTGCCGATCACGCTCAATACGCTAAACTCGCCAAGTTAATTAAGAACAAGAGCAACATCACCCCAGAAATTGCCAACCAAATTGAAGAAATTTTAGGTGATGCTATTAAGACTAAGCAAGTTATTGACGCTGCTAACGCTTCTATGGGTACTGATATTTCTGAAATTGATGTCTTAAACATTGAAAGTTTCGCCACTAGAGTTATTGATTTAACTGACTACCGTAAGAGATTATATGAATATTTAGTTAGTAAGATGCACAATGTTGCTCCAAATCTTTCTGCTCTTATTGGTGAAGTTGTTGGTGCTCGTCTTATTTCCCACGCTGGTAGTTTAACTAATCTTTCTAAGTACCCAGCTTCAACTGTTCAAATTTTAGGTGCTGAAAAGGCTTTATTCAGAGCTCTTAAGACTAAGGGTAATACTCCAAAGTACGGTTTAATCTTCCACTCATCCTTCATTGGTCGTGCTGGTGCTAAGAACAAGGGTAGAATTTCTCGTTTCTTAGCTAACAAGTGTTCTATTGCTTCCCGTGTCGATTGTTTCATGGATGTTCCAACTAACAAGTTTGGTGAAGCTATGAAGGAACAAGTTGAAGAAAGATTAAAGTTCTACGAATCTGGTGAAGCTCCAAGACGTAATGCTGATGTTATGGACAGTGTTATGAAGGATATCAACACTGAAGAAGAAGAAGAAGTTGTTGAAAAGGTTGAAAACAAGAAGAGAAAGGCTGATGATGAAGAAGACAAGAAGTCTAAGAAGCAAAAGAAGGAAAAGAAGGATAAGAAGGAAAAGAAAGAAAAGAAGGAAAAGAAGGATAAAAAGGAAAAGAAAGATAAGAAAGAAAAGAAGGAAAAGAAGGAAAAAAAGTAAATTAGTAATCGATAACTAAAACTTGAAAGATCAAAGACAAGAATGTTAAAAGCATAATTTATTAATTTTTTTATTATTATTTAAAAGTCTATATATATATATCAAATTTTAGATATTTTATTTTCATTATAAATTAAATTATTTAAAAAATAATGATATAGGAGTGAATCATAAAAATTCCTTTTTTTTTTTTTAATAATATATTATTAATCATAATTTTTTTAACCACCCGTTTTCATTTTTTATAATTAATATTTTAACTTTTCTTTTTTCATACATAAAATAAAATCCATTAGATTTTTTATTATTTTTATTTTATTTTATTAGAAAAAAAGAAATTTTAATTTTTTATGCATTCTTTTTGTTAAGTAAGAAGCTCTTATTTATCAGATTAAAATACAAAAAAATCATAGAAAAAAATGTATTATTAAAAATATAATTTATTTTAATAAATTTATTTAATTGCTATATTATAATATAAAAAAAAAAAAAAAAAAAAAAAAAAAAACTTGAATACTTGAATATCATAAAAAAGTATAATTTTTGAATATTTATATTAATGAAAAGGTGAAGTTTTTAAACATCATAACAAAAAAAGAAGAAAAAAAAAGGATACTTTAAGTATTAATTGAAAATTCGGTATTTTCTATGTAAATGTCAATTTAATTAGTTTTGAAATGGTATAATGTTCGATTAATATGTATTTATATCCCATTTTTTTATTTAAAAGGTTTATTCTTTTTCATGCTATATTAAAGTAAAAAAACTTTTTATTCTTGAAAAATAGCAAGAAATATTTATAAATTGGTAAAAGATATAATTTATATTATTATTATTTTTAGTATTTGAAAGGTTAAATAATAAAAAAAAAAAAAAAATACTAAATGATATTAAAGTATTTTTACTCAAAAAATATTTGTTTATGCCTTAGAAATGTTGACGTGGAATCAATAAAGGATTAGTTTGATGATATTGCTTCTTTAAACTAATGTAAAGTTATAATGGATTCCTTCACAATCAAGTTCATAATCCCTAAAAATAATATTCCTATACACTTTTTATTTTATTTTAAATTTCTTTATCTAATTATTTAAAATACTACTACATGAAAACTTGCATATTTAATTATATTTATTTACGCATTTTATAAATCTAAAAATTATTAAAACTTTACAAGGTTTGATAATAGCAGACAATATAATACTTTATTCAAACATCTTTTTAATCCATGTTTCTTTAATATTTTTTTTTATATAAAATAAATAAGTTACAATAAATGAAATCAACTTATTTTTTACTTTTTTTTTAAAAAAAAAATAAAATAGTTTGACTTTTGTATAATTTCAAATAACTTTATACCACAATTGTAGGTTTTTTATAGGTAATTTTATGGTAAAATTTTATTAAACATTAATTCAAAAAAAAAAAAGAAATTATAAAAAATCAAAAAAAATTTTTTTGATCAAAAATTAATTTCATATTAATTTCATTAATATATATAACAAAAATTTTATTTTTATTATTTCTATGAAATTATATGAAAATTTTAATATTTAATTATATATATATATATATAATATAAAAAATAAAAGAAAAAATAATTTTTAAAAATAAAAGGTGATAAGTTGAATAAAAAGTATATTCAAAATGTCAGATTCAGTACTTCGGTTATGGATATCTGACCATATTTACAAATTGGTTGGCTTATCGGATAAGACTATGGTTGATTATGTCTATGTACTGGCAACATCATCCAAGAATAAAAATGATTTATATAATTCTCTATTAAGTTTAGATATACCCCAAACAAGTGGTTTAAAGCAATTTGCAGATGAATTATATTCAAAGGTACCACATAAAACAAAGACAGTTAAAAAAGAAAGTCAAGAACGTAAAAATAAGGAAAAAGAAACTATTAATCTTCTACAGAAAAATAATTCATATAAATTATTAATGGATGATAGTGACGAAGAAGAAGATTCAAAAATAAAAAAGAAACATAAACATAAAAGAAAGCATAATAAATCAGAAGAGTCGGATACAGAAAGTAAAAGAAAGAAGCATATTAGAAGAAAAAGAAAAGAAGATAGAGATAAAGAATGGGAAACAGATTCAGAAGAAGAAAGAAGAATTTCATCAGTCATACAGGATACTTATAATGGTAATACTATCCATTTTACAAAATATAAATATTCAAACTTTTTAAATACAATAGAAATTTTTATAAAAATGAAAATAACAAAATTAAATTAAAATTAAGTAAAACAGAATTAAAATCAAAACCAGAATTAGAATTAGAATTAGAATTAGAATTTTTAAATTTTAAAATTCATTTTTTTTTTTTTTTTTTTTTTTTTTTATGAATAAAATATGATTTTTAATGTTTATTCAAAGACAACTGGTATAAAGATATAAAGAAATTTACATTTATGATATCAAAAAAGAAATATATAAAGTTTTCTTTTTTTTATTATTATTACAATTAAAAATGTATATTGATGACAAATGGCAAATGCATTTCAAAAGAAATTTATAAAAATTCTTTATATATTATTACCTAACTTTATTTTATCGTATATATATATATATACATTTATTCCTTTTTTATGTGTTTTATTTTATTTTATTATATTATAAATATAAAATAATTAAATTTTACAGAAAGAGAGGTAGAAGAAGAAGAAGAAAGTGAAGATGAATATCTTAAAGAAGAACGTGAACGGGAAAGAGATTTAAAAGAAAGAGATGAATTTGCAGAAAGATTAAAACAAAAAGATTTGGAAAAAACAAAAAAAGTAAATTGAAATAATTTTATTTATAAATCATCTTTTGTTGACCCAATATTTTATTATAAATGAAACAATTATATTTAAAATCAACATTTTACAATTCTAATGTATTTATGTTTTATATTCCTCAAAAAACCATATTATATTTTATTAAATAACAGTTAGTAGAGGATCATTCATCAAAAGCAGATTCTGAAGCTGCTAAACGTAGAAATATAGCTAATGACAAAGAATTAAGAAAAAAAGCATTACCAAGTATTCGTGAACGCTCCAGACAAGAATATTTAAAGAAACGTGAAGAACAAAGATTAGAATTACTTAAGAAAAAAATTGAGGATGAAGAATTACTTTTCAAAGATAGTGAATTAACAGAAAGAGAAAGAATGGAACATGAATATGATAAACAAGTTTTAAAATTAGCTACAGAACGTATGAACATTAATGATAAGATAGATGGTTATCAAATGCCAGAGGATTATATTACAGAAAAGGGTAAATTAGATAAAAAAAAGCAGGAATCTGTATTATATTCTAGATATGAAGATGATGAAAATAAAGATAGTTTTGTCACCGAACAAGATAGATGGGAAGAACAACAAGTAAGTTTAAAAAAAATTTTAAAATATTTTGTTGCGAATAATCCTAAATGTTATATATATAGTTGTTTATATATTTTTAAAAATATAAAATAATAAAATATTCGTAACATTCTTTATTAATATTTTTTATTATAATATATATATATATTATTTATATGTATATTTTTGTAAATCAATAAAAGATTGAAAAATCATTATTAAAGGTTGGAAATAAAGAAAAATTGGCTCAAGAAGAAGATTATGAATATGTTTTTGATGAAGAACAACATATTGATTTTATTAAATCACAAGCTATGCCAGGAAAGGATGAGGGTGATAATGAAATACCAGAAGTTAGTCAAGAAAAAAAGAAAGGTAATTAATTATAAATATTATAAATATGGATAAAGCAAAATAGATTAAAATAATAAATTATAAATTTATTTACGTTTATATTTTTAAAATAAAATTTGAAATACATATATATAATAAAAAAAAAAAAAAAATAAAATAAAAAAATAATTCGATTTGGTAATAACAACTATTTAATAATAATAAAATATTAGTAATGACAATGAAAGAAATCAGAGAATCTCTTCCAATTTTTGCATATAGAGAACAACTTTTAGATGCTATTGAAAATTTCCAAGTTTTAATTATTGTTGGTGAAACAGGTTCAGGAAAAACAACCCAAATTCCACAATATCTTCATGAAGCTGGATACACTAAAGGAGGTAAAAAAGTTGGATGTACTCAACCAAGAAGAGTTGCTGCCATGAGTGTTGCTGCTCGTGTAGCTGAAGAAATGGATGTTAAATTAGGTTATCAAGTAAGGATAAGATTTTATTTTAAATTTATAATATTCATTATTATTATTATTATTATTATTATTATTATTATTATTATTATTATTATTATTATTATTATTATTATTATTATTATTATTTAGAATATAATATATATATATGTGTGTGTGTGCATATGTTAACACATTTCCTAATTAATATATTTCATTAATATTTATCTATTTATTTTTTAATAAAATAGGTTGGATATTCAATTCGTTTTGAAGACTGTACTTCTGAAAAAACTGTATTAAAATATATGACAGATGGTATGCTTTTAAGAGAGTTTTTATCTGAACCAGACTTGAATTCTTATAGTGTATTAATTATTGATGAAGCTCACGAAAGAACCCTCCACACAGATATTTTATTTGGTCTTGTCAAAGTATACATAAAATGAATAATCTTCAATAATACCTGTATATACTTTTATGTTTTAATAGTAATAATAATATAATATATATATTTAAAATTACATTTAGGATATTGCAAGATTTAGACCTGATTTAAAATTACTTATTTCTAGTGCGACTATGGATGCCCAAAAATTTTCAGAATATTTTGATGATGCCCCAATTTTCAATAGTAAGTTTAATACTCTTAAAAAAAAAATCATAATATTATTAATTTTTTATTTCTACTAGATATATATTATGTATAGTTATTAAAAAAAAAAAAAAAAAAATCCTTTTAATTATTTTTATTAATATAACTTTTTCAAAAATTCTTCCTTGTTTTTTTTTTATAGTTCCTGGAAGAAGATACCCTGTTGATATATTTTATACAAAGGCACCAGAAGCAAACTATCTATCTGCTGCTATTACTACAATTATGCAAATTCATGTCACCCAAGGACCAGGGGATATCCTTTTATTTTTAACTGGTCAAGAAGAAATCGAAAATGCAGAAGAAGCACTAAAAAAGATATGTTTGCAACTAGGAAGTAAAATTAAGGAATTAATTATTTGTCCAATTTATGCATCACTACCTTCTGATCTTCAAGGAAAAATTTTTGAACCTACACCAGAAGGGGCAAGAAAAGTTGTATTAGCTACTAATATTGCTGAAACCTCCATTACTATTGATGGTATTGTTTACGTTATTGATCCAGGTTTTGCAAAACAAAATAGCTATAATCCTCGTACTGGTATGGAATCTTTAATTGTTACCCCAGTAAGTACTAACCTATTTTTTTTTTCAAAGTATTCTTTTACCAATTTATATAAATATATTTAAAAAAAAAAAAAAAAAAAAAAAAAAAAAAAGAGAGAGAGAGAGAGAAAGAGAGAAAGAGAATAAAAACGAAAAATTAACAATTTACTCTTTTTTTCATCATTATTAAAATCTGATATGCAGTGTTCAAGAGCTTCAGCAAATCAAAGAGCTGGTAGAGCTGGAAGAGTTGGACCAGGTATGTGTTTCCGTCTTTATACCGCTTGGGCTTATCAAAATGAATTAGAAGAAAATACTATACCTGAAATCCAAAGAACAAATCTTGGTACTGTAGTATTAATGTTAAAGGTAATCATATAATATTTTATTTTAAAATATATATATATATATAATATTTAATTAAAGAAAAAAAATTTTTTTATTATTATTATTATTTACTGTTTAATTTAGTCATTAGGTATTAATGACTTAATTAATTTCGATTTTATGGATCCACCACCAGCAGAAACTCTTATTCGTGCATTAGAACAACTTTATGCACTTGGTGCTTTAAACGATCGAGGTGAATTAACAAAATTAGGTAGAAGAATGGCTGAATTTCCAACAGATCCAATGTTAAGTAAAACTTTAATTGCAAGTGAAAAATATGGTTGTAGTGAAGAAGTAAGCTTTTTTTTTTTTTTTTTTTTTTTTTTTTTTTTTTTTTTTTTGAAAAATAGATATATAGATATATATATATTAAATAAAAATAATTATTTTTTTTTTCTTTTTGTTTTATTTTTTGTTTACTTATTGTATGTCCATTTGAATAATTAGTAAAATTATAATTCAATAAATTAAATATATATTAATGTATTTATTCTATAACATTAGATTGTATCTATTTGTGGTATGCTAACGGTCCAAAATTCCATTTTCTATAGACCAAAGGATAAAGCTATGCATGCTGATAAAGCAAGAAAAGCTTTCTTTAAACCAGGAGGAGATCATTTAACACTTTTGGCTGTATGGAATGCTGTATGTATAAGTATAAAATACATATACCATTATATATATTTCCTCAATATAATATATAATACTTTTTACTAAATAATTTAAATAATTATATATATATATTTTTATTATTATTATTATTATTATTATTATTATTATTTATTTATTTATTTATTTATTTATTTATTTATTTATTTATTTATTTATTTATTTATTTATTTATTTATTTATTTATTTATTTATTTATTTATTTATTTATTTATTTATTTATTTATTTATTTATTTATTTATTTATTTATTTATTTATTTATTTATTTATTTATTTATTTATTCTTTTCCAATATTTATTTTTATTTCATTCTATTCATAACAAATATATATAATATATATTATTTTTTTTTTATTTTTTTTTAGTGGGTAGAAACAAATTATTCTATACAATGGTGTTATGAAAACTTTATTCAATATCGATCTATGAAAAGAGCTAGAGATGTTCGTGATCAATTAGTTGGGTTATTAGAAAGAGTAGAAATTCCATTAGTATCAAGTGCTGATCCAGGGGACACCACAAATATTAGAAAATGTATTACTGCAGGCTTCTTCTATAATACAGCACGTCTTCAACGAAGTGGTGATAGCTATCGTACCGTTAAACATAATCAAACGGTTTTAATTCATCCAACCAGTTGTCTTTTTGAAGAAAATCCAAAATGGTTAATCTACTTTGAACTTGTATTAACTAGTAAAGAATTTATGCGTCAAGTCATAGAGATTAAACCAGAATGGCTTTTAGAAGGTTTGTTTTATTATTATTAATTGTTATTATTATTATTGTTGTTGTTGTTATTATTATTATTATTATTATTATTATTATTATTATTATTATTATTATTATTATTATTATTATTATTATTATTATTATTATTATTATTATTATTTTCACCAAATATATATATATATATATTCTATATATTAAAATTCCTAAAAAAAAAAATATATTAATATAAATTTATATTTTTTTATTTATATATTTGTTTAATAATACTACTATGACATAGTGGCACCTCATTATTACAAACCAAAAGAACTAGAGGATGATATTAAAAAGATGCCTAAAAAAGCTGGTAAAGCTGCAGCTTAAAAAGTAGTAAAAGAAATTTGTTTTTAAAATACTTTTTTTTTTGTTTTTTTTTTACATAATTTATTTTTCTTATTTTAATCTTGTTTTATACTCTTTGCTTATAACAATAATAAAGAAATATATATATTCATTTTACTTGTTTTCATATTTTATTTTGTAATATTTAAAAAAAAAAAAAAATCTATCCTCCAACAACCTAATAAAAAAATAAATATTTAAAACAAATAAATTAAACAGAAAAAAAAAATTGGGATAGTGATGCTAGTCTTGGGCAGTTTAAATGTATTATAGGAATACATATTATATGTTTATCATTATTTTAATAAGTCTTTTTTTTAAAAAAAAAAAAAAAAAAATGTTAATATATGTTTTAATTTTTCTTTTAATTTCAACTTTATATGCAAATAAAAAAGAATTTACTATAAAAAAAAAAAGACTAACCAGAATATGTATACAAAGTATTAACTTAAACACTTTTCATTTTTACTTTTAAAAATTTACACTAAAAAATAATGCCATCACCTATGCATATTATAATTTTATTGAAATAGTAAGAGGGGGTGAAACACTAAATTGTAAAAATTACATTTTGAGGAATGATTAGAAATAAATAAATTTTTTTAGCTTTCTATTGAAAATACTTTTTACAAACTTTAGATTTTTAATTTTTTTTTTTTTTTATTTATTTATTTATTTATTTATTTATCAATATTGTTATTATAAATATTATTTTTTTGCTTTTTCATATATTTTTATTTAATTTTCTTGCAATTGAATTTTACGAAAAGTTTGGTTTTAAATTGTTAATTATTTGTTTAATGTTTTATTTTTAATTTTTTATTATTTTAATGAAAACATTATTTGTATAAAGGGCATGGAATATATAATGAAACCGAAATATTAAATCTTGTTAAAGAGTTTTTCTTTGAAAAAAAAAAAAAAAAAAAAGTTTAATATTCTTTATTATATTTTTAAATAAAATATAAAAGGGGAATTATGATATTTATACACAATGGATAATTGCAAAATTTTGATAATGATTTTTTGTTATATTATACTATTATTTTTTTTTTTTTTTAATTTATAAAAAAAAACTGTTTTAGCTGAATAATAAAAATTATATAAATTAAAGCTTCATTGGTTGTACACCAGTAATCTTTTCAGTTTCACTCCTGTATTTTTTGAAATAATTACAAAATGATAATTTATAATATTATGTGGATTGATAGTATTGAAATAAATAGAATTACATATATAATTATAGATAGATATTATAATAGAAAAAATATATTTTTATTAGATTTAAAAATATGAATAAGAATATAATTGTATATTTTTTAATATATTCAAAATATTTTAAAAAAAGAAAATACATTAATTGAGTGTAGAAATCATCTTCATTGACATCATCTTCCCAAGTATCTTGCCATTGGTGTTCAACCTTAACATCTTCCCATTCTTTTTTTAAAAAAAAAAAAAAAAAAGATATAATAAATTTAAAAATATTTATAGTTTTATTTTTATTGCAATTAAAAATGATAAATTATTGGCAAAAAAAAAAACATTATATATATTATTAAATAATAATAGTATTTTTAAAATATATATTACAATGATCAATAATATTATATAATAATAATAAAAAAGTATTTAATTTAATATAAATTAAATAATATTTTAATTGTATAATTATGAATTTTTATAGCTATTTAATAATTTTTTTATTTTTCTAAAATCTGTACTTACCATCAGCTGGGAAATCTTCAAATTCATCATCATCTTCTAAGACATTGACTTTTTTTTCAACAGTTTTTTCATCCTTAGCTGGAGTAGTGGTTTCTTTTTTGTCTTGTTTTGGATCTGCCATTTTTTAGTTTTTATTATTATTATATATTAAAACTAAAGAATAATAAAAATTCAATTTATGTATAATAAAAATAAAAAAAAATAATGTGTAAATGTGTATACATTGAAATAATTTAATATTTTATAATTATTTATATATATTATTATTATTGTTGTTGTTGTTGTTGTTGTTATTATTAAAACCATGTGAAGAATTGAAATAAAATTATTTTATATTCTACGTTGACTTTTATTATATGTTTTAAAATAATCATACCTTTATGTAACTATTAATATTAATAACAATTATATAAGAAAAAAAAGAAAAAATCTATATATTTTTATTGTTCGTTTATTAATATATTGTAACTAACAATTAAATTAATAAAATAATTAATTAAAAAATGTATTTTCCACTTTATTAATTTTAATATTATTTTTTATAAAGATTTTAATAGGGTTAGATTAACTAGTAAATAAATAAATTTAATGAAATTCAAAAAAAAAAAAAACCTTTTTTGGTTTATTAAATAGAAAAATACTTTAATTTTTAAAATATAGATTTATGTTAAAGTAGTCATGTAAAAACCGCACAATAAACAAAAATATATATATTATATAAAATAATATATAAAATGTAATAGAGTATTTGTTTTTATTATTAATGATAATAATAATGAAAATGAAAAGCATTATTATATTTTATATATTAGTAATTGGACATTATTCCTCCTGTTTTATATAGAATTATTTAGCAGGTTCATTCTGTTCAAACATTTTTCTTTTTTTTTTTTTTACACAAAAAAAATAATAATTGTATGAATAATATATATATTATTTTTCTAATAGTATTTTTTTAAAAAAAAAAATGTGTTTATTCATTACAAGTTAATGATTTTAAAATTTGAAATCATGATTTCAAAATTTAATTTGGGATATACTTGTATTTAAAAAAGAAAAGAAAAATCTTTTTTTTAATAGATTTTAAATATAGGGTATTATGTTTATGTCTTATTATTTTTGTTTGTTTATTCTATTTACATCTTGAATTTCTCTTTTAGAATATATGTAATTTTGGTTTATACATATTTTGATTTCCGTTCTTGTTCGTCTAATTCAATAATTAATTCAACAATAAGTTGCCAATCTTCAGAGTAACCATCTTTCAATGCCAAAAATAAATAAATAGCAATAAAGGAAATGAACGATAATATAAATTTACATATAAATTCAATATTTATATTTATAGTTTATAGATAAATAGATAGGTATTATTATTGTTGTTGTTGTTGTTATTTTAATAAAATTATTATAATAATAGTATTATTTATATAAAGTTAAATAAAAAAAAAACATTATTATATTAGTATTTTTTTTAATACAAGTATTTCTATATTTAAATTTATATGATATATTACATTGAATACTATTTTTAAATTCTGCCAATGCATTTTCTGTCTCTCCTAAATTTAAATAACAATACCCTAATAAATGATGTCCAGGTGCTGCATTATTTGAAACTGTTATCTTTTTTAAAATATATATGTGTGTGTGCGTACATTATGAATGATATGGAATTTTAAATAATTAATAATGATAAAGGTTATAAAGAAATTAATATTTTTATGATAATAATAATAATTACATATTCTTTTAAACATAATATTGAACGTGAATAGGAACCTAATTGATATAATTCTTTTGCTGCCTTTTATAATAAAGTTAAAAAAAAAAAAAAAAAAGAAAGAAATTAACTTTTTAAAAATTGCTTTTTTGTATTAAAATTTTGAATTTCTTATAATTTAATAGAGGAAAGTAAAGAGAAATACTAATGATAATTATAATGAGTGATAAATATGACATTTTATTTACTGTATAGAAATCGTTTGCTTCTGGGTTTTTATTCAACTTTTTCTTGAACCAATTAATAACTTCCAACCTATTCATACTAGGTCTAATGATAATAATAATAGATAATGAATTATTATAATGGTTCAAAATAAAAGTTATTTTTTTTTGTTGCTGCTCCATACCTAAAAGACTCAAAATCAAAGTATTCCTTCATTTTTCTATTACTTTTTTTTTTCTTTTGTCGTTCGTATGAGTGTGTAATGAGTGTGTCGTTAAACCAGTAGTTGTTTTGGTATTTTAGTTTTATATAAATTCATGAATTATTAAATATACAATACTTTATTTTTTTAAAAAAAATAAATTACTTGAAATTTTTAAATTAAATTTTAATTTTAATTATTAATAAAATGTTTAATTTTTAAATTTTTAATTCTAACCTTTTAGATTATAATCTAATCTTTAAGTAAAAATTAAAACAAAAAAAAAAGAATAATAAAAAAGGCAAAAGAGCAATTTAAAGTATTTTAAAAGCAGGTATACTACTAAAATGGATGTTCAATATGAATTTTTAATAGTTACGCATATATAAAAAAAAACATTGGTATTTCAAAAATATTTGTTTATATATTATTATTACTTTTATTTACACCTATACACCAATATGTCATTTGTTGTATCAAACAATATTTAAATAACATTATTTCACTCGAATACCAATTACAACTATTTTATAAAAAAGGATTAAAAACGATTATATTGTATACTATAATTTATATATTTTATTTATTTTATAAGTAGTTGTATAAAGAGAAAAATTATAAGATTAAGCATCTACAGAACGATATTAAATAAAGTATAAAAATTATAGATATTCATTTTTAAAACATACATGGAATGTAAAAAAAAAAAGAATATTGCAATTTACAAAGGCATCATAACGAATAAATGTAAATAATAATAAATGTTCACACAACATTAACAGGATATACATACAATATATAATAAAATAATAGAAAATAAAATCAACATAAGGCTAATGGCTATAAAAACAATATTTAATGAATGGCATTTTTATAATACTACAAACACAATTGATACAATTAATGCTTAAGATTCTTTATGTAATATGTAACTTTACCATTGATATTTTTATAACAAAACCGTTTTCCATTTTCTTACATTAAAAAAAAAAAAAAGCTTAATAATTAATTTTTTAAAAATAGAATTACGAATTACTAGATAATAATAATAATAATAATAATAATAATAATAATAATAATAATAATAATAATAATAATAATAATAATAATAATAATAATAATAATAATAATAATAATATTTAATAATAATAATTAGAATAATAATTAGAATAATTAAAATAAAAAGTCTTAATTATAAAAATAGCTGAATAAGGAAAAGTTTTTATTCATTTTGAGAACAGAATAACATTTTTATAAAAAAGGTCAAGTATATTATAAATATACTAAATATGACGAAGACCTATATTTCCTCTTGATTGCTTTTCTAGGTATTAAAGATATCTACAAGAAACAACAACGACTGACAATGAAAATTTGTATTCCTAAAAATAGAATTAATCATTAATGTTATCACAATTTCTTTGCGCTTTCTTTCTTCTATTACTTAAGAAAAAAAAAAAAAAGAAAATCCTTTATCCTTTTCTTTTTAGTATAGATAAAAAAAAACGTTTCTATTTAAAAACTAATTTAGCAAAAGACAACTTTTTTTTTTAAAATTCTTTATCCTTATTTGATAATTAATTCTAAATTATTATTCTTATTCTTTAGAATTATAAAAAAAAACAATCAATAGGGCGTGTCTCTTTTTTTTTTTTATTGTCCATGGCTGAGATGGATCCGTCAAGTGTCGTTGTGTTGTAGCTTATTTTATTCATTTTCTAGCAAAAAAAAAGTCAACTTTCAAAGGGACAATGTTTTTTTTTTTTTTTTTAATTGATATAAAAAATAATTAATGATAAAGTAATTTAATTTGAATATATTCTAATATATTGTATAATATATAGATGATATAAAATATTCTATTTAATTAAATTGAACTATGATTTATTAAAAAATAAATTTAAATTGATTCATAAATTAAATTAATTAATATATGGTAATGAATATATTATAATATATTTTTTAAAAAAATAAATTTAAAAAGTAGTTTTTCTAATAAAAAATAGGGTGCAAAATGTAAAAATTTTCGATTCACACCCCAAATATTTATTTGATTTTTACAATAATTCAGATGATAAGATCATGTGAATAAAATTTCTCAAATTCTATATAAATCATGAATTTTCCACTTTCTATGCTTTTTCTTCAATCTTTAATATTAATTTATTATTTTTTCAAATTTGAATTTTTATTTTTAAATAAAAATTTGTAGTTTTCATACCAATTAATAAAATTAATTAAAAAGAAAAGAACAATTTACAATGGCTCCAAAGGATATTGAAAAGAAACCAACTGAAAGAATTGCCGGTAAGGCTCCAATTAAGGGTACTAGTGACAGAAAGTTAAACAGAAAAATTAAGCGTAAAGAAACTTACAGTTCTTACATTTACAAGGTTCTTAAGCAAGTTCACCCAGATACCGGTATTTCCAACAAGGCTATGAACATTATGAACTCTTTCGTTAACGATATTTTCGAACGTATTGCTTCTGAAGCTTCCAAGTTAGCTTCATACAACAAGAGAAGTACCATTTCTTCTCGTGAAATCCAAACTGCTGTTAGACTTATTCTTCCAGGAGAATTAGCTAAGCACGCCGTTTCTGAAGGTACTAAGGCTGTTACCAAGTACACTTCTAGCAGCTCTAAGTAAATTGCTTAATTCAATAAATTATAATAGATTACAATCGTATTATTAAAACTATTAAGAGAAAAATAGTTACATTATCATTTATTATCAATTTTTCAAAATAAATTACATATACGCAAATGTGTTAATCATTTTTATTAACACACCCATAAAGAAATACATAAAAAAAAAAAAAAAAAATCAATTTTTTTATTTTAATTTTATTCATCATAAATTTATTATTATATTGAAGCGGTTTTTATAAAAACCAAACCATTAACATGTTATACACTACTAAATACTATTAAAATCATTTATATATATAATTTTTAAAAATTAATAAACTATTGTATAAAAATAAATAAAAAATATGATTTTTTTTTTTTTTTTTTTTTTGAACTATTTTATTATAACATTTTATTTTGGTGTACTATTAACTTTGTGTGTTTATATGCATATCTCTTTTTTATTCTAATGAATGAAACCAATTTTATTTATAGTAATTAAGGATTTTTAAATGAAAACTTAAAATTCAACTCACACAATACATCGATCAATAAATCTAGTCCTAAGTGTTAATAAGAATAACCAAAAATTTCAAAACATCTTTAAGAATTTAAAATTTATCATATGGAATGAAAAAACATTATCTTATTTTTAACATATTATATAATACTAGTCTATCTATTTTTTAAACCATTGAATTCTCTCCATATTCCATTATAAATCACCAAAGATAAACTCAAAAAAATAAAGTTTTTTTTTTTTTTTTTTTTTCATGTAAAAATAATTTATTTTTTATTTTTTAAAAAAAAGGGTTTTTTTTTATACTTCTTTCATAGAACAGTTAAAGATATCGTAATCTTCTTCACTATCACTACTACTACTACTAGAACTTTCTTCATAGGTGTAATAGGATTCATTTTCGTTGGAAGGATCGGTACTTTGAGCATCTTCATTCATTAAAAATGAAAAAGAAGGAGCTTCATTCTGAAGTGCTAAAAGAGAAGTAGAAAGTGGAGTAGTTAATTCTTTTGGTGAAAAGTTTGAAGGGAAAGGTATACCAGAAATTCTTTTTTTGCTATAACTAAAGGCTTGAGGAGCACGTTTAGTTGCAGGATTAAGTCTTGGATTTCTTGGATTTCTTAATTCAATAGTACGAATTCCTGGGATAGGACGTGTATAATCACCGTTAGAAGCCATAGAACCACTTAAAATATTTCTAGCATTATAAGAATGTTTAAGAGTAGCATTACGGTATTTAGACATGGTTAAACTAGCAGGCATACTTATAGAATCATTAAATTTAGTTAGTGGAAGAGGATTCATAGCATTGGTATTATTCACTTTATGGAATGGTGGTGGCACATTATAAATTAATTTATCCATATCAAGATCTTCTAAAATTAAATCATCAATAGAATAATGTTTAGGTTTTTTTGGTCCTTTTGTTAGTGTTGGTGAGGACATACCATTCTCAGTTTGATCCTTGTTAGTATCAGAGTCATCTGTATCTGAACTTGATGAAAGGTCACTATCACTATCACTATCGCTATCACTGTCACTATCACTGTCACTATCACTTTCAGTTTTATTTTCAGTATCAACTTCAAGTTCTTTTTCCGTAAGATTAGTATTCTTTTTTTTTTCGATATCCACAAAAGAATCGTTATTTTCAGTAGTGGTATCGATAGTTGGTTTTATTTCTGGTGAGGAAGTTGAAGTTGTACCAATTTCTGTTGTAGCTAATGAATTTTTTCTTAATTTTCTTAAATTATAATCAATAATTTCGTTGGTGTCATTGGAATTAATATCATTATCGAAAAAGATATTTCCTCTTCTGGTTTTAACGGATGGTGATGGTGAATAGTCGGCGTCATTATCTTTGGAAGGCGAATGCTTGTGTTTATGCTTATGTTGAATGAAGGATGGAATAGAATTGTTAACATCGTCTAGTTTCTCAACTTCATTCTTTTCTTCCTTTTTCTTACCAAAAAGGTTTGAAAATAAGTTGTGCGAAAGACTGGATATTAAAGACATTTTTTAATCACAAATGAATTTATGAATTTGAATTAATTTTATATCAAAAAAAAAAGAAGAATTATAACTTTTATATTTTTTAAATGAAACTCTTTTTTATTTATTTATTATTTTTGTTTGGATTTAGATTAGTATAAGATTTTAGAAATTGTTTGTTATATATTTTATTTTGTTACTCTTTTTATTTTTTAGGGTGTATATTTATATTGAAATTAGGATAAACGATGATATTTACAATTTATTATTATTGTTGTTATTGCTATTTATTATTATTATTTTTTTTTTTTTTTTATTTTTTCTTTCTTTTAAATAAAATTTTAATTGTAAAGTTACTGATAAGCATTTAATAAAAAGTTTTTTTTTTAAAAAAAAAAAAAAATTGAAAGTTATTTACTTAATTTTTTTTTTTTAATTTTTTTGGTGAAATGAAATTTTGAAATTTGAAATGTTAATATTTTTGAAAATGTACTTTCTTTTTTATCATTAAAGTATTTCCTTGTTAACATTGAATTGTTTTTTTTTTTTTTTTTAAAAAAAAGGAAAAAAGAAATTAATTTTCTTTTTATTAACTATAAAATATCAATTATAACTTTGAATATATGGATATATGTATTTTTGAATTAATTCTATTTTTATTGAATTTGATAACTTTAAAATTTAGTATCCAATTAACATTCATATAAAATATTTTTTAATGTTTTATTTTGTTGACTTGCTATCGTTGTTCACTTTTTTTTTTTTTTTTTTCCTTTTTCCTATTTTCGTTATACTTTTTTTTAAAAAAAAAAAGGGAAATTACATAATACGACGAAAAAAAAATTAAAAAAAAAAAAAGTGATAATTCTATCCTTTTATATTTTTTTAAAGTTGTGGGTGGTTGTGGTATGTTTTTTTTTATTATTAAATTTTAATTAATTTTTTTTTTATCTTTTATCACTATTAAAAAAAAAATTAAAATTTTAAATTTTCTTTATCACTTTTTCAACCACCACCACCACAAATACACACAAGAAGGAAAAATAAAAAAAAAGACAATAAAAAGAAACAAACACACAACCAAAAAAAAAAGACAAAATAAGGTGGAAAAAAAAAAAACAAAAACCAAGCAAGAAAGTTTTTTTTTTTACTTTGAAAATAAAGCAAAAAAAAAATTAAAAAAATGTCATAATCAAATAAAAATTTTTTTATGAAATGGAAACCTGTCAAAATCCTTTTTTACTTTTTTTCTTTCAATATCCTTTCATACCAATTCATTTGATGAATTAACTATTATTATTATTATTATTAATAATAATAATAAAAAGACAATACTCTTAACATCATTATTATTAATAATAATAATAAAAAGACAATGCTTTTAACATCTTTTTTTTTAATTTTTAACGTTTGATTCCATTTTCCTTTTTTTAATTAATTAAAATTTTATATTGTAAAGGGTTAGGTATTTAAATTTTATTTAATAATAAATTTATCAAAAAATAGGAAAAAATTTTATCAATTTAAAATTTTTTGATAAAAAAAAGATAAACAATTAGAGCATCTTTGATAAAATTTATTTATTTATTAAATATCCATTCACTCATATTTTATTACATTTATTTATATTTATTCATTCACTTATTTATTTATTTATTAAATATCCATTCACTCACATTTTATTACATTTATTTATATTTATTCATTCACTTATTTATTTATTTATTTATTAAATATACATTCACTCACATTTTATTACATTTATTTATTTATTTACTTATTTTTATGCGTCGAGACAAGATTAATGATAAAAATAAAGAAAAGATGTCAAACCAAAAAAAAAAAAAAAGACCATTCTGACATTTTTATAATTATAAGTTGATGACTCGATAAAAGGTGACATTCCCCATTTCAAAGTTTAGTTCTTTATTTTTATAATACAAAAAGCCAATAAGCATGAATGAATCGATGTCAAATAAAGTTGAAATAGTTTGTAATAAATTACATAAAATGAAATTAAAATACTTTAATTGACAATAAATAATTTAATCAACTAGAGAAGTAAAAGTCAAAAATAAAAATAGTTTTACCATTGTTATTATATATAATTTTTTTTTTTAAAAAAAAACATTACTACAATTAAGCTACTATTATGAATTAATTCAATGAGCTCGTATTATTATTAAGTGTTGTTTTATTTTTATTGATTTTAATTTCTCTTTTGAAACTTTTTTTTTTTAAATCGCTTTAGATATAAATTAATTTCTATTGATAATATCATATTTTAGTATATCCTTTATAATAAAGGAATAATAACAAATTATAAAAAAGCTTTCATTCTTTTAAAAAGAGGCCTTTTTTTTAAAAAAACTAACCTTTTTGATTTTTAATAAAAAAATACTTAACATTTTTTAATAAAAAAATTAAATTAAAATGTCAAAACTTTAATTAATAATAAAAATAGGTTTAATTAGATAATATTGCTTTTTTTTTTTTTTTAAAAAAAATGTTTTTATTTTTTATTACATCTACAAATACACACTTACACTTGACCTATTCTTCTATTCCTGTACCCATAAATCAACATACACACTTTTTTTTATGCGTACTACTATTAAAAAAAAAAAAAAAAAGATGGAAATGTTTTTTTTTTTTTCTTTTTTCTTATTTCTAACCCATTAAAAGTTAACATTTGCTTTAACATTTTTGAATATTAACTAATATTAACAAAAATTTTTTACAATTAATTAATAATATATGGACAAATATATTAAAATATATTGTGTGGATTAAATAATAATAATGGAATCATAGCAAATAATATTTCAAGAAAAAAAAAAAAGTTAACTTTTCTTCTTCTACAACACACAACGGGTGAGAAGGAAAAATTCATAAAGGTAAGGCCATTATTATCATTTTTTATACCTATTCAGTATGTAGAATAGAATGAATACTGGTTCAAAAAAAACTATTCTATTCAAAATACTTTTTAATTTTATTTCTACATTTTTAATTTTTTTTTATAAAATCTTTTAAAATTTAAATCTATATTTATTTATATTTATTATATCCCTATTCTATATTTATCATTATTTTTATTTATTTATTATAAATATGCATTTATACATTTATATCTGTTTATTTATCACTTTTTCTCTTCTTCTTCTCGACATAAAATATATTCATTTTAATAAAATATAAAATATTACCCATTGTTTCAATTTCAATAAATAATCATTAGATGAAGTCCAATACCACTTCTTTAATTGCAGCATCATTAATTTCTTCAGCATGTACTGCTAGTACCATCTTTCTTATTCAACATTTGTTGAAAAGAAAGGAAATTCAAAAGTTAAAGAGAGAATTTTCTAATGCTATTGCTTTTAATCCAACAAATAAAGATGAACTTAATGAAGATTATATTAGAGAAGTTCTTTCCAGAAACTATTCATTCTTTGGTGAAGAAAAAATGGAACAAATTAGAAATTCTTTTGTTATTGTTGTTGGTGTTGGTGGTGTTGGTAGTCATGCAGCTCATATGTTAATGAGATCTGGTGTTGGAAAACTTAGAATTATCGATTTTGATGAAGTTTCCATTACCAGTTTAAATCGTCATGCTGTTGCTACAAAGGTAATTATTAATTTTATAATTGAAATATATATATATATATATAATAGTAATGAAAATTGTACATATATAATTATTAATAATTATAAATATGATTTTTTTTTTTTTAAATAATTCAATTAATTGAAATTAAAATAAAAAAAATGCTAAAATCAATGAAAAATCTTTTTTTTTTTTTATCAAGGCTGATGTAAATAAACCAAAGGTATCTACTTTTATTGATAATACTATTATACTATTTCTAAAATATTTTAAAAGTAGTTTGATTTCCTAATTTTGTATTTTAAATTTCAACTCTATTTAGGTTATTGCTATGCAAGAACATTTCAAGGAAATTTATCCATTTGCCAAGGTTGAAGCTATAGTTGATTTATTTAACATTGGTAAATAAATATACATTTTTACATTTATTACCAATATATATATTAATATGTCTATTTAAGTTAATAATTGTTATAGTTATTCCATACTAAATCTACCTATCTATTCTTTTTAATTATATTTATAAAAACTTCAAATTTGGATATTAAGACAAGGCTGATTCTTTATTAGATGGAAAACCAGATTATGTTTTAGATTGTATTGGTATGTTTAAATCAATGAAATTAAAATTTCAATAATGATAAACTATTTTATTATCGTTACCATCCACGAACGACTCAAAAAAAAAAAAAAGCTAAATTCCAATTAAACATTTATTCGTTATATATCATATGTATAAATAAATATTATATAGATAACATTCAAACCAAGTTAGATCTTATCGAATATTGTGTTAAGCATAATATCAAAATTATTAGTTCTACTGGTGCTGGTGCTAAATGGTATTTTTTTTTTTTTTTTTTTTTTGAAATGATAATAGTGATGAAAACAACAACACATATATATATTAACATTGCCCAAAAACCCTTTATAAATATTATTATTATTATTCTATTATATTGAAACAAAAAATTACTCTATTTCATAGTGATCCATCAAGAATTCAAATTGCTGATATTAGTGATACTAAGGGTAATCTATCAAATATAATTATCTTTTTTTTTTTTTTTTTTTTTTTAAATTACATTTAAAAGTATAGTAGAATTCGTTTTTTTTTTTTTAGTGATATATTAATTGTTTTTATTTTCATTATTATTAATTAATAATAGAGGATCCACTTGCTAGAGCTACTCGTAGAGAATTAAGAAAAAGAGGTATTGAAAGTGGTGTTCCAGGTAAATATTAGAAAATCCTCCTTTAGATATAAATAGTAATTTATTGACAATAATTAAAAAAAAAACAAACAATACTACCGTCAAGTTATAATAGTATCTTTAAATTAATTTTTTTATTCATTCATTATTCATATAGTTGTATATTCAACTGAAAAGCCAGGAAGTGTTAAACTTCTTCCTTTACCAGATGAATTATATGGAAAACAAATTGAAGTAAATATCATTTTTATTTATGTCCTTTTTTAATTTACTTTTTTTTTTTTTTTTTTTTTTTTAAATTTTCTAAAAGCTAATCTTTAAATTGTATATCTTGTATTTTTTTTTTTTTTTAGGGTAATCCACCAAACTTTAGAGCTAGGTAATTTTTATTAATATATATATATATAATTTAAATAGATTATTTTTAAAAAGTAATTTTCCATATTGATTTTTAATATCTTATGGAATTATAGAGTTTTACCAGTATTTGGTACTATTCCAGCTATGTTTGGTAATGCTATTGCTACCTATGTTTTAACTCAATTAGCTGACTGGCCAATTAAGCCATTAGCTATTAAAAATAGAGATGCCACCTACACTAGACTTCACAAGGATTATGCTGGTAGAGAACAACATGTCTTTAACAACAAGTAAATATACAAATTTTATTCATCTTTTTTTTTTTTATATTTATATTTATATGTATTTGAAATAAAAATTCAAAAAAAAAAAAAAAAAAAAATTTTTTTTTTGCAAATAATAACTAAATCCATTTTATGATATGAATGATAATTTAAATATATAAATAGTGATCCATTAAAGTTTACCACTAATGATATTGGTTATATTTTTGAAGAAATTTGGAGTGGTAGAAGTGCTTTATCAGGAAACTTGAATAAATTAACTTTAACCAGTAATTTTTTTAAACTATTTAATTATATTTACACTTTTTCATTTAAAATAAGGATAAGACGACGACAATTATTTATTTAATTTTATATTTCATTATATATTAAAAAAAAAAAAAAATTTTAGGATGGGACCGTAGTCAACCACCATCTCTTCAAAACATTATTTGTTTAACCAAGGCTGAAGCTGAAAAGCATGATAAATTAACCGTTAAACCAGAAGAATACTACGAAAAGAGTTTTATTGATTTTGTTAAAGCTAAATTTGAAGAAGAAAAGGAACTTAGTCAGTGGAGAAGTTCATAGATTTTTTAAAGTTTTTTAATTTTTTTTTAATATCTCAGTAAATCCCACGCCACGATTATTATCATTATTATTAAAGGCATGGGTGAAAATGAATGATAATGATGATGCTTATAAAAGGATCATGATGATTAATTTATTAAAATTATACATATAAATAAATAAATAAATAAATAATATATATATATATAAATAGATGTAGGAAAAAAAAGTTTACTACTTTTTATTATGATAAAGGAAAAAAAAAAAAAAAAAAAAAAAAAATAGTGATGATGATGATGATAATACTTTTATTTTTTAATCAATTCCTTTTTTTTTTTTTTTCTTTTAATACTCCTTTGAAATAAATGTATAATAATAGGAATAACAATCCCATTTTATTAAAATATTAATTTAAAATTTGATAAAGAAATTCATTATTATCTTTTTAGTGTCGCCTTTATCCTTCCTTTCCAATCTTTTATTGGTCTTTTTTTTTTTTTTTTGCCTTATAAATACCTATTTATTTATTTATGAAAAAGTTCTTTTAGGGTTTTAACCAACTTTTATTAATAATTAAAATTTTTTTGTTGGAGATTTTTTTTTCTTTCAATTCCAATCATTTATTTTAGTCACACCAACACACACACACACCCACACACACACACCAACAAAAATTTTTAATTTTACCAATAAAGAAAGCATAAATAAAAGTAAAAAAAAAAAAAAAGAAAAAATTGTTGATTTTAAGAAATTGTAAAGGAACCTATAAATGAACGAATAACAATGAAAATTAATTATAAATAGCAACATATGAAATGTAATAAAAAGTAATAAGGATCAATAGGATTTATTTCTATATTATAAACTTTTTTTTTTAATAAAATTATAAAATCCACTTTTTTTTTTTTTAATAATTTAGTGGTGGTGGTGTAGAACATTTTTTTACCAAAATAAGAAACTTTTTTTTTTTATTAAAATTTCATATTCTTTTTTTGTTTTATTTCATCAACATTTTACAATAGTTAATTTTGTATGGCGTAAAAAGAAGCATTAAAAAGTAATTTTCTATTTCTTTTTTTTTTTAATAATAAAGAATAAAAATAGAAAAAGAGAAACATAATAAATAAAATATTAAATATTATATAACTATTAATGATTATAAATAACAAATTCTTTTTTTTCTTCACTTTCCTTTGTGTGTTGTGAACTAACGGTCATTTTATTTTTTTAACCGCTCCTTTTTTTAATATAATTTTAATTATTTAAATAGTTTGTGATCTTTCATCTTTCATGTTTTATCAAAAATTTAATTTATATTTAATTAATATTTAATTAAAAAATTAATTAAATTTATTGATTTATATTAAATTAAGCCAATAATTTTCATTTTAAAAATAATTTAAGGTGAAACATTTCATTTTTCTTTTTATATTTGTAAATTTTAATAATAACTATTTTATTAATTATTATTATTATTAGCATTATTAGTATTATTATTTAATAAAAATGTGTGGTAAAAGTCTTGTTTAAATTATTATTTTTAGGTATTTTTAGTATAAAAAATAGATGAATTACAATGTTAAATTCTATTAAATACTATAATTATAGTCTATTTTTTAAAATATAGCCTTTGTTTTATTATTTTTGCAAATTAACCGTGTGTGTGATTATTAGTATTTATAATTTATATTGCTTTGCAAATTACAGAATAAATATCTGAAAATAATAATTATTAATTAATTTTTAAAACAACATCAACTTTTTTATAAATAATTTTAATATATAAATTATTAAAAACTAATAGAAATTTAATAAAAAATGACTTTAGAAAATTAATTATTAACCTTTTACTATTTAAAAAATAATATTTAATAATAATAATAATAATTAGAAATAATAATAAATAATATTTAATAATAATAATAATAATTAGAAATAATAATAATAATATTAAATAATAATAATAATATTTAATAATATTTACTATTTAATAATAAAATATTTTTTTTTAAATAATAAAGTTTAATTTTCTTTTTTCTTTTTTGTTTTTTTGTTTACCAAAAATTTTATTGGTTTTTTTTTTTTTTATAGAAAAAAAAGACTTAAATAAAAAGAAAGATTCCCTTTTTTTTAAATTTTAAAATATTTTTTTTTTTTAAAATTTTATATATAAATATTATAAATATTTTTTTTATATTTTTTATTGTAAATAAATTATCTTGTATATAGCATAATAATAATAAGAAAAAAAAAAAAAAAAGAAACTTTTATTAGTTTTTACCATCTCTGTATATAACCCAATAATACATATAATTTTAAACATATTATTCACTTTTTTTTTTTTTTTAAAAAAATAAAAGCTAATTGTATATATTTTAATATTTTTTTCTTATTTTCAATTTTTTTTATTTTAATAATTACTATATTATTAAATATATTACTATATTTAATATATATATTAAAATAAAAAAAAAAAAGAAAGAAAATAATAATAATAACCGAAAAACAACAACAACAACAACAACAATTATCAATATTCAAAATATGAACTATAAAATTTTATTTTTATATAGTACCGCTTTAGTTGGTACTGTCTTTTCTCTTGGTGGTGGACCTCATGGTGCACCAATATGTAATGGTTGTAATGTTACCTATACTAGTGATGATGCCAGTTTATGGGGTTGGGAAAATAATACCTCATGTGAAATTGATACAGATTATTGTAGTCAAGTTGATATTGCAACTCTTGAAAGTATTGAAAATCAAAAAAGTATGGAAGATATTCTTAATGAAAGTAAAATTGCTGGTAAATCTATCATTGGTAATGATGATATTGATAGCAAAATTGATTCTGAAAAAATTGATACTACTAGTGATTTAAATAAATCAAAAAAGGTGGGAAAAAAAGGAAAAGGAAAAGAAGATAGTATTGAATCTTTTGAAGAAGAAGTCATTCCTCTTCATGAAGAAGAAAAAACAACAATAGATGAAATTATTAAAGAAAAATCGGATGAAATAGCTAGTGAAATTACAGTCGATAGTCCAATTGAAATCGGTAAAATCGATGAACCTGTTGGAAAAACAAAATCTGTAGAAGTACCAGAAGAAATTATTGAAGTACCAGAACCAGTCGAAATGCCACAACCAGTTGAAGTACCAAAAATTATTGAAGTACCAGAACCAGTTGAAATGCCACAACCAGTTGAAGTACCAAAAATTATTGAAGTACCAAAACCAGTTGAAATGCCACAACCAGTTGAAGTATCAAAACCAGTTGAAAATAACAACCAAAACCAAAATCAAAACCAAAATCAAAACCAAAACAACCAAAACCAAAATAACCAAAACAACCAAAATCAAAACAACTGGAACCAAAATAACCAAAACCAAAATCAAAACCAAAACAACTGGAATAATCAAAACCAAAACCAAAACCAAAACCAAAATCAAAACAACTGGAACCAAAATAACCAAAACCAAAACAACCAAAATCAAAACAACCAAAATCAAAACAACCAAAATCAAAACAACCAAAATCAAAACAACTGGAACCAAAATAACCAAAACCAAAACCAAAACCAAAACCAAAACCAAAACCAAAACCAAAACCAAAACCAAAACCAAAACCAAAACCAAAACAACTGGAACCAAAATAACCAAAACCAAAACAACCAAAATCAAAACAACTGGAACCAAAACAACTGGAACCAAAATAACTGGAACCAAAATAACCAAAACCAAAATCAAAATCAAAACAACTGGAACCAAAATAATCAAAACCAAAATCAAAATCAAAACAACTGGAACCAAAATAATCAAAACCAAGACCAAAACAATTGGGTTAACTGGGCTAACCAAATGCAAAACCAAAACCAAATTCAAGAACAAATAAACTGGTTTATCAACAATAACAACAATAATAATAACAATAATAATAACAATAATATTGACTGGAACAATTTAATTAATAACTGGAATAATAATAATAACAACAACAATAATAATATTGATTGGAATAATTTAATTAATAACTGGAATAACAATAACAATAACAATAACAATAACAATAACAATAACAACAACAACAACAACAACAATAATAATATTGACTGGAATAATTTTATTAATAATTGGAATAACAACAACAACAACAACAATAATAATATTGATTGGAATAATTTTATTAATAATTGGAATAATAACAACAACAACCAAGGCCAAATAAATTGGGGAAGCAATAACGACTGGAATAATAACAATAACAACAACAACAATAATAATAATAATAACAATAACAATAATAATGGCTATTGGAAAAACGATAATATGCAATACTATAAACATCAATACTAATCTATCGATATAAAATTAAAAATTCATTATTTTTTGTAATAATGAAATTTAAAATATATAAATATTTCTTTTTTTCATATTTTAATTTACTTAACAATATTTAAATTTACTCAATAATATTTTAAAACTTATTAGGTTTTAAAAAAAGAGAATATTATAATTTTTTATTAATGAAAATGATAAAACTAAATTATAATTATAATTCTATCATTTCTTTATTTATTTATATATATATATATCAATGTACACTTTAAAAGAGTTTTTTTTTTTTTTATATTTATTTATAATTAATAATCTATATATATAGGTATTATATATAATTATATAATACTATAATACTATAGGTATATGTCTATTCCGGATTATTTTAATTATAGTTAATTAAAAAACAAAAGAAATTAATAAAATAATAATTTAACCATAATTACTTTAACTTTTTTTTTTTGAAAAAAAATTTTAAAGAATAAAAGTAAAAAAAAGAGATTATGAATGCTTTTGTAATTAAAACAGTTTTTTTTTTTTTTTTTCTGATTCAATCGTAATATTTAATAGTTTAAATATTTAAAAAAAATTTTTTTAATTTTCAATAATGATGATTTTATCAACTTTGTTTATTTTTTTTTCATTATTAATAAAATAGACTAGTATTATTCACTTTTATCAATAGTATTTTTTGAGTCCTCAAAAATAATAATTTCGTTTTTATTATTTTTCATTTTCAACATTTAGAAAAAAAAAAAAAACAAAAAACAAAAAAACCAAAAAAAACTATCACTGATACTTTTTTATCATAGATTGATCCACTAAGTTGAAATTAAATAATTTTTTTTTATATCATTATTAAACAATTTAATATTATTAACAACTATTTGAACTTTAAACTAATAATAGAATTAAAATATTATAAAAAACATATTTTTAATCTCATTGTTCCTTTTTTTTTTATATATAAATAAAATTTTATTTACAAGTAATCTATTATTAAATTATGCAAAATCTTTTTTTTTTTTTTTTTTAATAATAATTTTTCTTATATTTTTTTTACAATTATAGTATATCTAAAGTATAAACTAAGAATCAAATTAATTTAACGACGAACACATCCAGTTTTTTCAGTTAATTCTCTTGGGCATTCAACTTCTTCAAATTCCATGGTTGGATTATCGGCATTTTCGAACCATTCGAATCTCCATTTACAACCAGCTTGGAGTGAAGCTGGTAAATTAGAACATCCAGAAACAGAACCAACTCCACCATAACGTTGACCCCAAGATTCAGCATTAGTATTGAATTGGAAGGAACAACCATCAAAAATACCAAGACCACCACCTGGAATTTGAAGATCAAAGTGATTTTCACCAAGATCACCACCAGTATTAGTAACTTGGACAACCATTTGCTTACCAGCAATAGAAGTAGAAGTGAAGGTTAACTTGTAACAAGCACAACACCAGGAAGATTCAGAACTACCAGAAATATTGGCAGCAGCGAAACCGTAAGCTAATCTACTATTGATAGCCCATGGTTGTTGGTCAGTACACATAAATGCATCACCACCGTCACAGCCACTTCTAACATTAATATCACTAAGAATAGATCCAGATTTACTGCAAGTGTTAACTGGATGACTTACATTAGCTTTTCCATTCCATGAACAGGATGGTTTACAACAATCCCAATAACGAGTAGTCTTACCATTCTTTTTTCCAGAACTAACAACTGGTTTTGAAGCTGGAATATTACTGTTATTATTATTGTTGTTATTGTTGTTACTACCACCACCACATTTGTTAGTATCAATTTCACAAGCGGAATTATTTTCCCAACCCCATAAACTGTTATCACCACCAGTACCAGTGACAGTACAACCACTACATAAACGAGCACCATGTGGACCAGTTCCGTTAGAGTTGTTGTTGTTGTTACTAGCATTGTTACCACCACATTTACCAGTGTCGATTTCACAAGCAGCGTTGTTTTCCCAACCCCATAAACTTTTGTCACCACCAGTACCAGTGACAGTACAACCATTACACATTGGTGCACCGTGTGGACCGTAACCAGCAGCAGCTGAAGTACCAATAAATGTAGCAATAGATAATAATAATATAGATTTCATTTTTTTTTTTTTTTTTGTATAATATTATATATTAATATGAATAGGTAAGAAAAGAAATGGGAAAAAATTACCTTTTTTATAGTAAAAATTAAAAAAAAGTATTTATAATTTAATTTGAAATTAGGATGTAAAAATGAGATTTAAATTGTATTTTTAAAATTGTATTTATTAAATATTAAAAATCGAGTCATTTTTTAATTATAATAATAAAAATGTTTAATAAAAATTTTGTTTTTTTTTTTTGGGGAAATAAAAATTTTATTTTATTATTATTTTTTTTTTCCTAATTTTATTTTTTATGGAAAATTAAAAAAAGAGGAGACAAAAAATTTTTAATTTGAATCATTTCTATTTTTAATTAAATTAATTAAAATTTAATTATTATTAGGGTTACACGGATAGTATTAAGTGGTTTGGCACTTTTTTTGCTTTTAAACGTTGCTTGAAATGATTCCTATTTCATTGATAATAATAATATTATTATTTATTCTATAAAATAATAACAACAGCAACGACAATAAAAAACTTATTAATTAAAGAAAAAGTTGCTACTAATGAATTATACACTATTTGGTCCTTTTTCAAGGTCTCAAATTTAGGTTCACATATTTAGTTGTGCTTGTTCGGAGAGGATGTTTTCTCCTAACAAAAAAACAAGAATCTTTTCTAGATCAACACTAATAGTAATAAATAAAACTTTTTATTATTATTTCTAAAAGGTTATTAAAGACTTAATGATATTGAAATCTGAACTCCTTTCTAACCATTGGATCATTATTCCTTTTTAAATAATAATATAAAAAAAGTAATGATTTTACCATAAAAATTCTTTCATGTCTTGACTGCTCAGAAATAAAATATTTTTTTTTTTTTTAAAAGTACTAATTTATTTAGTTTACTATTTTTTCTTTATTCCTTTGAATTACTATTGTTGTTAAACCTTTATATTTTTTACCTACCCGAATATTTCATATTTGATAAATATCAATCTCAAGTGCATTTCATTAATTTCATTTCGTGTCCATTTTTATTTAATTCTTTTCTTAAAATATAAAAACATGAATTAATATAAATTGATATATAAAACATAAATAAAATTGTTTTTTCTTCATTATTTATAATGAATAATAATACAAGTTGTATTTATAATATTTATACATTACATTTATTATTAAATAAGATAAAACTTAAAATATAATTTTTTTTTCATACTAAAGCAAACTAAAAAAAAAAAATTAATAAAAATCATTAATATATATATAAATTTGAAAATCTTTATTCGTAAATAAAATTTGAAATATTAAATTTATATATATATTTTAAAACTTGATATATTTTATTGTTTTATTAGCTTTTTAAACATTTTTATATAATATTTTTTTATTTAGTACATATATATATATTTTTTGAATAGTTTTTAAATAGTTTCAATATAAATTTACTAATTTTAGGATAATGAGCATAAATCAGGGATATATAATGAAATTCCTTTCTAACTATCAAATGATTAAAATTAATAGTTGGTATTGAGATAGTCAAAGGATTTTAATTTTGGAAATATTTTATTTAAATAATATTTTTATATTCCTATTTTTTTTTTTTTCAATAAAATTTATAAACAATTAAAAGAATAATATTTTTGATATTTTTTTTTATATATTTATTAATAAAATTTACTAAATAATTATAATTATTAAAAAGAAAATAAAAAGTAAAAAGTAGAAATAAAAGTAGTAGTGGTACACATGTCTTGGGACGATTTCTTTATAAAAAATTCTAAATTAGTATTATATATATATATACCATCAATTGAGAAATTCATATTGTATTCCACCATTGGAAGATGTATTTGGAATTTTTAAATATGTCCAAGTACATGATATCAAAGTTGTGATGGTAGGAGATATGCCTTATAAAAATACACACGATATTAGTGACATCGCTTCCGGAACGAAAATTTCTAATCATAAGCCACCATTATTATTGGAGCGTATTTATGCGAATTTAGAAAATACAGTAACTTCTTTTCAGCGACCATTAAATTATCATTTAGATAGATGGTTAAATAATGGAATATTTTTGTGCAACTTTTACTTTACTCAAACTATTGCTGATCCATTACCCTATCATTATCATTTATTGTGGGAATCTTTTATTAACAATTTAGTACAATATATTTCGAATGACCATCCTGATGTTTTCATGTTGTTTGGATCAAAAGCAATTACGCTTCGTAAATCCATCAACGAAACTAAATCATCGGTTGTGGAGGTTCCATATCCTATTTATGAATATAAGGAATTTAAAAAATCAAAGTGTTTTTGCAAAGCTTGTGAACTGACTTGTGAATTAGGATTTACTATTAAGTGGTAAATAGATAAATAAATTAATATCAGTACATATATTCATTATTTTTAAAGTAATATATATTTAAATTGATTATTTTTGATATTCTTTTTTTTTTTTTAAAAAAAAATTAAAAATAATAAATTTAATAAAATATTATTTAAATATTAATAATTAAATAGATATAGAAATAAGTTGAATTAACTAGAATTTAATTATTATTCGATAAAAAAAAGTTATTTATTAGCATACTTTCATTATTACTAATAACTTTGGTAACTTCAAATAGTTCATTTGATTCTGGTATTTTTTAAAGTATGACAATTCTAATGTTTTTGACAAATTACAAAATGAAATGGACAACTCTGATGTATTTGACAAATTACAAGTAGAGATGAATAATTTCGAAGTTTTCGATAATTTTGAAATATTGAAAAAAATGTGTTATATAGCTTCCTTAGTATATAATAAATATAATAATGCACTCGACTTTGTAATACATTTACTATGTTACGAATTAAATCCAGGATTCGTAGAAAATCAATATTTTATTTTTGTAATCATGAATTTATATCGCCACATTTTTTATCCGATAATTTTATTTACGCACTTATACAAATAATTATAAATAGAACTTCAAATGAAAATTTTAATAATCTTTTTGTTACACTTAAAAATGATCTCCTTTTTCACAAAATAGCTGATGATAATGTTAAAGATATTTTAGAAACTTGCACTATTTATCATATCATACGAAAAATATAATTTCATAACTAGTTTAATAAAAGTTAATTTATAAGCTTTCATACCTGTTTATAATATAAACCATAATTAATTCTTTTAAATAAAATATGAAATAGTTATTTCTAAGTGAAAACATTTATTTAAAAGGTAAAGAACATTAGAAACTATTCAAACTATAAGTTAATATTACATTAATGAAAATGTCTTGGCTATTTGTAGTTAAATGATTTATGATGTTATATATGTATAAGAGTTATAATACTAATTTATTATTCTATTTGAAATATAATTATATAAATAATTATATGTATTTATTTTAAAAAGAAAAAAAAAAACTTCTGATAATTATCAGTAAATAATATTTTAACTATATAACTATATAACAAATAATAAAACTGATAAAAAAAAAAGCAATAGTTTTTATGTCAATAGGCTTTATTTGATCATTAAATAATTTATATATTTAATCATTTTCAAATGTTAAAATTCTATTATTGTATTTTTTTTTTTTAAAAAAAAAAAGTAATATAGTTTATTAACACAAACATTTTTTTTAGTATTGAAAATAAAAATTAAATATATGAATGAATATATTAAATTAAAAGATATTATTAATAACTTATTTTTAACATTTATTCAACTTTATATATAATATAGAAAAATTAAAAATAAAAATAATAAAACATAAATAATTTTCAATGTGTAGTAAAAATGTAGTCAAAAAAATAAATAGTTATTCTTATTTTATAACCCAACCCATTAAATATAAACTATTATCTATTATTTTAATGATGTACCCAAAGTATAGCACACAATTTTATTACTACTCCTTTACATTATAAAAGAATATTAAAAAGCCGTTTTTAAAGAATAATTTAAGTAATAAAATAATGTTCTTAATAATTTAGATATATATGGAAATTTAGTAGATAATGAGGATTCATTATTAAAAAGCTTAACAATGGGAATAATAATGATATATATATATATATATATATATATATCCAATAATTGCTACATCTACTGAAAATAATTTAAACAAATTTATTACTAATTTTATTAAAGCTGTTAAGAGTAATATTTACAAAGAAATAGAATTACCTACAGCAAATCAATATGATAAAAACAAGAATCCTGATATTGATAATTATCCAAATGTTGGTAGAGATTTAATAAATAATTTTATTAGATTTTGTAGAAGCGAGCAAAGTTGTAAAAATATTTTTGATAATGTTGAAGAAGAAGATAAACTTAACTCTTTAATTTATAAATAAATTTAAATTTCAATAGTTAAAACCGTCAGTGATGATCCTGGTTCTTCAGATTATGATCCGAGATATCATTTAATTGTAAACGATGTAAAAAATGATAAAGTAATAAGAGCAATTACAGAGTGAAAGAAATTAATGGTAATTATGAACATGATGAAAATTATAGTGAAAAAGTATTATATTACTTCATATAAAGATTATAATTTTCAAATTGATGATTTTTCTAAAAATTTATAAAATAGCAGAACGTAAAATAGAAATGTTGTTAAACTTTATAGTCTTTTTTTTTTTTTTTTATTACCCATTTATTAAAAAAGTAAAAATCAAAATTTATATCTATTTTTTTATTTTATCTATAAAAGTTTTATTTTATTTTTATTGAAATAAACACTATTATACAAAAATGAAAACTATACTTTTTTTTTATGTATATATTTAGTTCATTTTTATTTTATAATTTTTTTTTTTTTAAAATACATATACATTATGATATTATGATACATTTAAAGATAATACATATTTCTATTGTTATATCAGTGAAAAATAAAAAATAAAGAAAAGAAAATTATACAAAAATTTAAAGACGAACACATCCAGTTTTTTCAGTTAATTCTCTTGGACATTCAACTTCTTCAAATTCCATAGTTGGATTATCGGCATTTTCGAACCAGTCGAATCTCCATTTACAACCGGCTTGAAGAGAAGCTGGTAAGTTAGCACAACCATCAGCTGAACGAAGACCACCATAACGTTCACCCCAGGAGGCAGCGTTAGTGTTGAATTGAGAGGAACAACCATCGAAAATACCAAGACCACCACCTGGCATTTGGAGATCAAAGTGATTTTCACCAAGATCACCACCAGTGTTAGTAACTTGGACAATCATTTGCTTACCAGCAATAGAAGTAGAGGTGAAGGTTAACTTGTAACAAGCACAACACCAGGAAGCTTCAGAACCACCAGAAATGGAAGCAGCAGCGAAACCATAAGATAAGGTGTCACTAACGGCCCATGGTTGTTGGTCAGTACACATGAAGGCTTCACCACCATCACAACCACTTCTAGCATTAGCATCACTAAGAATAGATCCAGATCTACTGCAAGTGTTAACTGGTTGACTTACAGTAGCCTTTCCAGCCCAGGAACAAGATGGCTTACAACAATCCCAGTAACGGGTAGTCTTACCATTTCTTTTTCCAGAATTACCAACTGGTTTTGAAGCTGGAATATTGCTGTTGTTATTGTAATTATTAGTGTTTGGAAGAGATTTTGTACCACTGCTACTGTTATTGTTATTGTTGTAATTATTGGAATTTGGAAGAACCTTTGTACCACTATTATAGTTATTGTTGTTATTGTTGTTGTTATTCCAGTTATTATTGTTGTTCCAATTATTGTTGTTATTCCAATTGTTATTGTTGTTACCACCACATCTACTAGTGTCAATTTCACAAGCAGTGTTGTTTTCCCAACCCCATAAACTGTTGTCACCACCAGTACCAGTAATAGTACAACCATCACACATTGGTGCACCGTGAGAACCGTAACCTGCGGCAGAGGCGGCACTGACTAAAGCAGCAATAGATAATAATAATTTACAGTTCATTTTTATTTTATTTATATTTTAAAAGTTATAAAATTTACTATACAAAAAATTGGTTTTTCTTTTTTTTTTTATTTAATAAAATTTACTATCAAAGTAATTTTATCTATTTATATATCTACAATTATTTATTTACAAAATAAATTATTGATAAAGATAAAAAAAAAAAAAAAAGAAGAAATTTGACTATTTATATGCTGGTATAGTTTTTTTTTTTAAAGTAAAAAAAGAAAAAACTATTAAATAAAGGAAAATATAAACCAATAAAAAACCAAGTTTAATTATCATATTTTTTATTTGGTATCATTAAATATTACATTTATCCAATGAATGCTAATTAAATTTTCCTTTCTAATTTTTTAGATTACCATTTTTAAATGATTTTAAAAATTTTATATATTATTTTTTAATTAATTTTGTTACAAAAATTCGATTAAAATTAATAATGTAATTTTATTTTATATTAAAATAATATTTTTTTTTAATTTTATTTTTATATTAAATATAAATTAAATTAAATTAAATATTAAAATTTTAGTTTTATTGGTTAATATAATTTTAAAAAAGTAAAAGAATGGTAAAATGATGACCAACAAAGGTGCCGCTTAATTTAATTAGAAAACATTTATTATTGGTGGTGTAGTTGAGAAAGTAGATCATTTTTAATTATTCATATCGTCAACCTTTAATATATTGGAATGTTAATAAATTATTATTATTATTATTATTTTTTTCTTTATAATACTAGTAGTAAGTGGCAATAGTACCAGTAGTAGTAGTAGAAGTGATGATAAAACAACCTAATTAAATTGGGATAAATTTCTTTTTATTTTGTGTCTCATATTATTTTAAACTAAAATTTTACTTTTTTTTTATTATTTTTTTTATTATATTTAAAAAGTAATTAAATTTTGCTTATATAATTATATAATATGATATTACTTATAAATCAAAAGCTACTATTATCAAATTGTTAAATAAATGTGATGATGATGAGATTAAAGACTAATCATTCATTCATATTAATTTAGCATTAGTATAAATTTAGGAATGTTAAGAAAAGAACTTATTTGTTTCTTAAAAAAAAAAAAAGTTTATTTTTAATAAAAATGATTTTTCAATTTGTACTATCAAAATATATTTATTTTATTTTGCTTTTCTTTTTTAATGTTTCTTTTTAGAATAGACGGAAATATAGGTTATAATATAAAGATATTTTTTTTTTCTCTTTTGTAATATTTTATGTAATTTATTCACATTTAGAAGAACCTAATTACATATTTATATATATATATCTATTGTAAAAAGAAATTTTAAATGTGGAACTACTATTTATTCAATTTTTTTTAATTAAAGAAGTCTACAGTATTTAGTTTTTTTTATTCCTGTATTAATTTTATTAATCTTTATCCTCCATTAATATTTATAATTTTTTATCCCATCCGTAAACAAAGTAAACATAATATCATGAAAAGTGGTATATAATATATTAAATATTTATAATACATAGATACAAAATACTTTTATAATTCTTATATTTAGCAACTATGGTATCATAATATATATCTAATATAATATATTAAAAAATATATATTTTCGTGTTAATTATTTTATTAGTATTAATGAAAAGTAACAAACTTGATAAAATAACTAGTGTAATAATTTTAAATAATTCATTAATTTGTTGAATAATATTTTAACTGAAATACCAAAAATATGAATATTTAATGCATATTTTATATAATAGTAAAGATTATTACTAAAATGTAATAAGCAATTGCATTTTAATTGATTTTATTAAAATGCCATTTTTTTTTTAGTAGTTATGAAAAAGAAATTAAAATTATAGATTAATTCTTGAACATAATCAAATAGAATTTAGTAGGAGAATTACTGGCACTTAAAGAATTAGTAGGTAACAATATTAACCATAATTACCAATGATATAGAATAAAAAATTTAATGTTTTAATCCTTTTTTTTTTATTTGGATGACATATATAGTTAATTTTATTATGGTAGGTCAAATAACTTTTACTTTTTAAATATTCAACTACTTTTTAAAAATTTTGATATATTATTATTAAATATAGTATATTTAAAATAATTAATATACATCTTATTTTTTATTATAAATAGTATATATAGATTTTGTATATTTATATATGTATATATATTTTATTTGGATATTACTTCAATACCGAGGTCAGTAATCAACATTCTCTTTGAATTGATGTTTCATGTATAAATGTATTAAAATTTAATAAATATAGGTAAATATTTTATTTTTAGGATTTTAATTATATATAATAAATTATGATATAATTATGTAATATCTATAATTTTTATGAGATATTGTTATATAAAAACGTTTTATAATAATATTTTATAATAAATATATGATTTTTTTTTTTGAATAAGTAAATAACTGAAATAAATAATATTGTATCAGTATTTTCTTTTTAAATATATTTCTATTTGTAATATTATAATATTTAATATAAAATCTATTAAAAAGTGTCAAGTTTTACAAGATATTTAGATTCAACATTTTTTAAGTTTGAATAATTATATTTATACTTTATAAATTTAAATATAATTATTTCTAATTTTTTATGTGTCTTTATTAGTTTACTACAATAGTGAAATAAAAATAAATTGTATTTATTCAAAGATATATTGTGTATTTAAATTTTTTAAAGTATATATAATGTATTTTTTATTAACATTATTATCATATTTAACAAATTTGATGTACATTTAGATTATTTCTTGGAGCTAATATTTATTAACAAAAACATATTCCAAAAATGAATCATCATTATATATATTATAGAAAAAAAATAATATATTAATAGTAAATAATAGTTTACTATAGTAATAGTTATTTGATAATCTCATAACAAAATTTGTGATATATTTGATAAATAATAAAAAAAAAAGATTATAGTATATTGTTATTAAGCATTTATAATATGTATCTATACAATCTAGAACATATAGTATTGAAAAATAGATGGGATTATAAAATCCAATTATTTCAGGTGACTTTAAAGTTTTTTTTTTATTTGAAAAGGATATTATTAAATATGAATCATTTTGCTGGTTGCTTATATAATAAATAATAATAGTTTAAAGAATAATGAAATCAATTATATGTAGGTTATATTAAAAAATATTATATGTTTGATAATTAAATGTATATTTTATATATATACCTATCTTAAATATATACATTTAAGATAATGTATAGATAAACCTAAAATTTAGTAGAATTAAAAATAAAATAACATAGAAAAATGGTTAGATAAGAATTATTGAATAATGAAAAACAATAAAGCTAAATAAAATGAAATGAAATTCATAAAAGAGTATTTTTATATATATATTTTTTAATTTATTTATACTTTTATTATTTTATTTATTTATTTTTTTATTTTATTTGATAAAAAAATTATAATATTAACAATTATATACTTGGAACTAAATATAAAAGATGCATATTTTTTTTAATGGCTGACAATTCATATTTTATATATATAAATATATATAAAATATGAATTGTCAGTCATTCGGATACTACTACTGAAGAAAGTACTCAATCTAATTCTATTTAACATTTATTAAAAAATCCATTTGCTAGAAATAAAGATTGAAGTTTTGAATTTTCTAATACTAATTCAGTATCTAATAATTATTCTTACGGTAAATCAAGCACAATATCCCAAACAAATGATATTTCTATGAATCAGTCTATTGAAGTATCGGCTGAAAAATTATATCAGAAATCAGAAGCAAAGAACATAGTAAAACTCTTGAATTTCATATTCCAAGATAATAGTTGTTACAATCTAATTGCTGTTCCTTTATTTAGATCAGAAGTAAATATTTGGTGCGTGTGTAGTGATTATGATATATACAGAAATTATTATACATATCTTCAAAAAACTATTCATATAATTGAATTAATGAATTTTGCTAAGATACCAATTGATTGCAATAAATAAGGAGCACATTGATCCTAGTTATTATAGATAACGATTATTAGAATAGGAATTATAGTATGCCTAAAAATGCATTAATTTCAGGTCAAGTTTTAAATAAAAGCAATAAAATTAAATCACAGTAATGGTAAATATTATTTTGGAATATTGAATGTTACAGGTGAATTAGCTTTATGCAAAGGTGAGCCCAAAAAAAAGAAAATATTGTATGGAGTAGTGGTATAGATTTTTTGAAAAATGATAATACAATCTCAAATTTAAAGTAAATTATAATGGACATTTGATTGTTACAGCGAAAAATATATTTTCAAAAAATATGTAATATATGCTGATCAAAATGATGATGTAAATAATAATTCCAAGTTTTCAGGGTATCGTAATGTATTGGATAGATTATCTTTAATACTAGATTATAAAACAACAACAGCAACAACCACTTCTACTACTATTATTACTACTACTATTACAACTTCCACCATCGAAAATACAAATAAAAGTATTAATAAATATAGTTCAACATCTTCATCTAATTTAATTGTTTCAAAAGCAACCGAGAGTTTAAGTAGTTTATTATTTTCTAGTATTTATTCTACTACATCTAATGGACCTACCATCGACTACTGTTGACACATCTACAATTATAAGTAGTTCCGAAACTGAAGAATTCATTATATGGGATTCATTACCTAAAAATTTACCTGTTGGCTACTCAAATGGATTGGAATGCACCTTGGTCTCAATAGGAATATTATTATAGAGTGTAATTAATTATATATTTATATTTCTATACAAAATTACAAAATAAATTTTTTTCGTTTTCACTCTTTTCAACCTCAATAAACTTTTGATATAAATATTTTTTGCTTTATTTAAAATAAACTAAAAAATATTATAAACAAATAAAAATTTTTATCGACTAGAGGAACCAATTTACTAACCAAATTTTTGCTATTTTTAATAAAAGCTATAAAAAAAATATATACTAAGATTTTTGAAATTTTTATTTCTTTTACTTTTAATAAATTTTAAAGAAATAAGAAATATAGTTAAAACTAAAATGGCATTTAGACACACAAATAGAATAATAATATTAGTATAATTACAACACTATTACAGTATAATAAATTAAAAACAAAGTAAATAATTAAATGGGTGTATTAAATGTAATAATTACCTAATTCTATTCATATTCATTAATTATTAATTTATACTCAAAGAAAAAAAAAAGATATTTAATAAATTTAATTTTTTTTTTTTTTATATATTAAAAAAGATAAGTCCTAATCATACTAAATAATAGGAAAACCGAATTTCTTATCAAGCTAATTGAAAGTTTACATTTTACTATATATAATATATAATTAACAACATAATTAATAGAAAAATTATTTATAATTTAATAATGTAATAATTACATTTAAACAAATCATAATTATTAACTATTAGTAAGAATAAAAATGAGGAATTTGACTGTTTGTTGCATTCTCATTCTCTGATGTACCTGACACAAATGATACAATTATTTTTAATGTAACTTAAAAAGGTTTGATTAAATAATAAATTTAATTTTAGCTTTAAATATCAATCTAGTTTGTAATTCAAATATAACTTAATTTTAAAAATTACCGTTCTACAATATTAGAACATATCAAAATAAAAAAAATATTTATATTTATATATAAGGTTATTAAAATTAGAAAGTATTCTGAAATACTTATTTAATGAATAGAAAAAAAAAAAGGTTTAAATAATAAGCAATTTACCTACCAGACATTTTAAAGGTTTATTGGTAGGGTTGATAAGTTCAATTATAAAAACATTTTTTAATTAATTAATGCTTAAACTTTAAATAATTATTTAATAATAAACTCTAAAAAGTATAATTTTTTTTTTCAATTTTAAAATGACAAAAAATGTTAATAATAATGTTCATTTAATAAAATTTTAATTATAAAAAATGCCTAAAATAATAATAATAATAATAATAATTAGAATAATAATAATAATAATAATAATAATAATAATAATAATAATAATAATAATAATAATAATAATAATAATAATAATAATAATAATAATAATAATAATAATAATAATAATAATAATAATAATAATAATAATAATAATAATAATAATAATAATAATAATAATAATAATAATAATAATAATAATAATAATAATAATAATAATAATAATAATAATAATAATAATAATAATAATAATAATAATAATAATAATAATAATAATAATAATAATAATAATAATAATAATGGAAAAGACAAAAGTAAAATGTATCATTAATAAAAGAATTTGAATTTTTTGTTATTGAAATGTAATTTGTAATCATAAAAAAAAGAGATATTACACACAGGAATCATAGGAATCATAAGAACCACAGTGGAACCATATATAGGAACTTTTAATTCTCCGACCTAATACTTCCCCTTTTTTAAAAAGTATAATAATAAAAACATATTAAATAATAATATAAAAAATGTTAATTTATATCATTTATGCTTTATAAAAGATAATATCATCATTATCATTTATTCATTTATAATTGTTTTTTTCTTTGAGAGTAATGTAATATTAAATGTATACATTAAAATTAATGTGACATAATATATACGATTATTCAATAAACATTAACTTTTTTGTAAATAAATTAATTTCTCATAAAAAATTCCGTTTTTTTATTGGTGAATAGTAATTAATAAATATTTACCTAAAAAAGTAATTTAATTTATTTAAAGTTTATATTTAAAACATAAATTAAACTATATAATTTAATAATAATGCAATATATATAAAATAATATATAAAAGTGTTTTAGCTTTTTTTTATAATTAAAATTATAAAAAAGATCTTAACAAAAAAAGAAAAGTATCCGAAAATGGATTTATTAAATTCATATAACAAATGTTGAAATTATAAATAATAAACTTTGCTAAGCTTAAATGACACTAATTAATATGCATTTTTGAAACTCATAATTTGATTACTCATCTTTCTTTCTACTATAGTTTGATAATTGCCAATATTTCTCTGATAATTTCTTATTTAAATTTTTTTTTATTTTTAACTAAAATATAACATTATCATTTTTATATATCACAAAATTAGTTGCTATTACTTATTAATGAATGACTATATAATGATTTTTTTTTTAAAAAGATACTTTTTCCATATATAACAAAAAATGCAAAGAAAATTTCATTTTTTTTTAAAATCTATTAATAAGATTTATGATTTAATTAAAAAAAATTATTAATATGAATAATTAATTAAAAAAAAAAAACCCACTACTTTTTTAAAAAAAGTTTCATTTTAATATCTTTTAAATTACCGAAATATGAAATTATGCTTTGTACAAGTAAGGAATTATTGTATCATTTTATATATTGAAACTATCCCTCGTTTACTATTGACTTTTTTTTTTATTTTATTTATGAATACTTTTCATGTGTTTGACATTGTGCCAAAAAAAAATATGTTCTTATTAACATATATAAAGGAAACGGTCTGTATAATAAGATAAAACAACATACCATAAAATGAAAATTTTCATTTTTTAAAAGACTATTTCTTATAATAAATAAAGTTTTGTATCCTTTATAAATTTTTTTTTAAAACTTTATTTAAAATTAAAAGTAGTGTTTAATATAAATTAATAATTTTTAAATATTAAAATTCCTAATAATTCGTTGGTTTTGTGAGCATCTAAACATTGTTATATAAAATTATAAAATCTTATTTGCTAATCACTTTTTTTAATTAAAATTTGTGAAACATAAATGACATGGTATTTAAAGGGACAAAAGCTTTTTTTATATTTTATAGTATAAATATAAATCCTAAAAAATATATTTATTTATAATTAAAAAATTTTTATCATGCAATAAAACAACAGTTACACAAAAATAAATTAAATCGTATTTGTTAAAACAAAAAGGAAAATATATTAAATGATGATGTATTCAATCCAATATATATTAAATATATAATTCTTCGAGTAAAATAGTAAAAGGAAAATATGGAAATTAAATTGAGATGTATTTTTTAATTTAATTTATTATTATTATATTATATAAAGTTAAATTTGAAACTTTATTATATTAAAACTAATTTTTTTATAAAAGAAAAAGTAAGCTTTAATTTAATTATATTAATTTTATATATTTTATTTGAAACTTAATGGATTTTAGGTAATATATAATAAAACGGAATTAATATATTGGTAATTTATATATTAATATATTTGCTACTTATCCTTTCATTCCGTGGTATTTAAAGAAGAGCTTTTTTCCATAATTTTTTTAATCTTTATTACTTTGAAAGTAAATATAACTTTGATAGTTATTATATTTTACTAAATTATTAAAAAAATAAATAAAATAAAAAATGAATTCTAAATTATTATTAACTATTGCTGGTTTGGTTGGTGCCGCTGCTGCCGCTGGTTACGGTCCACACGGTGCTCCATATTGTAATGGTTGTACTGTCACTGGTACTGGTGGTGACAACAGTTTATGGGGTTGGGAAAACAACACTGCTTGTGAAATCGACAGAAACATGTGCGGTGGTAACAATGCTAGTAACAACAACAACAACAACTCTAACAGAACTGGTCCACACGGTGCTCGTTTATGTAGCGGTTGTACTGTCACTGGTACTGGTGGTGATAACAGTTTATGGGGTTGGGAAAACAATTCCGCTTGTGAAATTGATACCAGCAAATGTGGTGGTAACAACAACAACAACAACAATAACAACAATTGGAACAACAACAACAATAACAACAACAACAACTGGAACAACAACAACAATAACAACAACAACAACTGGAACAACAACAACAACAATAACAACAACAACCACAACAGTAACTACACTCCAAGCTCTGGTAAGAGACATGGTAAGACTACTCGTTACTGGGATTGTTGTAAGCCATCTTGCTCCTGGTCTGGTAAGGCTAGCGTAAGCCACCCAGTTAACACTTGTAGCAGAAATGGTTCTGTTCTTAGTGATGTTAACGCTAAGAGTGGTTGTGATGGTGGTGAAGCCTTCATGTGTACTGACCAACAACCATGGGCTGTTAATGACAATTTATCTTATGGTTTCGCTGCTGCTTCCATTTCTGGTGGTTCTGAAGCTTCCTGGTGTTGTGCTTGTTACAAGTTAACCTTCACCAACACTGCTATTGCCGGTAAGCAAATGATTGTCCAAGTTACTAACACTGGTGGTGATCTTGGTGAAAACCACTTCGATCTCCAAATGCCTGGTGGTGGTCTTGGTATTTTCGATGGTTGTTCCTCTCAATTCAACACTAACGCTGCCTCCTGGGGTGAACGTTATGGTGGTCTTCGTTCAGTTGATGGTTGTTCCAACTTACCATCTTCTCTCCAAGCTGGTTGTAGATGGAGATTCGGTTGGTTCATGAATGCCGATAATCCAGAAATGGACTTTGAAGAAGTTGAATGTCCAGCTGAATTAGTTGCCAAGACTGGTTGCCGTCGTTAAATTAGTGTTACCAAATAAAAATTTAGTTTCTTTTTATAAGAAATAATAAATGTAAAATATTTTTATAAATTATTTAGTTTTTTAACAACAAAATGTAAAATATAAAAAAAAAATTGAATGTTATATATATAAAAATTAAATACAAGAAAAAGAATTAGAAAACAAAATACAAAAGAAAAAAAATATAAAGCATTAATAATGAAAATAAACAATAAATAAAAAAAAAACAAGAATAATATATATAGTAGATATATTTTTTTTTATTATAAATTAGATAAAAAATAATTATTAAACTTATATATAAAGTATTAAAAATAAAATAATAAAAAATTAAAATATTTTTTAAATGTATATATAATAATTGTGTATTGTAAAATTAATAGAATGATAGTGTATTTTCTATATATATATATTTTCTCCCACTATATTTTAAAGCGAATTATTATTAAAGTGTCACTTATTAAAATTGATTTAAAAATGATTTTATAGGATATACTGATGCTTGAAAGTAAAAAGCAGAAATCTATATATTGTCAAGACTTGTTCAATTAATATGATCCTATTATTTATTTTATTATGGTATTTTCAAATAATTGAGGTATACCTAAAAAAAAAAGATTAGATCAGTTTCATTAAAACTGATCTAATCCTAAAATCCTTGTTATTCAGACTTTTATTGTGAAAGCTATTGACGCTCCAAAGAACAGCAGTATTGATAAGAGATTGGACTCTACGAGTTCTATTTTTGTTGGAACCAAATAATGGAGCGTAATAAGAGTCTTTACTTAAAATATAGGAATGAATAACTATATTTTTTAAGCCAATAGGAACACTATTGTTAGTGAGGAAGCTCTTAAAAGAGAATAAGGATTTCTGAACTTTTTTGTACATATTAGACAGAATAGGAGTCAGAGAGAGATCTTCGTCGAATGGGATTCCAAGATAAGTATAGCAAAAAACCTTTGGAATCGAGCACATACCGATGTAAAATGTTGGGTCGACATAACTAGGGGATCTATTAAAGTTGATAGGTTTAACAACAATAGTTGCACATTTATTTATTTCAAAAGACATTTCATTTAAATTAGCCCAATCAAGGACTAGATTGAGCATCTTTTGAAGGTTCTTCTTACTAGGAGCAATCAAAACAATGTCATCAGCGAAAAGGCCACTACAACAACGTTTATTACCTAAGCTAACTCCAAGCCTTTCACATTTATTTAAAATATCATTGATAAAGAGGTTAAACAGTATAGGAGAAAGAGGACATCCTTGTCTTACACCACGGTTTATAGGGAATTCATTGGAAAGCATATCCAAGAAACGTGCACGAGCTTTAGAGGTAGAGTAGAGATTATTGAGAAAATCAAAACATTTACCACGTATACCTAATTTATATAACTTTGTAAGGATATTAAAAATAGGAACTGAGTCGTATGCTTTTTTAAGGTCTAGAAAGGCGACATAAGTGGCTTTTCCTTTAAATTTCCTTCTTTGACAGATTTCTCTAATGGAAATAAATAAGCTAATACATTCTTCTTTATTGCGAAAACCAAATTGTTCAGGTCTTATAAAATTATGAGAAAGAGCATACTTTGAAATTCTATCAGTTACAATTTTTGAAATGATTTTAAGACCTACATTGATGAGAGAAATACCACGATAATTATTACAGTCTGAAAGATCGCCTTTCTTTGGAATAGAAACAATGGAAGCAGAGTTCCATTTCAAAGGAAAGGAACCATTCCAGATTTTATTAAAAATTAATTTAAGACAATTTCCAGCAGACTTATGTTCTTTTTCCAGTTCTTCGTTACAAAAGAAAGCTTTGAAGAATTCAATTGGGATACCATTGGGACCTGGAGCCTTATTATTCTTCATTAACAGAACAGTATTTCTAATTTTCTTAATAGAAATGGGACCATTTATATCCCATGCTATTTGATTGATATGGTTGAATTGGAAGGCTCTTTCCCAGTAACCACGATTTAAGCTGTGATTTGTAACATCAGATGCAAGATTTTCATAATGTTCAGCCCATCGTTTTAGTTGTTCTTGTGGAGAAAATAAATCTTTACCATTCTTGTCCTTAATGATAGAAACATGGGAGGATAAATAACTTGGTTTTTCATTGATAAATTTTTGATGTATTGAGGGCAATGGAATGCTGGACCTTTTAATTCCGCAGACACATTGACTTTTATTTCTTTACCTATAGTTTTGGAGGTATCTAAAAATTTTGAAACCATATTTTTTTTTTTTTTTTTTTTTTTTTTTAACTTCCGAGTGCATTTCTCCCATCGATCAGAGTTAGCTCCAATGGTGGTTCTTAGAGAAACGTTGGCTCATTCCTATTGCTAGGTGGTTGTGACCCTCCTGGTCTGTCATACTGTTTCTTCAGCTTCGACGCTCACTTAATCCATGTACATTAGATGCATGTCGTTGTACGATATTTCACAACTACAATGCTAAGCCTCTTATAGTCAATTTGATCACGTGTCAACCGCCCCCTAATGTTTACACTTAAATTGATTAAGGAATATTATGTGTTTTTGGCATAGCCTAAGTCACCACTTATTAAGTTCTAATTTGGAATGTACCATGTACACTAGATCCTCTCAGGCCGGCTAGACGAGTGTTATTATCATAGTAGTAAATTAGAAAGTTCATTTATACTTACCTGAATATCATAACCCAACCCATGGCAAACCCAGTGGGAAAATCAACAGGCACTGACATCTGCTGGGTCGAACCAGAAGCCTTATGTATGCTAAGGAAACGCCTTAACAACCAGGATAAAAACTGGAACGACTTGAAACCATATCGTCAGCCGAAAGGCTATCGCAATTAGTTTCAAGCTCGGAAGCTAGAACAGCAAAGCGATTACTAGTAAGAATGTCAGAACACTTTGTGTTACAGATATGACTTGACCATTTAAAGGTCTTCTTAGGCTTTTTGAAACCATCAGAAGAGTCTTTTTTACAAGACACAAGGATCGGTTTGTGATCAGAAACATCGTGAAAAACTTCGCAAACTGAAGATTTGTTTATGTGTTCTGTCATAGCTTTGTTGTATATAATATGATCAATGCATGAAGATTTAGAACCTTTTTCCCAAGTGAAATTATTACCAGTTAATTCTGCCATAGTCCAATCCGGGAAGTGTTGTGGTATATAAGATTTGATTTTAATAGCTGTCATATTAAAGTCTCCTTCAAGGATAGCTGGATGGTTGAATTTGTTATGTGTTGTTAGCCATTTCCCAAGTTCATCAAAGGCAATTAATTTAGCATCCGGCCATCTAGTTTTCGGGAAATAAATATTACCAATGGTACATCTCTGGCTCCAAAATGACAATAATGTAACTGAAATAATGTACTTATATAGAAGAGGTTCAGGTGCAAAGGAACATAAATTGTGAACACCAATGTAAAGCCCTCTCATACCAGGAACTTTAGGATTAGCACGTCTATGTACTGGTTTATAGTTCGGAAGGCATGGAGAAGAAATTGCATTACTACAAAGGAATTGGTTGCTACCTACTTCTTGAAGGCAAACACATATAGGTTTGAAAACTGAAGTGAAGTATAGAACCCCGTCCTTTTTCTTCGGGTTCCAACCATTGATGTTCCAGTAAGTACATAAGTTGAAAAAGGAAGTATTAGAATTTAAGTGACTAAAGTAGAAATTGTCCGAGAGTGGATAAATGGTGGTTTTAATAGAACGCTTATTTTTATAAGATCTATTATTTTTGAGCTTATCAATGAATTTCCAAGATATTTTACTAGAAATTGGGAGTTTATTGGAAAGAGAGTGAATAAGAAGTATGACTTTTAGCGGAAATTTACTGTCGGCTTTTAGAATGAAATAAGTACCGAGTGATTGTGAATATTTTTTGTTAAGGGATTTGGAGAATTTTATTGAAAGGCTGAATATCTTTTAATAAAAATTCCATTAGGCGTTGTTTGGACCATGAACTAAGATCATGGATAAAAATGAGGTATGATTTATTTGAGTTAGGCCCAAAGAAACGTAGGCCACGTCGTAAGGTATACACAGTACAATTGATAATGTTCATTTTTAAAGGAACTTATTATGGAAATATAACTATTAAAAAATTGATATTTAATATTAAAATAGATATTGATATTGATTGATAAATATTGGATAAAATTAATATAAAATAGTAATATAATAGTATAAAAAATAATTTTAGTAAAAAACGGATATATAGAATAGTTATTGGATTATTTGTCAAACAATGTTTTAATTTTAAAACTTGGAAAAAAATAACTTAGTTACTGAAAAAATTTAGTTTTAACTTTATTGAAGACTTTAAATTGGAAATAAATTTATATTCTGTCACTTTGAATTTCTGAATTATAACTATAATTTGTAAACTTTATTTTTTTATTAGAAAATGCTGTTTGTTGGTTGACTATTGTGTTATGTTGATTCTGGTTGTTGGATTTAAATAATCATTAATGCTAATTTATGATGAAGGAAGAGTGGTAAAAGAGTGAGCAGCTATTATACCATATTGCAAAGGGTAAAGGATTTAAAGAATTTAAATAAAGAACATAATAAAATTTCAAAATACAATTTGAACCAAGAGTAGTATATAAAATAAAAACTAGAATACTCGATTTTCCAGGATTTAAGCTTCATTGGCACAATGTTAATAGAAAAAAAGAAGGTGTTTGATACTTACCATGAGAGTCCATAATAAATCTAAAAAATTATACAAATATATAGATAAATATGTAATATATAGTATAAAAGATATATAGAAAAGAGATAGAAAAAGTATACAAAAGAATTTTAGTAGAAGGAGATTCCTTGGAAAACCTAGAGTTTCAAAAATAAAGACATTACTAGAAATTATATAAAAATCGTAGATAAAAAAAGCAGCGCCCTTCGAAAAAATAAAAATAGAGAAAAATAAAAAAATTAAAAAATATGATTAAAAGTAATGGTAATCGCACCCCACAACAAAACGCAAGAATAAATAAAAGGAATTGTAAGCTTACGATCTGATACAGGATAAAAATCATCTATACATGATTCATATTTATTAGAATTTTTTTTTTTTTTTTTTTTTTTAACTGCATCAAATATTTTTAAACTTTATTATTAATTTAATTAAAAATATAATACATGTAATATAAAAAATTAAAATAAAAATAAAAATAAAAAAAAATATGTTTAAATAAACACAAATGAATAAAAATTGGGTATAATGTATTCTAGTAATTTTAATTAAAGTAAGAAAGCCACTATCATACTAAAGTATAATAATTGTATTTGACTTCCAATGGGACACCGAGCCAAAGATCAAAATTTTGTCATGGAACAAAATTATGATCTCCATTGGTTGCGCTGGCCCTCCTGGCCTGTCTTACTGTTTCTTCAGCATTGACGCTCTTGGATGTTGCTTCAAACCTTTTGAACATTGACCATTGCTGGCCAATAGCAAAAGGCATGATTTTGGTTAGAAGTTCCGCGGTTACCGTCAAGAATGGTGTTCCTTCGTTAGTACCAGATTGAATCTGACGCTTACAAAGTTCTTTCCATTCCCTTGAATTGTAATTAATATTGTTAAAACTTCTTCCCCCAAGAAGGAATTTAAATATTTTACTGCACACACTAGAATAATCATACACATTAATATTCACCGGATTATTAGAACTATTACTATTATTAACTAAATTACTATCTAAATTAGAATTATTATCTTCACTATTGCTATCATTACTAATATCATTACTAATATTATTATTTCTATTACTACTATTGTTATTATTACTATTTCTATTATTACTATTACTACTATTGTTATTATTACTGTTGTTATTATTAAAATTGTTACTATTACTATTACTGTTATTGCTATCTCTGCTGATATTATCAATTTCATTATTATTGATAGGACTATTGGAATTACGTTGACTGAAAAAATTTAATAGATGGACTATGGAATCATAATGTTTAATACGGATATCTCTAAATGTTGGACAATCTAATAACCAATGTTTAATACTTTGATCTCCACACTTGCAACATGGACAGTAGTTAGGACAAACTGGATCAACAAATTTAGCAGCTTTGGCAACTCTAGCATCCAACTTGTATCCGCTTCTTGCTTTCAATAGCCAGTAGAAGCCATAGGCAAACTCTGGGTATTCATAACATAATTTAATAAAATCTTTAGTTTCAATAAATTTATTATCATCATAATATTGCGCTTTGATTGAATTCCCTTTGAGATCTTTCCAATAAAAGTTTTTAACTGCTTTAACATCTCCATGTTTCTTTAGTTTTTTATCAAGTGTCCTACTTGATTTGCACCACGTGTATTTTCTAAATTTAGGAATGTAATTGACAAGGTGTGAGATAATACAATTTGAGTTTTTCCATTTGTTAAAACATCTAACCTGAGCTAACGCACATTTGGCTGACAATGGAGGAATATTCAAATCTTTTGAAATAGAGTATAAAGAAATAAACGATACAGCTTTATGAACTCCGGCAACCCATCGTATTCCTTTGTTAACATGCTTCTGAGCAATCCTAGACCTAGTTTTGTTGGATCCAAGTAATGGTGCAAAGTATGAAACTCTGCTAATCACTTGTGAGTTAAGTACTAGCTTTTTGAAAGGAATAGGAATATTAGGATTTCTTAAGAATTTACTGACTGAGAAAAGTCCTTTCAAAACCTTGTTATTAAGAGCTTTAATTACTGGTTTAAGGGACAAATTCTTATCAAATGGAACACCAAGATAAGTATAACAATCAGTAGTTGGAATGGGTTGTCCTGCTAAGTAAAATGTTGGATCTCTCTTGTTCTGATTTTCTATTGATTCAGGACGAATCACCATCGTTGAACATTTCTGGATACCAAATTCCATTTCATTATACAATGCCCATTCATTAACTCTTCTAAGCATCTTTTTTAAGCATCCTCTTGTTGGAGCACAAATAACTATATCATCTGCAAAAAGTCCACCACAGCATCGAGTGTCACCTAAACTGACTCCAAGATCTTCGCACTCTTTAAATATATCATTAATAAAGAGATTAAAGAGAATAGGAGAAAGAGGGCAACCTTGACGGACTCCTTTCTTCACATCAAAAGATTTCGAGAATTGTCCATCTAATTTGACATTAGCCTTAGATGTTAAATATAAATTTTTGATGAATTGTAAACTCTTACCTCGGATTCCTAAACAATCTAATTTATGGAGAATATTACCGATTGGGACTGAATCGTATGCTTTCCTGAGATCTAAAAAGGCCAAATATGTCTCTTTATTATCTAATTGACGTCTACGGCATATTTCTTGGATTGAAATGAAAAGACTAATACTTTCTTCCTTTTTTCGAAAACCAAATTGTTCAGGTCTAATGAAATTATTCTTTAGACCATATTCTGAGATTCTAGTGGTGACAATTTTGGAAATCAACTTAATACCATTATTGATAAGTGATATACCTCGATAGTTATCACAATCTGTCAAATCTCCCTTCTTAGGAATAGAAACAATACTGGATTCATTCCATGAGTTGGGGAAATCTCCATCCCAAATACGGTTGAATAATTTAAGAATAAAATTTAAACCATGAGCATCATTATCTGAAGTAGTATTACCAGAAGAATTATTATCTGTAGCATTATTAGAATCATTACTTGATGGAACTAATGCTTTGTAAAATTCAATTGGAATACCATCCGGACCAGATGCTTTATAATTTGGAGTAGAGAGGATAGCTGACTTGACTTCATCAATACTAATATCTTGGTTGATATCCCACTCATCAAGCATAGGAAGTGAAAAACGTTTATTCATTGGTTCTTCATACCAATGCTCCAAATCAAGACTTACACCACTTGGATCTGATGCAAGATTTTCGAAATGATCATGCCACACTTCTAGTTGTTCTTCCGTAGCAACAACTAATTCTCCATTTTTATTTTTAATTGGTTGAGCAATAAAGAAAGAATCTTTTCCAATTTTTGCAGTTTTCTTGATCCATTTCCAGGCCTTCTTAGGATTATGACTCTTCATATACTCACATCCTGTTTTAATCCAATTAAGATATTCTTGCTTCCTAAATTCATTACATCTTTTGTGGATGTAATCAATGAGCTTACGGTAGATTTTAATTCTTTTAATAAATTCATCTATATCATAAATTCTTTCTTTTTTAAATCTCTTATACAACTTCATTTTGATTTTTTGAAGATTAAAAATTTGTTGTGAAATATGAAATGAAGACTTTATAACATTATTTGCTGAAGTAATACTGAGCTCGTCTGCAATTGAAAAAGCAGTTGAAGTAAACTCTTTGGAAAGTTCATCTGTAGAAACATTAGGATCGTTGAATTTTGCTGAAAGTATTTGGAATTTATTATGACTGAGAATAGATTCCTTTTCCTCAATACATTTTAATCTATTCCATTTCAGAATTTTCTTAGGAACATTAAAGTCATTAGAAAAATCTTCCATAGGAATAATTTTACCATTAATAAGAAGTGGCTTATGGTCTTATACAGGATAAAAATTATTTATAAATGATCCTGAGTGAATAAGATCTTTCATCTTCGAATTGATAAGAGCATGGTCAATGTCGGAAGATTGATCACCTCGAGTCCAAGAGATAGTCGACCCTCTAAGCGGAAGAATTTCCCAATCTCCTAATCCATTAGTTGATAACCAGTTGGATAATTTTACTTTAAACATATTAAAATCACCAACAAGAATCGATGGATGGGATGAATGAGTTTGTAACCACAAGCGAACTTCTAACTTTGCATGATCAACATAGATGTTGTGATGACTATGAGGCATATAAACATTTCCAATCGAGCATTTGAATCTATTCCAGAGACTAAAAGTATAAATAGAAATAATATACTTTCCAGAGAAGTTTTCAAGTGAGGCTTGACACGAATTGTGAAAACCTAAATATAAACCTCTCATTCCAGGAACTGATTCGTCAGCTTTCTTGAAAAAGTGTCTATAGTTTCGCAAAGTAACACGACAAGGATAATCTGTATTCGATCCAGAACCATTACCAGTTTCTTGGAAACATAAAAATAATGGTTTGAAAATAGCTGTGAAATAGCTAATACTATCTCTCTTTTCGTGATTCCACCCATTGGTGTTCCAACTAAGACAAAAAGAAAAGTTATCAGGCTTGTTGGATGAGGAAGAATCGTTGCTATTATTATTATTATCAAGGTCATCATTATTAATGGATGATGCATCAGAGGAATAAGTAGAACTATTACTAGATGGCTGTGAAACTGAAGAACTATCAACTATTGAACTGTTATCAGAGTTGATAGAGCTATTAGAATTAATTGTTGAATGTTGAGATTGAAATTGTGTTTGCTGTAGATCTGGAATATTTTCATGATGGGAAACTTGTTGAAGATCTTGTTGAAGATCTTGTTGAAGATCGGATTGTTGATGAGATTGTTGAACTGATTGTTGAAATGATTGTTGAATAGAATGTTGATGTTTATTAGAAACTAAAATTTTACGTTTGAGAGTGGAAAAAGTGTATTTGTGATTCCTTCTACTACGAGCTGAAAAGGAAATTGAGGTAACTGAAAGTTTCTTCTTTAACATGTGTAAGATTTTAATACAATCTTTTGATGAACCATGAACCTTGACTAAGAAAAAGTGATCATTGAAAGTTTGAAAATATTTAACACTAATAACTGAATTAAATTTATCTTCTAGAATAACCTCGAGTTTTTCCCATAGCATATTTACTGACCATGATCGAATACCACGGATAAAGAAGGAGCGAATATCATCTAAGGGGATACCATAAGACCGGGTACCACGTCTGATATAATTCTTATCTTTAATATAAAGGACTGACATGATAATAAATTCTAATTAAAAAATATTGAATATAAAATAAATACTAATGAAAATTACAAATATAACGTATATGGAAAAAAATCTGTCTCTCTCTCTCTTCTTAAAAGTACTGGATAGAACAAAAATTGTTACGATGCTTTGTTTAAAGTTTCTTTTTTTTTTTGAATTCTAGTTGTAAATTTTCTTTAAAAATTCTAGTTTTGGTTTGTTGTTAGTAAATTCGATTCGCTTTTTGACACTAAAATTGTTTGACTTTACTTTTCATTAAATATTTAAATTGGTAAAAAATTTGAATCAAGAATGTCGACACCAGAAAGCTTGTGAATAGTATTTTTACATGATGTAGAGTGAATCAGTCTCTTACAAGAAACAATACAACAATAGCTACATGAATATAAAAATACAATGCAAATGCTAAAGTTGACTACATTGGATTCTTACAAGAGAAGAGTAGTACTACATGAATACATGAATAAAAGAAAAAAATACAGCAACAAAATGTATTACTCTTCTAATTAAATACTATACAAACTTACCTGAGTATCAAACATTCAACTTATTCATCAAATACTTAAATTCGATGAATAAAATGTTTTTTAATCGCTCAGTACCATGAGCTTAGTCCTAATAATTTTCCCTTAAAGACTAACCAAGCATCCATTGCGCAATGCTTGGATTTAATTCTTTCTACTCTCTCAGTACCATGAGCATGAGTAGACCCCCTTGATAAACTCCATTATTAAATAAATGAAGGCACGTTCCTAAGAGGGCACCAAGCATCCATTGCACAATACTTGGATTTAATTCTTTCTACTCTCTCAGTACCATGAGCATGAGTAGACCCCCTTGATAAACTCCATTAATAAATAAATGAAGGCACGTTCCTAAGAGGGCACCAAGCATCCATTGCGCAATACTTGGATTTAATTCTTTCTACTCTCTCAGTACCATGAGCATGAGTAGACCCCCTTGAGAAACTACATTAATTAAATAAATGAAGGCACGTTCCCAAGAGGGTTTAAATAAATGAAGGCACGTTCCCAAGAGGGTATTGAATCAAGAATGTCGACACCAGAAAGCTTGTGAATAGTATTTTTACATGATGTAGAGTGAATCAGTCTCTTACAAGAACAATACAGATTTTTTTTTTTTTTTTTTTTTTTTTTTTTTTTTTTTTTTTTTTTTTAACGGCATCAAATATTTTAAACTTTATTATTAATTTAATTAAAATTATAATACATGTAATATAAAAATTAAAATAAAATAAAAATAAAAAAAAATATGTTTAAATAAACACAAATGAATAAAAATTGGGTATAATGTATTCTAGTAATTTTAATTAAAGTAAGAAAGCCACTATCATACTAAAGTATAATAATTGTATTTGACTTCCAATGGGACACCGAGCCAAAGATCAAAATTTTATCATGGGACAAAATTATGATCTCCATTGGTTGCGCTGGCCCTCCTGGCCTGTCTTACTGTTTCTTCAGCATTGACGCTCTTGGATGTTGCTTCAAACCTTTTGAACATTGACCATTGCTGGCCAATAGCAAAAGGCATGATTTTGGTTAGAAGTTCCGCGGTTACCGTCAAGAATGGTGTTCCTTCATTAGTACCAGATTGAATCTGACGCTTACAAAGTTCTTTCCATTCCCTTGAATTGTAATTGATATTGTTAAAACTTCTTCCCCCAAGAAGGAATTTAAATATTTTACTGCACACACTAGAATAATCATACACATTAATATTCACCGGATTATTAGAACTATTACTATCATTAACTAAATTACTATCTAAATTAGAATTATTATCTTCACTATTGCTATCATTACTAATATTATTATTTCTATTACTACTATTGTTATTATTACTATTGTTACTATTACTATTGTTATTATTACTATTGTTACTATTACTATTAATATTATTACTATCTCTACTGATATTATCAATTTCATTATTATTGATAGGACTATTGGAATTACGTTTACTGAAAAAATTTAATAGCTGGACTATGGAATCATAATGTTTAATACGGATATTTTTTTTTTTTTTTTTTTTTAACGGCATCAAATATTTTAAACTTTATTATTAATTTAATTAAAATTATAATACATGTAATAAAAAATAAAAATAAAAATAAAAATAAAAAAAATATGTTTAAATAAACACAAATGAATAAAATTTGGGTATAATGTATTCTAGTAATTTTAATTAAAGTAAGAAAGCCACTATCATACTAAAGTATAATAATTGTATTTGACTTCCAATGGGACACCGAGCCAAAGATCAAAATTTTGTCATGGAACAAAATTATGATCTCCATTGGTTGCGCTGGCCCTCCTGGCCTGTCTTACTGTTTCTTCAGCATTGACGCTCTTGGATGTTGCTTCAAACCTTTTGAACATTGACCATTGCTGGCCAATAGCAAAAGGCATGATTTTGGTTAGAAGTTCCGCGGTTACCGTCAAGAATGGTGTTCCTTCGTTAGTACCAGATTGAATCTGACGCTTACAAAGTTCTTTCCATTCCCTTGAATTGTAATTAATATTGTTAAAACTTCTTCCCCCAAGAAGGAATTTAAATATTTTACTGCACACACTAGAATAATCATACACATTAATATTCACCGGATTATTAGAACTATTACTATCATTAACTAAATTACTATCTAAATTAGAATTATTATCTTCACTATTGCTATCATTACTAATATTATTATTTCTATTATTGTTATTATTACTATTGTTACTATTACTATTGTTACTATTACTATTGTTATTACTACTATTGTTACTATTAGTATTAATGTTATTACTATCTCTACTGATATTATCAATTTCATTATTATTGATAGGACTATTGGAATTACGTTGACTGAAAAAATTTAATAGCTGGACTATGGAATCATAATGTTTAATACGGATATCTCTAAATGTTGGACAATCTAATAACCAATGTTTAATACTTTGATCTCCACACTTGCAACATGGACAGTAGTTAGGACAAACTGGATCAACAAATTTAGCAGCTTTGGCAACTCTAGCATCCAACTTGTATCCGCTTCTTGCTTTCAATAGCCAGTAGAAGCCATAGGCAAACTCTGGGTACTCATAACATAATTTAATAAAATCTTTAGTTTCAATAAATTTATTATCATCATAATATTGCGCTTTGATTGAATTCCCTTTGAGATCTTTCCAATAAAAGTTTTTAACTGCTTTAACATCTCCATGTTTCTTTAATTTTTTATCAAGTGTCCTACTTGATTTGCACCACGTGTATTTTCTAAATTTAGGAATGTAATTGACAAGGTGTGAGATAATACAATTTGAGTTTTTCCATTTGTTAAAACATCTAACCTGAGCTAACGCACATTTGGCTGACAATGGAGGAATATTCAAATCTTTTGAAATAGAGTATAAAGATATAAACGATACAGCTTTATGAACTCCGGCAACCCATCGTATTCCTTTGTTAACATGCTTCTGAGCAATCCTAGACCTAGCTTTGTTGGATCCAAGTAATGGTGCAAAGTATGAAACTCTGCTAATCACTTGTGAGTTAAGTACTAGTTTTTTGAAAGGAATAGGAATATTAGGATTTCTTAAGAATTTACTGACTGAGAAAAGCCCTTTCAAAACCTTGTTATTAAGAGCTTTAATTACTGGTTTAAGGGACAGATTCTTATCAAATGGAACACCAAGATAAGTATAACAATCAGTAGTTGGAATGGGTTGTCCTGCTAAGTAAAATGTTGGATCTCTCTTGTTCTGATTTTCTATTGATTCAGGACGAATCACCATCGTTGAACATTTCTGGATACCAAATTCCATTTCATTATACAATGCCCATTCATTAACTCTTCTAAGCATCTTTTTTAAGCATCCTCTTGTTGGAGCACAAATAACTATATCATCTGCAAAAAGTCCACCACAGCATCGAGTGTCACCTAAACTGACTCCTAGATCTTCGCACTCTCTAAATATATCATTAATAAAGAGATTAAAGAGAATAGGAGAAAGAGGGCAACCTTGACGGACTCCTTTCTTCACATCAAAAGATTTCGAGAATTGTCCATCTAATTTGACATTAGCCTTAGATGTTAAATATAAATTTTTGATGAATTGTAAACTCTTACCTCGGATTCCTAAACAATCTAATTTATGGAGAATATTACCGATTGGGACTGAATCGTATGCTTTCCTGAGATCTAAAAAGGCCAAATATGTCTCTTTATTATCTAATTGACGTCTACGGCATATTTCTTGGATTGAAATGAAAAGACTGATACTTTCTTCCTTTTTTCGAAAACCAAATTGTTCAGGTCTAATGAAATTATTCTTTAGACCATATTCTGAGATTCTAGTGGTGACAATTTTGGAAATCAACTTAATACCATTATTGATAAGTGATATACCTCGATAGTTATCACAATCTGTCAAATCTCCCTTCTTAGGAATAGAAACAATACTGGATTCATTCCATGAGTTGGGGAAGTCTCCATCCCAAATACGGTTGAATAATTTAAGAATAAAATTTAAACCATACGCATCATTATCTGAAGTGGTATTACCGGAAGAATTATTATCTGTAGCATTATTAGAATCATTACTTGATGGAATTAATGCTTTGTAAAATTCAATTGGAATACCATCCGGACCTGATGCTTTATAATTCGGAGTAGAGAGGATAGCTGACTTGACTTCATCAATACTAATATCTTGGTTGATATCCCATTCATCAAGCATAGGGAGTGAAAAACGTTTATTCGTTGGTTCTTCATACCAATGCTCCAAATCAAGACTTACACCACTTGGATCTGATGCAAGGTTTTCGAAATGATCATGCCACACATCTAGTTGTTCTTCCGTAGCAACAACTAATTCTCCATTTTTGTTTTTAATTGGTTGAGCAATAAAGAAAGAATCTTTTCCAATTTTTGCAGTTTTCTTGATCCATTTCCAGGCCTTCTTAGGATTATGACTCTTCATATACTCACATCCTGTTTTAATCCAATGAAGATATTCTTGCTTCCTAAATTCATTACATCTTTTGTGGATGTAATCAATGAGTTTACGGTAGATTTTAATTCTTTTAATAAATTCATCTATATCATAAATTCTTTCTTTTTTAAATCTCTTATACAACTTCATTTTGATTTTTTGAAGATTAAAAATTTGTTGTGAAATATGAAATGAAGACTTTATAACATTATTTGCTGAAGTAATACTGAGCTCGTCTGCAATTGAAAAAGCAGTTGAAGTAAACTCTTTGGAAAGTTCATCTGTAGAAACATTAGGATCGTTGAATTTTGCTGAAAGAATTTGGAATTTATTATGACTGAGAATAGATTCCTTTTCCTCAATACATTTTAATCTATTCCATTTCAGAATTTTCTTAGGAACATTAAAGTCATTAGAAAAATCTTCCATAGGAATAATTTTACCATTAATAAGAAGTGGCTTATGGTCTGATACAGGATAAAAATTATTTATAAATGATCCTGAGTGAATAAGATCTTTCATCTTCGAATTGATAAGAGCATGGTCAATGTCGGAAGATTGATCACCTCGAGTCCAAGAGATAGTAGACCCTCTAAGCGGAAGAATTTCCCAATCTCCTAATCCATTAGTTGATAACCAGTTGGATAATTTTACTTTAGACATATTAAAATCACCAACAAGAATCGATGGATGGGATGAATGAGTTTGTAACCACAAGCGAACTTCTAACTTTGCATGATCAACATAGATGTTGTGATGACTATGAGGCATATAAACATTACCAATCGAGCATTTGAATCTATTCCAGAGACTAAAAGTATAAATAGAAATAATATACTTTCCAGAGAAGTTTTCAAGTGAGGCTTGACATGAATTGTGAAAACCTAAATATAAACCTCTCATTCCCGGAACTGATTCGTCAGCTTTCTTGAAAAAGTGTCTATAGTTTCGCAAAGTAACACGACAAGGATAATCTGTATTCGATCCAGAACCATTACCAGTTTCTTGGAAACATAAGAATAATGGTTTGAAAATAGCTGTGAAATAGCTAATACTATCTCTCTTTTCGTGATTCCACCCATTGGTGTTCCAACTAAGACAAAAAGAAAAGTTATCAGGCTTGTTGGATGAGGAAGAATCGTTGCTATTATTATTATTATTAAAGTCATCGTTATTAATGGATGATGCATCAGAGGAATAAGTAGAACTATTACTAGATGGCTGTGAAACTGAAGAACTATCAACTATTGAACTGTTATCAGAGTTGATAGAGCTATTAGAATTAATTGTTGAATGTTGAGATTGAAATTGTGTTTGCTGTAGATCTGGAATATTTTCATGATTGGAAACTTGTTGAAGATCTTGTTGAAGATCTTGTTGAAGATCGGATTGTTGATGAGATTGTTGAACTGATTGTTGAAATGATTGTTGAATAGAATGTTGATGTTTATTAGAAACTAAAATTTTACGTTTGAGAGTGGAAAAAGTGTATTTGTGATTCCTTCTACTACGAGCTGAAAAGGAAATTGAGGTAACTGAAAGTTTCTTCTTTAACATGTGTAAGATTTTAATACAATCTTTTGATGAACCATGAACCTTGACTAAGAAAAAGTGATCATTGAAAGTTTGAAAATATTTAACACTAATAACTGAATTAAATTTATCTTCTAGAATAACCTCGAGTTTTTCCCATAGCATATTTACTGACCATGATCGAATACCACGGATAAAGAAGGAGCGAATATCATCTAAGGGGATACCATAAGACCGGGTACCACGTCTGATATAATTCTTGTCTTTAATATAAAAGACTGACATGATAATAAATTCTAATTAAAAATATTGAATATAAAATAAATACTAATAAAAATTATAAATATAACGTATATGGAAAAAAAATCTGTCTCTCTCTCTCTTCTTAAAAGTACTGGATAGTACAAAAATTGTTACGATGCTTTGTTTAAAGTTTCTTTTTTTGAATTCTAGTTGTTAACTTTTTTTAAAATTCTAGTTTTGGTTTGTTGTTAGTAAATTCGATTCGCTTTTTGACACTAAAATTGTTTGACTTTACTTTTCATTAAATATTTAAATTGGTAAAAAATTTGAATCAAGAATGTTGACACCAGAAAGCTTGTGAATAGTATTTTTACATGATGTAGAGTGAATCAGTCTCTTACAAGAAACAATACAACAATAGCTACATGAATATAAAAATACAATGCAAATGCTAGAGTTGACTACATTGGATTCTTACAAGAGAAGAGTAGTACTACAAGAATACATGAATAAAAGAAAAAATACAGCAACAAAATGCATTACTCTTCTAATTAAATACTATACAAACTTACCTGAATATCAAACATTCAACTTATTCATCAAATACTTAAATTCGATGAATAAAATGTTTTTTAATCGCTCAGTACCATGAGCTTAGTCCTAATAATTTTCCCTTAAAGACTAACCAAGCATCCATTGCGCAATACTTGGATTTAATTCTTCCTACTCTCTCAGTACCATGAGCATGAGTAGACCCCCTAGAGAAACTACATTTATTAAATAAATGAAGGCACGTTTCCAAGAGGGCACCAAGCATCCATTGCGCAATACTTGGATTTAATTCTTTCTACTCTCTCAGTACCATGAGCATGAGTAGACCCCCTTGAGAAACTACATTTATTAAATAAATGAAGGCACGTTCCCAAGAGGGAAGGGCACCAAGCATCCATTGCGCAATACTTGGATTTAATTCTTTCTACTCTCTCAGTACCATGAGCATGAGTAGACCCCCTTGAGAAACTACATTTATTAAATAAATGAAGGCACGTTCCCAAGAGGGTTTAATACGGATATCTCTAAATGTTGGACAATCTAATAACCAGAACAATACAGATATGACTTGACCGTATAATCCTTTTACCTTTAAATTTTTTTTTTTTTCAATGGTAGCAAACTATTTTAAAACTTTTAATACATATATATTTATAAAAAAAAAATGGCACCTTACACTAAACACTTTACTTTTATTATAATATTATATAAAACAATGATTTTTTTGTAATTTATTTTTTTATTATTTTTTGAATTTTTTTTTTTTATTTCATTTAATTGATAGATTTTTATAAAATAAATTTGTTAAAAAAAAAAAAAAAAATAAAAAAAGTATAGATAAAACTTTTTTAAAAGTTAAAAATTTTTAAATATAAAAACTTTTTTTTTACAAAGTGTTATAATAAACTTTTTTTTTTTTAAAAGTTTTCTATATAAAAAATAATAAAAATTCTTTATAATGAATCTAAAAATTTATATAAACTGCATAGTTTTTTTCTTTAAATTCTTTTAAAAATAAATAATAATAGTAAAAAGTTTTTTTTTTGTAAAAAGTATATAGGATTAAAAATTTTTGACTATTAGTTTTATGCTATAAATTTTTTTAAAGATTTTTGGTAGTATAAAAAAAAATTTCCACTTCCTTTCTTTAAAATTTTTTTCTTTTAGTTTTTTTTTTTTTTTATCTAAAAGTGTTTTCTTTAAAGTTAAAAAGATAGTTAGATAATACTAAAAGTAAAAAAAAGAAAAGATAATGAAAAAAAAATTTTTAGATGTATTTTTATATTATTTTTTCCCTTTCTGTATTTTTATACTTTTTTAATTTTTAGTAAAGAAATTAATATTTTCCTATTTTATTAAATATAATAAAAAAAGAAAATAAAAATTAAAATTATATTAAATACTTATTAAGCGGGAAAAAATTATTAATTATGATAGAAAATTTTGTGGTAAAAAAATAAATAAATTATTGCTTTAATTTTTTTTTTTTTTTTTTTAATTTTGTTTAAATCTCCCCAATTCGCTTTTTTTTTTTTTTTTTTTTTTTTTAAAAAAAATTAAACATGAATTGACTTTTAGTAATTATTAGAAATTTATGATTTTCCTTGGATTAAAATTATTGATTATTTCAAATAATAAATATATTATTATTATTTTGTGTGTATATACGCAAAAGTGATTATATCATTTTTTGTAATTATTTCTTGTTGTGTGTGGTATTTTTTTTTTTACAATATAACTGAATACCATTTTTTAATATAATACTCAATTATTGGGCACATAAAATAACTGAAAATATGATATTTTTTTAATTTTTTTTTGCTTGTAAAAAACTTAAATAATTATAAAAAATAGTGCTTTTTTTTTTTTTGTACAAAAGATCTAAAATTAAGTGATTCGATATATGACTATTCCCTTAATGATCAAGAATACGAAGGTTACCAGAGACAACCTTGTTTTCTAAGATAGCACCAGATGGAATATCAATTCTGGAACCATGGTTGGCAACAATAATAACAGTACCACGAAGTTGAACATCTCTACCAAAAGTAACATCACCAGTAACAGTTAAGTGATCTAATTCTAAAATGTGTGGTGGCTTTTGGAAACGCTTTAAGAAGTCACCGACCTTCTTGAAGTGGTCACCTAACTTAACTAATGGAACAGAGTTGAACATTCTTTGTGGATTCATGATAAGTTCACCATGTTGAAGCTTGTATAAATCAGAGGTAACAAGGAAAAGATCAGAAGTACTCTTGACTGGTAAGAAACGCTTTCTTGGAACGTTAACACCATGAGACTTCTTGAAGTGCTTGATGGCGGCACCAACGGCAGTTTCTAATTGGATAACCTTTTCACCAGTTTCTAAAGTCTTGTTGTTAACAATTAAATCAAGGTTTAATTCATTGTCTTCCATAACACGCTTAAGAGCCTTTAAGGAGATCCATAAGTTGTTGGTGTTGAAAATCTTGAACTTCTTGACAGACTTGAAGTCATCAACATGTTCGGATGGAACTTGAGCAATTTCAAGTAATCTAACTTGACCGTTGTAATCAATTAAAGTACCACCCTTAACATCAGCACGAGTCTTATCGGTAACTTCCATGATGAATTCAGCATCAGTTTCAATCATGTGGTTTAAGATAGAAGTATCAACAGTAGCACCAAGGTTATCGACGTTAGAGATGAAAATGTATTCCTTACCATCAGCAATAAGACGGTCTAAGACACCAGAGTTGTATAAAGATTCGAACAAGTCACCGTGACCTGGTGGGTACCAGTAAGAAAGTTTACCTTCTGGGTCGTGAGTAAGTGGAAGGAGAGAATCCTTGCTAATTCTAGGGAAACGAGATTGGTTGAAGGTTAAGATATTGACATTGTGACCAGTGTACTTTTGAACAATACGCTTAGTTTCATCATCAGTGTTGAAAGAGTTCATTAAAATGAATGGAACGTTAACACCGTTTTGTTCGTTTAAGTATTCAATTTGTCTGACAGTTAAATCAAGGAAAGTCATGTTATCTCTAACTTCAATAGCACTCTTTGGACCAACACAACCCATAGTAGTACCTAAACCACCATTAAGTTTTAAGACAGCAAGCTTATTTAAAATTTCCTTTTCCTTGGATTCGGAACATTTTATTAAATTCTTGTATGGAATAATTTCTTCAGAATTTGGAGACTTGATAACATCCCAATCTCTGTTAAATACATATATTTATTTATAATTACATATATATTAAATAATATGTTAAAACCAAATGTCTTTATTGACTAATTAATTTTATCTTATCATATTCCTAATTTTAATTTCTTTTATTTTTCTATTGTATCATTCATGACTTTTATTTTTATCATATGACGAATTATTTGACCAATGAATTACGAGAAATTTAATTATGGATGTTACTTTTTAAAATAAATCATTTAATTTTATTGGCTAATTTTATTACTACTTAATTTTAATTAAACCATTTTTGATATATTACATACTATTTTCTATCTATCAATTTTAATTTTTCTATAATTAAAAATAAACAATATTTATGAATTCATAATAATAGTTCATATATAATGTAATATACCATCTTAATATACTGTCTTATCTATTATTTCTATTATTTTTTTATTTTTAATAAATTTTAAAGTTTAAGAAAAAGTAAAAACTTACAATTTCTTAGTAGAAGTCTTTTCTTGAAGGTATCTCTTGAATAAAGCATAGAAATTATCCATTTCATTTTCAAAAGCCTATTTATTATGTATCATAAAAATAATTGTTAATTATACTAAAAAAAAAGACCATTCCAATTTTAATATATCCATTTTTTTTAATAAATCTTTGTCTTTTGTTAAAAATGCTCGTTCACTTACAGCACGCTTTTCATCATTGGAAATCATGCTAGCTAATCTATCAAGTTCAATTCTGAGTTGCTTAGAGGCAACACTGATAGTGTTGGCTTCAAAACCCTAGGTTTAATTGAAGAAGAAATAAAACTTTAATAATATGCTTAAACAAATATTTATATTTTATTTACTATAAAAACTTACAGTAACAGAGAGAGAACGAACACGTTCGAATTGACCACCGTTGTATGGAGTTCCTGGAAGAGACATTTTTATTAATTATTATATAGTTTTTGTACCTATTTTTTTTTAAAAAGTTTAATATTTATTTAATTAGTATTTCTTATCTAATAACAATTTTTCTTTTGTCTATTTTTTTATTGAAATTTTTTTCATTAAAATACACTATATTATTATGTTCTTTTTTTTTTTTATCTTTTAATACTTTACAAATAAATAGTTTAGATTTTGTTTTTACTAAAAAATTAAATATTTATATTTCTATACAATTTACTAATAAAAAAAATAATCTATTATTATTTTTATCTATTAATAATATTTTTATTTTATAGTAAAAATAAAGTATATTTTTAAAAGTAAAGTAGAAAAGTAAAAAAAAAAAAAAAGAAAACAAAAGAATAAAACCTTTTATTTATACCTTTTCGAAAAATTTTCTAATTAATTATTGTTTATTTTTTTAATTAAATTTCATATATTAAAAATTTTTTATTACCTAAAAATTTATTTCCATTGATGGAAGGAAAAGAAAAATGTCGTAATCTTTAAATTTATTTTTTTTTTAATTATTTCTACAATATTTATTTAAATAATTATATATTTATTCATTTAATTTCCATAAATAATAAATTCAAAATTATCTGTTGTAATTTTCAAAATTTTTAATTAATTAAATATATTAATTCATGATAAAATAATATATGATAAAATAGATGTAGAATACATTTTTAATTGGAATATAATATATTACAATAATATAATCAATATTTAGATAGTATTATAATATATAGTCCTAATATATTAATATATATTATATAATATATTCTATCATTTTAATTATTACCAGATTAATTAATTAATAGACTATGTATCGACGAGCCATAATTATTCTTTTTTTTAATCTATTCCACTACTAATACTGGCAAGGAAGAAAAAAGGTGAAAGTGAATTGTTGTAATAAACTAATTATTTTAATTAAATATGTTTTGACCTTTTTTCTATTAATCTTTTTTTTGGTATTGACATGAATAGACCATTTTTTTTATAACTATGATTCAACTTTTCTAATTACCAAAGTTTTTGATCAAAAAGAACCATTCAATTTAATTATATTTATAAATACTATATATTAAAATATAATGATTTTATATTTATTCAATTCATTCATCCTTTTAATATGAAAGAAAGCATTTGACACTCAAATAATTATTTTTTTTTATTTAATATATCTAAATGTTCAACTCTAAAAATAATATTAATTATAATACTAATTGTGTATTGCAATGGATATATTACAATGTATTGTAGGTGATGAAGTATTTTTTGTTTCCTTTACTTTTTACTATTTGAATTACAATATCAAATCAAAAATTTAATTAAAGAATTCTTTATATATTATAGTATAGTGCAATATATGTAATTAATAAATTAATACAATTGAATTTTATTGTTTTACATTGAAGTAATTTTAACTATTTTTAGTATCTATTTAATAATCATTGACAAAACATAATATATTATAGTACATTGTAATATATTATAAATTTTTAAAGTAAAAATTTAATTAAAAATTTTTAATAAATAATTTTTAATCAATTGAAATTTTAAATTGAATATATAATTGAATATATATTATATAATTAAATAAATAACTTAATAAAAGTAAATAAATAATTAAATAAATAGTTGAATTTTTATTTTAATTACCCGAATATTTAACTCGAATAAATAATTTTTTTTATAACACACAAGACGTGATGATGATGAAAAAGCTTAATGGGGGAGGGGAAGCTAAATCAAAAAGCTGTATTGTAATATTGTTAAAAAAGGTTATGTTGTAAAAAAAGAAATAATGAATTTATATCTATTTCATTATTATAAAATTTATTTTCTAAAAAAGATTAATAGTATGGATCAAATGATCTTAATTGCTTTTCTTTTTTCTTAATAAACTATTGTCATTCTATTATTATTAAATAAACAATAATACTAATATCTTTTTTTTAAATAAAATAATGAATTTCTTTAATTACATTAATTAATATTAAAGAAATAATAATATACTTTTATTTATAACAACAACAATAGTAATGCTATATGCTAGTTATGTAATAGTAATATTTATTCAATAATGTAATATGTATTATATTTAATCAATTTATAATATACTAATTATTATTTTAATTTATATTTTAATAAATATAAAATGTCAAAAACAACAAAAATACATTCGTAATAATATTATTTGTAATAAAAAAAGTATTGATATTAGAGGTAATAACGGAATATAATTTTATCTAGGTAGTTATTATTTACATATATTATTCATTGCGATTATTGATCATAAATATATACTCTTTAATAGTGGTAAGTATATTTTCATGAGTCCTACTATTTATGGGTATATTAATTAGGGAATAATAAATGAGAAAAGGTCATTTTAAAAATAAATTTAATAAATTAATAATATTTGATTATTTTTATTTAATTCATTTTAATAGTTATTATTATTATAATTATTTGTTATAATTATTAATTATTATCAATAATTACTATTTACTATATTTTATGTTTTTAATTATTATTAATAATTGCTATTTACTATACTTTATATTATTATTTATTAGTTCGTTTGATTTGAATGAATGCTTTTTACAGTACATACTATTGGATGTAACAATTTATGCTATCATTTATCATTTTATAAGCTTGTTCTGCGCTTAATATATTCCCTATATATTGAGATGGATAATTTTAATAAATAATCTAAGGGAATGTGATATTATTTATTTATAGAGCCATTATACCATAAAAAAACTTTAATAAATTGCTTATATATTATTCTATATAAATCAAAAAATTTTAATTTTTAATTAAAAATTTATTTAATTAAATTTGATTAATTAATAAATTAGTCAATAGAGTTTTATTCAATTTAAATATACTTTATCTTTATTAATAAATATATATTATACATGACCTACAAATATATAAGTCATTATTGCTAATGGTGATGACTATTTTTTTTTTAAAAAAGTCTACTTTTGATGTATTGTATGAAATAAAAAAAAATATAGATGACCATTTTAATTCTTTGAATTCGATTATAAAATAATTTTTATATAAAGAGTTGATGGTCAAAATACTGCGATGGTAGCAATTCTCAAAAAAAAAAAAAAAGGGTACTATTAGAATTATTTTTGTAGATGGGAGATACATAATACGATAGCTACGATAGTTAAAAGAAAACAGTGTATGAACATAATGTATTATATTATTAGGTATTTTAATTTTAGAAGCATTTTTATAGTATATGAAATCTTTGTGCTTTCTCAATTAACATATAATAAAAAGTATGCTATTTAAATATGTAACATTATTAATTTAATTATTTATAATATCTATTACATTTTGAATTTTATATATTAATAATAAATAAATAAATAAATAAATAAATAATAAATAATAATTATAAAAAAAGGATAATAAATAAACATTTTACACCAACTAAATTTTTTTTAAAGGTTCTCCTTTTAAATTAAAATAAACCAATATATGTAACTTTAACAATGTGTATTTAAGACTTGTTGTAACTATTGGTTATGATCGTTATTTTTTTTTTTTTAATATATCAATAACTTTATTTTCATGGTCTGTCCCTATTATATATGTAATTTAAACAATAATAATATATAAAATAAATATTAAAATTTCATATTGTTGATGTATTTATTATTATGTTATGATATATTGAAATCTAATGTAATACATAGACTAGATAGATTCCATTAGTTTATATAATAATAATACTCAAAATTAACACTTAATATAAATTCCATTAGTTTATAATACTCTAAAATCAACTCTTTTAAAGTCGATTTATACAATATTTAAATCTAAAATTAAGGTATATTTTATATTTTATATTGATTATTAATGTCAATTATATAGTTTTTAAACTTTATTTTTAATAGAATATCTACTTTCTCTTTTTTTAAGTTTATTTTTTTGTGATTTCATCAATTTTTTTTTTTCTTACTTTTTTATTTCTTTTTTTTTAATTAAATCTTTAAATAATTTTCATATCTTAAATTTATAAAAAATACAGAAAATGATAATTATAAAAACCTTAAAATTTTTTTTATCTTTATCAAAATGTATTTACATTTGTATCAATTTTAATAAAATGTATTATTCAAGAAAGAATTATGCTACGATTAGTTAGTAATTTTAGATTCTTTTTTAAAGTATAATAGATATAAATAGAAAAATAAATAACAATAAAAACCACTTAAAAATATATAAAAATGGAAAAAAGGCAAAGAAAATTGTTTTTGGTTCATTTCATTAGAATTCATGAAGAGTGGAAAAAATAAATATAAAATAGAGATATCTGAAACTTTAAATCTTATTAAAATAACATAAATCACGTGATATTATTTCTTGAAGTTCACTTTATAAAATAGCTATTCTCATCAATATTTTATATATATAAATATTATTACTTTTTAGTTTTTTTGATCAAATCAATGACAAAATGCCTTTTTTTTTCCTATATTTATTAGAATGGGATTATTTTAAAAAGAAAAACTAGTATTATATCACAATATAATGAGTATAATTGATATCTTGTTTTATAACAATTTATATAAAAATAAATGCGAAATTTATTCCATATTTATATACTTTTTTTTAAATTTCATTTTCTTTTAAAATTTCTTTTTATGTATACTTTCTATTAATATTTTTTCTCTCTTTTTTTTATAGAAAATAATAAGTAAAATAGTAATTTAGATTTACGTAAGTTCACTATATTGTATACATTATAATGTATTGCATATATTAATATGGAAAGGATCATTTATTTAAAATAGAAATGAAATGCATGCATCTATTTAATATGCCAAAAATAATTATCAATATTTCCAATTTTTTTTTTTTTTTAAAGGCTCATTTAAAATCTAATTGTCGTTTAACTTTTATTTTTTTTAATATTATAAAAAGAATAAATTTTGAAATGATCTAATAAAATATATATAATATGGAAATTGAATAAACAAGAAATAGATATATAAATTTAGAGTAATTTTATAATGCGTTTGTATGAGCACTCAATAAAAATTTTCAGTTATATTAATATATTTATTTTAAGCTATTACTCATCCTAAATATAAAAGTCATAATTTATTATTTTTTATTTAAAAAAAAAAAAGGTAATTGAAATAAATATATAATCTAAATGCATTGATGATAAATAGTCATTTTTAATTAATGTAGTGTGCTTTTTTTTTAAAAAAAATTTTTTTTATTAATTACTTTTTTTATATATAGTTTTAAAATTTCTGTATTTTTTTTACAGAAATGGAAAAAAAAGTAAAAGTTTAAATTTATATTTTTTGTGTATTTTTTTTAAAAAGTTTATTTTATTATGTATATATATTTATATTTGTTGCATCTTTATATGTTTCAAATATTTCTATATAATTATATTCTTATAGCAATTATTATTTGACCATTCATGTTTAGTAGTTGTGATTATATCTTAATACCTAAATCTTAAAATAAATGTCCTTTGATAATAAACTTTATCCGTTTTTTAAATAATTAAAATGAAATAAAATGTATATACTGTGCATTTAATAAATGGATAATATATTATAAAATGGAATTTAAGGCTTAACACTAAATATACTATATACTATTCTGTTTTTTTTTTTTTTTTAAATAAATCATTTTTTAGTATGTCTTCATGTATAATTTATATTATTGTTTTTTTTTATAATCTTCTTTATTGAAGAATATATATAAATAGGATTAATATAATACTTAACATATTAAAATGTATTCAAAAATTAAATATATATCTATAGCTGTATCAAAAGCATTTCTATAAATATTTTAAAGTATTATTATATATAATATAATGTTTTTGATGAAATGATGAAATATATAATTACATTATTTAAAATGAATAATGTAAATTATTCAATAATCATTTCACTTTTGGTTATTTCATTTCATGGGGCGTTTCATTCGACATTGAATTACATTAATAACTAATATATTATAATTTTGATAATAATGATTTCGTTCATTTCACTTCATTCATAGTATAGTTTTAAAACATAATAATACAAACACCAATGAACCAATGACTTTTTAATTTAATTTTAACATAAAGATGATATTGCAAATAATTTAATTCATCTTTTTTTTTTTTTTATTTAAAATGGTTATTATATTTTATGTTTTATTTGGTTATTTTATTATTAAAAGTCTAATCATTCATACAAATTTAACTTTTTTTTTAAAAAAATCAAAGTAAATATATGAAAAATAGAGAATAATAGAATATTCTTTACAAGAATTTTAACAATCAAATTATTTATACTTTTAAAACATTACAAAAAAAAAAAAAAAAGTAGAGAATTAATATACTTTTATTATTATTTTTATTTATTAAGAGGGTATCAATTAAATTACAGTATGATCTTTTTTTTAAATTCTTTGATATATATTATTCCAAGAATAATTCATATTAATTTTATCATAACATTTACATGTATATGTAATGAAAAAATATAGTTTCATTCATGTTAAATTCAAATGTAAAAAAAAAAAAAAAATATTTAGGTATGTTTATTAAAAAACCATTTTTACGTTATTTAAGAATTAATATAAATGTATTAAAGATGGTATTATTCATCATATCTTAGAATAAATAAAAGATTGTAATTTTAATTTTTTTAAGATATATATTTATAAAATTAAGTTTTAAAATTTATTATGGTGAAAATAAAAAAATAAAAATAAAAAAGAAAATATTGTCATAATAACAATAATAATTATATAGTTTGAATTGGCTTATTTTTTGATTCTTCTATAGTTTTTAATGATAAATCTAATAATTGTTTAGCGATTTCTTCTTTAGTTTGGGTGGCATCAATTACCTATTATTAACATTATATATAAAAAATAGAGAATAATGTGTAATTAGTTTTAATCGTTATATAATAAAAATATGTAATATATAATATATATTTCTATTTTCTTATGATTAAAATAATCAATTCTTACTTTCCAGTTATCTTCTATTAATTGATGGTAATTGTCTCGTACTTTTTGTTGGAAAGCCTTCTTTTCATAACGTTCTTTACCATATTCTCCACGTTTAGCAGCATCTTCTACTGATAAATCGAGAAAGAGGACAATATCGGGTTTTGGAAGATTACTTTCCATTCTTATACACCATTCCTTATCTAATCCATTAGCCATAGAATATACGATACCAGAATAGGCATAACGGTCAATTACATAGGTTGTTCCTTTTTTTATTTTTTTAACTATATCTTCCCTTTTATATTTAATGTAAAAAAAGTAATTTTACAATTTATAAAATAAAATATTAATAAATGAAAATATATATTTATAAAATATTTGTTATTGAATATGCTAAAACTATTTAATAAAGAACTTGTAAATGTTGTCTTTTGAAATTAAATTTGTAATTAACTATATAGATTATTAATTTTTCAAAAGTATATGGGTGAAATTTCAAAATTAATAAAAGTTTTGAATCTGATAATTATGAAGTTTGGGTTAATTTTATAGTTTTTTATAATATGAAATGTAACTGACAATTTAACACATTTTTAATTAAATTAATCCTTTTTCATATTGATTTAGATATTATTTTTTAAAATACTCTTTTTACTTTTGACAATTGTTTTGGCATAATAATTTAAGAAATAATATTAAACAAAATATATATTTTTTGATAAATACATTAATTCCCAACGATTGGCTGTAAATAATAAATGCATAGATTTTAAATTCTTTTCATTTGTTGTTGATTTCAAATATTGGTCAATAACTTTGCCAATTTCAGAACTTCTTTCTTTTTATGTTATAATGTATATATATTAGAAGAGAAAAAAAAAAAAGGTTAATTTTGAAAATTTCAAATTTGTTTTTAATCGTTATAAAATTATTAACAATGTTAAATTCCTTATAATATTTTTTTTAAGTTGTATTATTCAAATAAATTGAATTGATTTTTTTCTAAATTGGTATTTTCTTTAACATTGAAAAAGTTAAACATGTTAATATACCTGGAAAACGTGCAAATTCTACATTTTGACCTTTATCTTTTAATGATTGAAGTAAAAGTTGTGCTTGTGTTGTTTTTCCTGAACGGTCACAACCTTCTAATAAAATAAATGCTCCTCTATTTTTTTCAGACTTTTCTTTATGAATTGCTTGCTTTTTAGGTGATGGTTGTCCACTATTTGATGTTACTTGTTCAGCAGTTCTTTTAGTCATTTTTTTATTATATTGATAATGATTATGTATCTAATTCTATTTAAATAATTATTATGGATTGTTATATATTAAAAGTTAAAACAACAAATTAAATGTTTTAATTTATCATAGAAATATTGGTGTATATATATATGAAAATAAATTCAATTTTTTTTTTTAAAAAAAAAGTTTAAATATCCTTTTTTTTTTTTTTTTTTTAAATTATAAAAAATATAAATTTATTTCGTTGGTTAGTTAGTGGATGGGTTAATGATTAATTATTAAAAAATTCTTTAATAAAAATAAAGTTCTATTTTTATTAAAATCTTATTTCTATTATAAACCTTTTTTTTTTTTTTTATCAAAGTGCATTATTAAGCATATCATAAAGTTTAATTTATATAATAAACAATTATTATAAATAGTAATAGATTATTCATTCCATTTTATTAGTTTTATTTTCTTTTCTCTCTCTCTCTTTTTTATTATTATTTTTTTTTTGACTTTAATATTAATTAATTACTTTTTTTAAAAGTCTAGATATTAAAAAAAAAAAATGTTAATATTAAAGTTTATTAAAAAATAGTTAAAACACGTTTATAAAATTTATATATATTTTAATAGTAACTAATAATACTATTAACAATAATAAAACAACAACAAAAACTATTATAATATATAATAATAATAATAATAATAATAATAATAATAATAATAATTCTTTTTATTTTTATTTTTTTTTTTTTTAAAAAAAACTAATATTTTAATATATTACTTTAAAATTTATTAAAACTTTATACTGTAGAAAATAATATTTTATTTACTTAATAGTAATATATTTATTATTACATTCAATAAAGGGAAAAAAAGAGAGGAAAATGTCAATGATAGATGATATTGAGGGAAAGTTAAAGGATATATCAATTCGATTTAAAAAAAAGAAATCAACTGTTCCCTTAACACCACAACAAAAAAATCTTTTGAAGTTAAAAAAGGTTTATCTTTTATATCATAATTTATATACATATATATATCATTATCATTATATTATAGTAGATTTTGATTTTAGCATTAGTATGTATTATTAAAAGGTATAATGGAAAAAATTATTAAACATATATTACTATATATATATATATTGTTGATTATGGATTATAATAGATATGGGAATATATTGATAGAAATCATGGACCTGAATATAAAGAAATTTATATTACAAATACTCTTTTACCAAACCATGTTCAAGCATTATTAAATATTTTAGAAAAAGAGGAACGTCAAATTAGTAGTAGTTCTACAAGTCCTATTGCTTCTCCTCATTTTCAAGGTATAAGCCATTCAAATCAAGCAGGCATTTGTATGGAATTTATGTTAGGTAATAATATTTTTGGTTCCTTTGTAGATGCAGCATTACAAGATCAACCATTTGGTCTTTTACAAGTAGTTATTGAATCATTTTCACATTTATGTGGTGAACTCAATGCGGCCTTTTTAACTCGTCATTCAGTTCAAAGATCAATGAATAAATTAATTTACGTGACAGCAACTAATCCTAAACTTAATGAACTCTATGAAGATTATTTGATAGGTAAAAAAAAAAAAAACATTCATATAATGATTCTTATTAAATAATATAAATATATAAAAATTAATTTGATAAAATTTCTTTTCTTTCTTTTAAATAAAACTCAAAAATGTGAAAAAAATAAATAATTAATAAAAATATATACATGTGGATATTTAATCATGGCAAAAAAATATTAAACACTAACAATAATTATATTATAATTAAAATAAATAAAATTAAAAGAATTAATATTTGTCTTGTGCCAAAAAATGCATGAAAATCCAACACTTTTAAATTTCTTTATGTATCCAAAAAAGAATCAAGAACATAATAGTCATAATATTAATGTAATTTCTAGTCAGGAAATGGAATCGTATTATTTTTCATCTGCTTCCCCAAAATCAGTAATTTCACCACTTTCTAATAATTCACCTTTCCATATTCATGCTGATTCAGAAAATATTGATCCTTCTTTTGGAGCAAATTATGAATTTTTCGTATTTAATTATTTAATGAATTATTATTTCAAAGCTGGTAACCAAGGTGATTATGCATTGACTGCCATTTCAATTCTTTTAGAATTAGATTGTGATTTATTATATAAATTTTTATTGGATAATGACTTTCCATTGGTTATTACTAGTTCATTATGTGGTACGTATGCTGCATTACCAACCTTTAAAGATTCAGGCTATTTACAAATCATTGGTAGGTATCCAATAAGTATTTTTTTTTAAAAAAAAAATATCAATAATTATTTGAAAAATTCACATTTTTTTTAAATATATATATATATATTATTCAATTATTTATATATGTAATAGATCATTTAAATGACAATTTAGAATTTAAAGATAGTGAAGAATTTAAAGAAATATTAAAAACAAAAATTGATAAAGAAAAAGAATTATTTTATTTAAAAAATAAAGCATTTAAAGGTCATATTATTAGTGATGAATTAAATATATTTTTAAGAATTTTCCAATTTATCCAAAAAATTATTGATGAATGTAAAAACTTAAAAATGATTGATTCATTCTTATACTATATTCACAATATGTTTATTAAAAATATATTAAATAAACAATTTTTCTCATCTGAAAAAGTAAAAGAGGAAGATTATAGCCATATATTTTACTTGAAGCTTGTAATTAATAATTTACAAAGTCCAGCTTTATCGCAGCTTTTATTAAATAATTTCTTCCCAGAAAATATTTCAAACAATAATGATCATTACTTTAAGTCAATTGAAGCAATATATGAACATTATCATAAAATTAACATGGAACAGGATATTGCAAAAAAACAAGCACCATTAACAGAAAATGATAAAAAGGATAATGAAAATAATGAAAATAATGAAAATAACGAAAATAACGAAAATGATGAAGAGTATGATAAATGTGAAATCATTAATGATGATGAAATAATAACTAAATTTACAAGTGCAAGATTAAAAAGATTAAATTCAATTATTTCACCTATTGAAAAATTTGAAAATCCATTAACTTTTGCAAAGGAAATTGAAGAAAAATTAAAAAATCCAAATTATTTCATTGAAAAGTTTAAAAATATAAGTGAAATTGATCGAAAGGTTCAATTTCATCATGAAAAAGAATCAGCCCTTGCTCATTATGCTGTATCTGAAATTAATTTAGCAGCTATTTGTGAAAACTCTAAGGATACCATAAACTATCATAAAAATTTATATAGTTATATTATACCAAGATTAACTGGTGAAAGTAATGGTTTACGCCTTGTTTCTTTACAATTGCTTGCTATTTTATTGAATAAACAAAATTTCATTGCAACCCATAAATTATTCCCATGTTATTTCTATTCCCAAGAAAAGGTAAACCAATGCCAAAATATTTCTTCATCTATAGATATTTCATCTAGCAATCAGGATATTGATGTTAAGAGTATCAAAACTGATACTAATTTTGATAGAGTAAAGGAACTTGAAATGGAATATAGAAAGCTTTTCCATTCAGTTTATCACTTTAAAAAAGTTTTTCAAATGAATTTCAATCAAATTAATCAAAAGTTTATTAGTGGTGTTGGATTTGATCAAATAAGTATGGATGAATTACAAGAAGGTCGTTACTTAAAACTTTTTAAGAGTCTTGAACTTCCAAACATTAATTCTAGAGTTTTTATTTATCCTTATCTTTTGGATGTCAGTTCTTCTATTGGTTATAATCAATCTGTTGAAAAAGCCTTCCATTCAATATTTTCTAATCCATTAAAATTATTATCCTTCAATTCTAATGATTCCTCCTCCATTGATATTTCTCAATATGTTAAAATGCCAAATACATTGAATAATTCTTCTCCAGCAACAAAGAGTAAAGGAAAAATTAATAATAGTAGTGATGTAATTAAATTATTGGATAAAGAAAAGATTGATGATATTATTTCCATTATGGCTGGTTTCCAAAATAATCAACTTCTTCAATGTCTTCTTAATCTTGTTGAAAACTGGTTAGAAAATTCCTATGAAATTAATCTTGTTTTATCTGGTGTTTTCCATCAACTTTTTACTAGTGCAGATCACCTCTTCCTTTATCAATATTTAATTATGAATGATCAGATACTTCCAAATGGCGAGAATTGTCGATCACTCTTTACTATCATCCAACATCATATTCAAAGAATTAATGATTATTATAAAATTATCAAAACATCTCCTAGAATTAATAATCTTTACATTTCAATGTATGAAAAAGTAAAAGATATTCAAGAAAACATTAAATATAGAGGTAAAAGTTCTTATATTACATTGGAATCTGCTGTAGATATAAGTAATATTTGTAACTACGATGGTTTCTTGGATTATGTAGATGAAGATTCAACAAAAAATATTTCTCAGGAATTTGAAGCCCTTCTTCAATCTATGGATGCTTCTTCACGTCAAGATCTTTTAAATATGTTCAAAGTACCAACAATTAAAAATACTATTACTTTAATGGAATTTTTAAAAGATATTATTGCTTCCCTTCATATTCAACTTGAACATTTTGCTCTTGCATAAATAAATAATAATAATAAAAAAATGCTGTTTTGTTTCATTTCATAATATTAATATCTTTTCAAAAAAAAAAATAATAATTATAATTTTTTATTATATAACTAATATTGTGAATAATTCCATTTCCCATTCTATATATTATTTTTTTCATTTTTTTAAAGAAATAATAAGTTATTTAATTTTGCATTATTCATTTATATTTAAAAGTTTGGAATTATAACAATATAGCATTACATTTATCGTTATTATTAATATAAAATAATAATAATAATAATAATAATAATAATAATAATAATAATAATAATAATAATAATAATAATAATAATAATATTTTAAATTATTATTATTATATAAAAGAATAATATTATCAATTATTGCATTGTTATATTAAAATAATGCCTTGTAATTATAATACTATCCTTGATTTAATAAAATATTAAACAAAAAAATATATAAAAATAAATAAATATAAAAAAATATAAAAAAATAAAAAAATTTACAACTACTTTTTTTTTCTTCCTTTATATATATATATATTTTTTTTTTTTGCTTCTTTTCAATCAATTATATTTATTCAAATACATACGAATTCAACAGAATATTAACATCAATTTTAAGTTTATTATTTTTTTTAAAAAGTTTTTTTTATTTATTTATTTGCATAAATTTGGTTTTATTATATGATATACATTATATATATTAATAGTTGCTTTATTAAATATTTTTTTTTTTTTTTTTTTGTTTATTTTTATATTTTTTATATTTTATTTGGGCATTTAATTCTTTTTATTATTTTAAATAAAATATAGAGTCTTTTATTTTTTTTTTTTTTCATTTTAATTATCTTTCTTATTTTCAGTATCGGTAGAAGAAGAATTCCAGTTGTAACCTCCCGGTTCAGAAGATGGATTAAAATCTGGAACAAAGGTACGCTTCTTTAAACCTTCAGAGCTAATGTTTGGTTGACTAGCATTAGTTTCTGTAGATGAAGTAAAGGTATCAGCCTTCGCTTCTTCAGCTTCTTCAACTGGTGGTGTTGTTAGTGATTCACCAGCTTCTTCTTCTTCTTTTTTATTATCTGAACTACTTTCACCAAGATTTTCTCCATTGCCGAGAATAAATCCACCTTCATTATGAACAGTAGTGGTGGATGGGGTATTTAAATCTTCTTGGTCAGAATCTGAATCAATATTATCAATATCATCATCATCCATTAAATTTGCATCTTGAGCATCACGCATTAAGTAATCAAAAGCTTTCTTAACAAACTTTGGAGCACCGAGCATATGATAGGTTAATGGTAAGTTGAAGAGTTTTGGATAGACATCTTCTAAGAAATAATAAATATGACCAATAATTAAACCGAGAATATCACCAGATGGCCAGATGTGGTTTAAGAGAATAGTGAAACCTAAAAGAACCCATGGAAGATATGGAGCATTGAAATTGAGTATACCAAGGAAACTCATACGAACTTGTGGGTTTCTTCTTGACCAGATATATACAAGCATAAAGGTTAATGGAGTAGATAAAAAGAGGAATTGAGATCTTGCTGTAAATATTGGAATAACAATCTTTTTATTTTAAAAATAAATATTTGCGTTCATATATATATTTTTATTTTGATATAATAAAGGTATATTATATTTTGAAGGATGTAACAAATTTTGCAAAATTTATGTGATTTTTTAAATAAAACATTAAAAGCATATTGAATATTTATTTTATTTTAAAATATTATGTTGAATGAAGTGAGTTTTTTGTATATAATGTATCAAAGAAAATAAATATAAAAATTATAATTATCATATAATATATTATAATATGAAATATATAAAAGTGAATATAGAATAATAATGTTTAATATGAAAATTATTTATCCTTATTTAAATATATATTTGTATTTTTGTATTTCTTACAATAAAAGCAATAACACCCATGAATAATAACCAGAAATAATCAGCTGTTCTTCCTCTGAAAGAACCTTCTTCTAACATTCTACTGTATCTTGAACTGTTTTATAAATGTTTAATTCATTAAATTATTAATTAATAATTTTTCATATTATTTTATCCATTTAATTGTTTTTTTTATATTTATTTATTATATAGTGTGTTGTGTTTTAGTTTTTTTTTTATATATATATAATATGTAACATATATTTATTAATTAGTGTATCAAATATTTTAATTGAAATTTTAAAATTAAATATTATTGAGTTTATAAATTTATATTCAATAGTGTTTTTTGAAGTTTTTATTACATACATAAAGAACATATGGAAGATGAAATCAATGGAGAAGTTTCCAAAGTATAAAAATGACGTTATAAGTCTCCAATACTTTATATATATATTGTTGTAAATAATTAATTCATTTAGAGAATTCGAATTTTAATTAATTTTAATTAGGAAATGACATCTTTACCTCATGATTTTGTAATATAAGATTCCAATTAAAGTATAATTGAATTGGTTTTATAATATCTAATGTCTATTATTTATGTATATATGTGAATATATTTAAAAATTACATTATTACCAATTTCTCTTTTACTTTTGAATAGATTTTATTTTTAATTATTTTTTTATATATTATTATATATGATAATTACACATGCGAAAGAAGTTAATGCAACTAAAGTAAGATAAACTCTAGTTACAATTGGTATTTCCATGTACCATTGTTCTAATGGGAATGGCATCTTTTTATAAATATATTATTTTCTTTCTATTTCTATTATTATGAATTTGATTATTGATAATAATCAAATTTAAAAAAAAAAAATGCCAATTTAGTTTTAGTACGAATAACAAGTATTTCAAATATTAGCATATCAATAAAAATAAAAAAGAAGAAGATATGAATTAGTCATTCAGTTTTTAATATTATATAATATTAATTAATAATTTGAAATTTGAATTTTAATAAAATTTAAAATATTTGGTGTTAATTTTTTTTTGTTGTTGATTATATACTTTTTTTAAAGTTATTATATTATCTTTTTCTTTTATTAGTTGTTTTCTTTTGTTAAATTTATTTTATTTATTATTATTAAGTAAGATAAAGTTATAAAATATTAAAAGTACTTTCAATTAAAGCTTTCAAAAAAAAAAAAAAAAAAATTGAGGTTTCTTTTGTTTATAATAAATTTAATTATTTAATATTATATTAAAATTTAATATCTTTTTAATTTCTTCAAAAATCTTTCATATTATTATTAGTTGGTTATTTATTATTGGTTTTAAGCTTTTCAATTTCATAGTTCTTTTTCCATTTCATATGATCATATGATATTATAAGTTTATACATAAATTACATTAAACTATGTAATTAAAAATGTGGATGAAGCATATTTAAAAAAATTGTACAATCTTAATACATTGTATTATTTTAATTCTATGCTTTTAGAAATTTTAATTTTTAAATTTTTAAAATGAAATTAAGCCCTGTTCGTGCAAATTAGTACTTTCTAATGTTTTTTTTTTTAAAAGAAAAAAAAGAAAATTATAAAATAATAAATTATATAATTTTTTATAGTTCTTTTTTGTTAGATTTTTAATAATATTTGTTTAAATTATAATTATACATTACATTAATAAAGCCGGTTAAAAATTTTAAAAAAAAAAGTATATATATAAATAGATAAAATAGATGAAAAAGAAATAATTATTTTCTTTTATTTCTTTTAATAATAACATTTTGAATAAAATCTTTTGGTGAAAAATTAATTATTTTGAATATATTTAAAATTACAAAAGTAATAATATAGTTAATCTATATAAATGTCAAAACTATAATACTCAAGCTTTATTATTATTAATACTTAAATATATATATATTTTACATTATTTATTATTAATATATATTTTTTTAATTTTATTTAATTGAAACTATTATTTTTTATAGCATTTTAAGGAATAATACATCAACTAAAAATGATTACAGAAGTTAATGAAGTCAAGGTACACACAAATTAAATTAATTATATATTTATATGAAAACAGTAAATTTAGAATTACAACATAATAATAACTAAGGATAAATTTATCAATTAGAATAATTTAGAATTTTAAAATACTAATTGTACAATGTTTTTTGATGATTTGAAATTCAATTTATAAAATTATATTATCAATTATAAATATGTTCATAATTAATTAAACAATAGTAATGTGATAGGAATATATTGTTTTGATATTAATGTCTTGTTTATTTTTTCTTTTTTTCTTTCTTTCTTTCTTTTTTTTTAGAAAAAGACTTCAATTCCAATGCCCAAGGTTCATACCAAAATTCCTTCAATTAGCAAAGAAAATATAAAAGTCAATACAAAATCACCTGAAACTCCGAAAACAGAAAATATATTACAACCTGATGGAAGTGCATCAAAAAAGAGAAAACTTTCAAAAATTATGAGTACAGCTGCTGCTAATACTAGTATAATAATTCGACCATCAAAATTTGCTCGAAAATCCATTTCACAGACTTCAAAAGTATATAATAAAACAAAAACTACTTCTACCCCGAGTAATAGTCATAGTACAGATAAAGCAATGACATCAACTACTAATAATAATAATAATGCCATTTCTTCTTCTTCATCAACTGTATCTAAAATAAAAACACCATCATCATTATCAAAAAGTTCATCCAATTTAAAAGTTACTTCCCCTACATTAACAAAAACTTCATCTATCTCAAAAACCTCTTCCCCTTCAATATCAAGAAATACATCAATTACAGCAAAGACTCCAATATCTAAAACATCGAAAATAGAATCTAAAGTTAAACCATTTTCTGCTAGGAAACCACCAATTAAAAAAACTATACCATCTAAAACAATAAAACCAAAGAATCCAGTTTCTAATACAACAATTTCAACAACAGAAAAAAAAACAGTTAAAGCACCGAAATCAAAATATGGTATTACATTAACAAAAAGACCAAGACGTTCAGGATGGGATACAAAAGTATTTTTTAATTTTTTATTTTTTATATATAAATTAAGGAAATAAAATTTTCTCAATTATAATAGTATAAGATCATTTGAATTATTTCTAATAATTGTATGATTAAAAATATTTTCATATTATATATAATTTAAAAAAAAATAATAAATAATATAATTATATAAGGGTCTTTTGGAAGATGCTAAAAAGGATATATCTGAATTAAATAATCATATTGATAAATCATGTAAATTATTAGAACAAAAGGATGAAGAACTTCTTAAAAAATCAGAACAAAGTAAATTATTAATTAATTATATTTATAGAATAATAATAATATATCACTATGATTTCAATACCATTAACTAAATATATATACGATTTTTTTTTTTTAAAAAAATAAAATAAAAAAGTTGATCAATTACAACAAGACAAAGAAAAAACTGTTAGTGAAATTGAAGCAATAAAAGTTGAAAAAGAAGTAAATTATCAATATATATATAATGTATAATATAATTAGTTTATAATTGGAAATTATAACTAATGATATTACATAATAAATTTAAATTTATAACATATAGAAAGAGAAGCAAGAAAGTGAAGAAGTTATAAAGTCAAAAGATAATGAAATAAATGAATTAAAAGAAAAAAATAACAAATTAGAAGATACCTATGGTCAATTTGTTAAACAACATGATAAATTAAAAGAAGAACAGAAGAATTTAACGGTAATAAATCATAAATAATCGTAGTTAATAATTGTAATATAGTTATTTTAAAAATAAATCAGATATTAAATTTATACTTTTTATTACATATGTTTGATATTTTAAATATAAATTATCGAATATTAAAATTAAAAATCATTTATATAGGAGGAGCATAAAAAATTAAAAGAAGAATTTAGCGAATTAACAAAACAACATACAATAACAAATGATGAATTAGAAAAAGCCAAAGGAACTATCAATGATTTAAATGTAATATAGGTGTTGACTATTTTTATTTAAATATTTAAGAATCGTTTCATTCCATAATAATATTGACAAACTAATTTTATAATGATATTACAATTATAACAGAATAAAATTGAAAATAGAGACCAAAGAATAGCTGATTTTGAAAAGCAAGTTGCTAATTTTAAATTAGAATCAGAAGTTAATAAAAAATACATAGAAGAATTAGAAAACGCAAAGAAAGAAGATACTAAGAGAATAAATGAATTAGAAATAGAACGTGAAAGACATTTAAAAAGAATAGCAACTTTAGAAAATGATTATTTAGAAGCAAAAAGAAGTATTCAAGCCTTAGAGGAGCAAAGAAGATTCTTACATAATGAAATTCAAGTATATTTGTTAATAAATTTAGTTATAAAATATAAAAATTTATAATTTAATAATAATAAATAATAATATATTAATTTATAACAACTGTTTTGGTTTAAAGGAATTAAAGGGAAATATTAGAGTATTCTGTAGAGTAAGGCCAGTTCTTCGTATGTATTGAAAAAAATTAGAAAACCCTTTATTATTATTTACATTAAAATATAATTATATTATTTTATAATAATTTTAAAAAACTATAGAAAGTGAAAAGGAGAAATATAATAATGAAAACTTAACTCAACATATTGTATATCCAAAAGACAATGACAAAGAAATCACATTAGTACAACAGACTGTAAGTTGTTATTTTATAGATTTATTTATTATATAATCATAGACATAATTCTATAATTAAAATATCAATACTCATTATTGATTTTTTAAAACATTCTTAAAATGATAGGAATCTGCTATGGGATCAGCATCATCAAAATCATACCCATTCAGTTTTGATAAGGTATTGAATAATACAAAAAAAAATTAATTATTACTCAATATATATACATAATATAACGATGTAATTTATATTGTTTTTTTTTTTTCTTTAATTATGTTTACATTTTATTTAAATCTATTAATTTTCAGGTATTTGATGGAAGTTCAAAACAAGGAGAAATATTTACTGAAATTGCTCAATTAGTTCAATCAGCATTAGATGGATATAACGTGTGTATATTTGCTTATGGTCAAACTGGAAGTGGTAAAACCTATACGTATGTTTTCTAAAGTTATTTTTATCAAAATCAAAAAGTAATTAAAAAAAAAACATTATTAATAATAATAAAATCTTATAAAAAACGTAAAATAGTATGGAAGGTGGTGAAGATAAAGAAACAATGGGTATGATTCCAAGAGCTGTTCAACAAATATTTATAGCATCTGAAGATTTCAAAAAGAAGGGTTGGATATATGATATAGATTGTCAAGTTAGTTGAATATAATTTACTTTTTAATGTTACTTTATTATAAAGATTTTTTTTTAAGTAATTTTTTATTAATATTTATATACACATAACCATAAAATAGTTTTTGGAAATATATAATGAGACAATAAGAGATTTATTAGAAAATGATGAAACTCAAAAACATGAAATAAAGCATCTTTCTCATGGAAGAACTATCGTTACTGACGCTAAAATTGGTAATTGTTTATTTATCAATATTATGAAATATTTGCAATGAATAAAGATAGACAAATCATAAAATATTAATCTTATTTAATAAATGTTTTTTTAAACAATAATTTTTTTAGTCAAGGTAAAAACTTCAGATGAAGTACATAAATTATTACAAATTGCTTCTAAAAACAGATCTGTTGGTGCCACATTATGTAATGAACGTTCATCAAGAAGTCACAGGTTTGTAGATAAAGGAATTTTTTCTAAAGGAATAATAGCAAAAATAAAGATAGAAACTATCTATTATAAAATAAATAATATAATAGTATCATATTTTAATTAATATTATTATTATTATTATTATTATTATTATTATTATTATTATTAATATTATTATTATTAATATTATTATTATTATTATTATTATTATTATTATTATACATAGTATTTTTACCCTTCATTTACAAGGACATAATGAATTAACAGATGAAAAATATGAAAGTTCCTTAAATCTTATTGATTTAGCTGGCTCAGAACGTTTAGCTGTTTCAGGAGCCACAGGTGATCGTCTTAAAGAAACTCGTGCAATTAATAAAAGTTTGAGTTGTCTAAGTGATGTTATTGCCGCTTTAGGAAATAATGAACCTCATATTCCATATCGTAATTCAAAGGTATTTTTTTTTTAAAAAAAAAAAATAATAATAATAAATTTAAAATTCATAATAATTTTATCTAAATTTATTTTATTATACTATATTAATATATCTTTTTCTTTTCTTTACTATATATATAAATTATATTAGCTAACCTTTTTATTACAAAACTCATTAGGTAAGTTTATTTGTATTGATAATTAATAAATTTGTATAAACTATGAAATAAAAATTCTCTATTAATATGCATAAATATTTATATATAAAAAAAATTTTAATAGGAGGAAACAGTAAAACTTTAATGTTTGTAAATATATCACCACTTTTTGCTAATTTACAAGAAACTTTATGTTCCTTAAGATTTGCTACTAAGGTATATGAAAAAATAATTATAAATACATTTATAATTATTTTTTTTTTATAATAATAATTATTAAACATTTTTTTTAATAAATTATATATATTTTAGGTTAATTCTTGTCAAATTGGAACAGCTAAAAAGATTTTACGATAGATTATAAAAGATAGAAAAGAAAATAAGACTTTTTTTTTTCCAAGTTTTAATTATAGATTTTAATTTCTTTTAATTTGTATAAAGGTTGAAATTACAATAACAAAATCAAAAAGAAAAATGTTTTTAATTTTAGTATTAATTTATTTTTTTGATAAAAAATATTTGTTTTTTTTTTTTTTTTTTACAACAATATTTATATCATATATTTTATTCAACATATTTTATTTATAAAACTATTGATTAAATTATTAAAAAAAAATAATTATAAACATAAAAAATAAATAAATAATAAAATAATAAAAAGTTAATAAAATATTTTTTATTATCTATCTATCTATAAATTAAATTATTCTATACTTGTTAATACATGTTATGGTTAGCTTTTAATTAATTTTAAAATAAATAATTTTTTTTTTTTTTTTTTTTTTTTTGGTATATTAAAAATTCATTTTCTTTTTATTTAAACTTATTTTAATAACGAATCTTTATTGGATCTTAATTAGCACGTGGTGGTGGTGGTGCACCACCACCTGTAAATGGTCTTCTATAGTTTTGAGGGTAATTACCATAAGGTCTACCGTAATGTTGTTGTTGTTGATAACGATTTGGAGGCATACCATAGTTTCGTTGTGGTCCTCCTCTATATTGATTTGGAGGACAGTGTTGTTGTTGTTGTTGTTGTTGAGATGGATAGGAATATGGAGGTGAGGTTGGGGTATCATCATCATTATCAGATTCTTTTCTAAATACAAAGGCTAAATAAATACCAGCGACTTCCCATTCTTCTTTTGAGAAACTTCCATCATTATCTAATACTTTCATACGATTAAATAAATCAATATTGGATTTATATTGTATATAATAGTTGTAAAATTCGTGAAAATCTTTTTGTAGTATAAGTCTTAAACCATATTCTTTTGCAATACTTTTTTTTTTTTTAATAAAAAAATATTTTAAATAATATAAAATTTTTAATTAAAGATATTATAATATAAATCATTATTATTATTATTATTATTATTATTATTATTATTATTATTATTATTATTATTATTATTATTATTATTATTATTATTATTATTATTATTATTATTATTATTATTATTATTATTATTATTATTATTATTATTATTATTATTATTATTATTATTATTATTATTATTATTATTATTATTATTATTATTATTATTATTATTATTATTATTATTATTATTAAATTTTCTTATATACATACTTTATAAATGTTGGGAAATGAACTAAATATTCTGGGCAATCATCAATAGCATCTTCTAACTTAAAATAATATTTTGAACCGAATAAATTAAAGTTTTCTTTATCTTGGAAGGTGATAGAATAAAGAGAATTTCCAAAAGAATTATTTTCTGAATTTCTTATATTTTTACTATAGTTTTAAAAAAAAAAAATAAATAAATAAATAAAAACATTAATTTATATAAAATTTATAGATACACATAATTTTTATTATTACTATTATTATTAGAATATATTTTATATACATACAATTATATATGTATATAATACAATAATTAAAAAATTGAATATATAGGGAAAAAAAAAAAACATACACAATTCTAGATCCATTTGTAATTGTTCCAAAGAATACACCATTTGGTCTTAAATAATTGGTTACATTTTTAAACATAGTTCTTACTTTTTCTTCACTTTCAAATGAATAATGTAATGCAAATTGTGCACTTACTGTAGTATATAAATGTGCTGGTGGATCTAAAATAGTCTATTTATTTAAATAAGATTTTAAATATATAATAATAAATTTTTATGATATTAAAAAGAAAAATATATATAAATTAATTAATCTTGAAATTTGAAATTTTATGGATTTGAAATTAAATGATTTAATAATAATTACTGTGAAACAATCAGCAGCAAAAATATTTGCTGGATATTTATATCTTAAATTATTGTATCTTTCCTTTGCTTGTGAAATAGAAACTTCAGCAACATCTTTTATATTATATATATTATGTAAAATGCATTATTATTATTATATATATTAATATTCATAAATATTCATTTATATAATAAAAATCAAAATTATTAAAAATTTCATATTTATGTATAATTTTTATTATTATTATTATTATTATTATTATTATTATTATTATTATTATTATTATTATTATTATTATTTTCATATAAAATTTGTTTTTTATCTTTATTATATAAAAAATAAATATATATATATTTATCATAATATCATACCAGCACCAGTTAATGAAGCAATTCTACGTTTTGACCATTTACCAAAATCACCACCTTTTCCACAACACATGTCCAATACATGGTCTCCAGGTCTTGCAAACTCATTAATAAGAACGGCTTTCACCCAATTATTATAATTCTTTAATCTTATAATTCTTGATTTTTCTCTACCATAAATTCCGATTTCTGGTCTTTTATTATAATGCTCAGCAATATGTTCTACTTCAGAATTTTCATTTACTCTTTTCATTTTTATCTTAATATTTCAAAATAACTTTTAATATATTATTATTATTTAAATAAAAGGAAATTTTTTATTATTATTATTATTATTACTTTATTTTTAATTTTAAAATTCAAATTTCAAAATTTAAATTTCAAATTATAGATTCTAATAATAAGTATAAGAATAAAAATGAATATAGAAATAAGAAAAAAAAAATTATTGTATTACATAAATTGTATACAATAAAAATTTAATGAATATGTAACAATTTTCTATAAGAATATTTGAATATTTATTTTACAATAGTATTATAATTATTGAATAACCTTTTAAAATTTAAAACAATATTATCATTTAAAAATATGTTTTTGTAAAAAAAAAAGTTATAATAATATTGAATAACTTCTTTGTATTCATTACTCTCATTTTCTCTATATATCATCTCTTTATAACAATCTGTTTATAAATCAATATTAAAAAAAACATTATACATTAATATTATTTTGACATTGTATTTATTATTAAAATTTTTACAATATCATGTACAAATAAATAAAAAAAAGTGATTTTTTGCTAATATGATGCTTTAAAAAACAAATCTTATTACTATTTATTTTTTATATATATTATTTACTATCTTTTTTTTTGCTTTACTTTTGGAATTATAAAAAATGAGTAATAATTAATTTTAATCAAAAGGTTACACAATCAACTATAATATGAAAAAAAAAAGAAAGAAATCTTCAATAAATAAAAAGTCAGTCTTTTTAGAAACAAAGCATTGTTAAACCATGTAATTCTTTATTTCTTTAAATATGAAATATTGAAAGAATATTATTTTGAAAAAGTATGATTATTGAAGAAAAAAAGGAATATAAAAGTTATATTTAAAAATGTATATAACATATACAAATAAATATTCTTTTAGTATGAATTACAATGAATTGATACTATCCTATTGATTTTCTTTAAATATTAAAACTAATATTCACATTAGAAATATCAATAAAATAAAATAGAATTATTGAATAAAAGAAAAAAAAGTAACAATAAAATAGTTAAAATATATGCTAGAATTTCTTAATAAATAACTAGAACTAAGTATTTTATATACTAAAAGAACTTTAAAAATAGTTGTTGTTTTTTTTTTAATATTATTTATTCATTAAATAATAATATTAAAAAATATAATTATTGAAACACTTTTTTTTTTTTATGATAAATGAAAAAAAAAAAAAAGTCTTTGAGTTTAATTAAATGAAAATTCTCTTTGCTGGTCCAAATAGTGTTACTAATGTTTTAATTCATTATTATGTTTGCTCTTTAAAAACTTATTCTTTTTACTCTAATAATATAAACCTTTTATTTATTTCATCATAATAATTTATTATCAATAAATATAATTTATATAGTCTTTTCCATATTCTTTATTAATAAAAGTCATTTTACTATTTTATCTATTGTCAATACTTGGTTAAAAAGTAAAAAGTGCGATTAATATTAACCTTTTATATATTAAACTTTTTAATAAAATTTTAATTTATTATAATATATTGTGAATTAATTTTTTATTAGTCCTTTTTTCCTTAAATTTAATAAATAATAAAAATTTTATTTATATACAAAAAGAAAAAAAAAATCTTTAAAATATAGTTTAAAAATTTTAAAAAGTTCACTTTATAAATTATTGAATAAAATTAAAAAAAAAAAAAAAAGAAAAAGGAAAAAGATAATAAATTAAAACAAATGATAGAAAAAAAATATAAATTTTGTCAATATAACAATGCTAAATTTAAATTATAATTTATAATATTTATTCATTTTATCAAAATTATAAAAGAATATTTATCCATATATATATTTTATATATTATCATTATCATCATCATAATTTATCAGTTGTTTAATAAAACGATATTTTTGTATACCCTTTTATTCTGTTCATAAATACAAAGTTTTTTTTTTTTAAAAAAAATTCTTATCATTACTCACTTTATTAAAAAAAAAAACTGAAAATTACAATTAATTTTAGAAATTAGCCTGAATAATAACAACCATTTATATAAATTTAATTATACATACATACATTCATATACAACACCAAAAAATGATAAATATTTCTAAAATTATTCATTCTATAATAACAACTCATATATACATTTTTTTTTAATTATATATAATATTAAATACATATTTTTTTTTATAATATTCAAATATAATAATAACAACAATAATTAAAATGTCAACAAATTGTATAGAAAAAATAAAATATTTAATAGCAAAAGATAATTTTTCTGAACTTCAGTCATTGATTATTTTCAATGATTTAAAAAATTTTCATATTAATGGTGATAATTTTGATATTTTAAATTATGCTATTAAAAGCAAAGCTTCTTTGGCCATTATTAAATTTATTATAGTACTCTATAGAAGTTTAAATTATGAAGTCAACGAAGCAGAAATACCAATTTATCTTTCATTAAAATATCATCGATTTGATGTTGCTGATTTACTTCTATCGAAAGGTTCAAATATAAATTTATTGACATGGAAAGGAGATAATATATTAATTCATTTTTTCAAAACGAATCTACTAAATACCAAAAATCTTTACTATATATTAAATCATGGCATCAATATTAATTTTGAAGATGAACAGAATAAACGATTTTTGGATTATATTATTGAAGCGCAGAACATTCATCTTTTGAAAAAGGTTTTTGAACATTATGTATATAATAATTCATTTATATTACAAATGATTTTGTTGCAACAAAAACAAGCAAAAATAACTAAACATGATTTTAAAATGTTAGTATACAAGGAGAAAAAAAAGGTGATAATTACCAAAGCAATGTATATACAAACCATTAAAAATGATAATTTAGAACTTTTAAAATTATTAATAGAAAATGACAGAAATAGATGCATCATGAATATACAAATAAAGTGTTGTCTGTTGATGGTGGCGTCAGAATTAAATCATTGGGATATAGTTATTTATTTAATAGAACATTTACAAATGAAAACCAATGAACGTAACGGCCTTCATAAAACACCATTAATGTTTGCTTCAGAAAAAGGGAATATAAAAATTGTTGACTATTTAATTCATCATGGTGCTTTAGTTAATGATAAAGATAAAAATGGACTTAGTCCTCTTATTTACGCCTGTAAAAATGGTCAAATGGATATTATACACTATTTATTAGAAAAGGGAGCCCTTATAGATGATCAGGATGGAAATGGATTAACACCATTAATATATGCTGCTATGTTTGGTCATGTAGAAGTTATTTCTTTTCTTATAGAGCAAGGGGCCAATATTCATTCATGTAGTAATAATGGATCATCAGCGTTATTCTTTGCAGCAATGCATGATCAAAAGGAAACCATTTCTTGTCTTTTAGATTATGGATTAGATATAAATGAAAAAAACAGTGGTGGTTGGACAGTACTGATGCATGCCGCAAAAGCAGGAAATTCTAAAGTTGTAAAATATTTAATTGAACGAGGAGCATCAGTAGACGAACAAAATGGTTTTGGTAAGACAGCATTATTCTATGCCTCACAAAAAGGACATGAAGAGATTGTAAGGATTTTGCTAGAAAATCATGCCATTGATTATTGTAATAAGGAAGGTTCCATTGCTTTAATGATTGCATCACAAAATGGATATCGTAAGATTGTAGAGTATATGATTCAGAATAAAATAAAAATGATTGAGGCGAAACAACTAGAGCAACAACAACAACAACAACAGTATGAAGAAGAAAGTGAAAAAGAAAATGGTCAGAAAACAAAAAAGTATATTGAAGATCAGAAAATAAAACTCAAAAAGGGTAGAAAGCTCATGTCTTTATTAAAGCGTTTTAAACGTTCACGCTCTGCCAAGCAATATACTCATAAAAATGGAAAAGGTAGTACCAGCAGTTCATATCATCATAATTCTCATCGCCATTCAAATTCATCCGTTTCAATCCAAAAAGTATTAGAAGAGATGTTGGAAAGGGATTTAAAAATGGTGTTGACCATGGCCACTCAAAATAAGCGAATTAATGTTGTTGATTATGTCATTGAAGAAGGATGTCTTCATTCCGATCAAAAAGAAAGATTCACTAAGATGGCCTTTATGCGAGCTACTGAGGTTGGATGTCGAGATATTGTTGATTATTTTGTTGGTAGAGAACCCTCACTTTTAAATTGGCAAAATGAGGAGGGATTTACAGCATTAATGGTAGCGACAAGTTATGGCTATGAAGAACTTGTTCAATATTTTGTTCGACATGGGGCTAATCTTCATCTTAAGAATTCTGATGGAAATACAGCGCTTCATCTTGCATGCTATGGAAGTTATAATGAAATTGTGACCTTATTATTAGAACATCATGCACCTATTGATGCCAAAGGTTATGAAGGCAACACACCATTAATCATTGCTACCAAAGATCATAATGAATCTATGGTACGTTGTTTAGTGGAACATGGTGCTAAAATGAATAAAAGGAATGATCATGGTAAAACAGCTTTATTTTATGCAGCCTATTCAGGAAAGATGTCGCTAGTAGACTATTTTATGGAGAAAGGAGCAAAAATGACCAAGAAACGTCGGTACAGTTATCGAGTATTATTGGTCGCTTTTCTTCGAGGACATCATCCTACTGTAAAATATATTGTAAGGCAAGCATTAAAAGAGAAACAAACCTGGCAACATCATTTTAAACTTGCTCTATTAAAAATTCTTTTATTTTGCTAAGTTGGGGTAGTCTTTTTTACATTTCTTTTCATGAAATTTCATTTCACTCATTAAGGACGTTGTCAGAGAAAGGAAGAAGAAAAAGAGGAAGAAGTTATAGAAAAACAAAACAACATTAATAAATCCATAATAATAACATTAATAACATCACTATCTTTTCATATATATATTAACATATTAACAAATAAAATAATAAGAATATTTTAACCATCATCTATATATATGCACATTATTATTTTCTTTTTTTTTTTTTTTTTTTTATTATTATTATTAATTTTGGAGAATTTTATAAAGATTTTTACTTGTTTCATTTTAAAAAAAAAAAAAAAATACTATTAGTAAAAAAAAGAAAAATTAATAAAATATTAATAATAATAATAAAAAAAAAGACAATTTTGTATTTCAACTCATCATTATACTAAATAATATTCTAGTCTTTTTTCTTTTAAAACTTTTCATAAAAGTAAAATATATATAATACTTTTGGAATATCATTATGATGAAATAAAAAAAAAAGAAAAAAAATTTTTTTTCTATTCTTTTGAAATAAAGAAATAAATAAAAATTCATGATAAAATCATAATAATAAAAAAAAAGAACAAGTTTTAAATATATTACAATCTTAAGACTTTTCAAAAAATGATCCTTTAAAATTAGTTCCTCTATTTTTTTTTTTTTTTTTTATACTTATTATCATATTTATTATTTATTATACTTATTCTGGAGGTAAGGGAAAATGATAAGCAAAGGTTAAAAAAAATTATTTTATAGCATATGACAATATAAAAAAAAAAAAAATTTTTTTAATAAAAAACTTTTTTTATAATTAAATAATTTAAAGTAATACCTATTATAATGCTACAAAAAGAATGCTTTATAATTATAAACTATTTTATAAAAGCTATTAAATAAAACCAGAAAAGAAAAAAACAAACATAATAAAATGCATTATTTTTACAAAAGTAGATAGTTAATACTTTCCCATTCAGACATAACTCACAACATGAATAACATCATTCTTTAGACTGTCTTTCTTGTATAAATTATATTATAATGAATTATATTAGCATATATATTAATTCATTATATTATTGGATGTTAATATACATAGTTAGAAGTGGAGAAATTAATAATAAAATTGTAAGGTCAAGTTATGGTTTATTTTTTTGGAAGACTTAATTTCTTTTAAATCAATAGTTAATTTATTATAATATATTATAATCAAATTTAATATATGATTATTAAATTTTTAATTTATATAAATTAAATAAAATTAATTATTGTTCGTTTGTTTATTATTAAATAAAGTTTCCCCAAAAATCTGAAAACCTTTATTTAACAAAATATTTTTTGTGGTTATCCATATTAATCTAAAATAATAGAATGCCTAAATATTCTGGCTAAAATAAACCTTTAAAGTTCAAACATATTATTATTAAATTTTAATAATAATCCATTTATCATACTATCATTGATATGTAAAATTTTTACAACCTAAAAAAGTGCTGATGAGAATAAAGAAGATTACATATAAAATGAATCATGCCTATACTTTTTATATATTAAAAAAGCATCCTTTTGAAATTTATTTAAAAGGTCTACTTTTTTATTAGTTTTTTTTTAACTAAAATCTCATCCACTTTTAGATTAAAATCATTTATTTTGATGTTTTTAAAATATTAATTATATTAACTATATATATTTGTGTATATTGTGATTAAATAGAAAACATTTTATTTTTTAACATCTTTGGATTTTTTATTTTTTTATTTATTGATTTACACAAAACCAAGCAAGGTTCTCATTTGTTTTTGGTTGAAATGTCGATTATTATTTTTAGAGTATATTCCTAACTATTTAAGGTATCTTTCTTTTTTCTTGTTTAAATGCTTATAATTGTATCCTTTATTATAATGAACATCATTTTAATATTTTTATTAAAATTATAAAGTATTTTAATTATAATTCTAGATGAGTATTATATATGATTCTAAAAGAAATTTATTGACTTTTTTCTTTTTATAAATAATGATATATAAAATCAAAGTTTATTTAATAATCAATGGTAGGAAAGTAAAAAAAATAGAGGTATTATACAGGTAAAAAAGAAAACTTTCTATTAGAAATTTAAAACTGACTATGAAATTATACTTTTAGAGTAAGAAAATCTTAAAATGAAACTCAGTCTGTCAAAATAAAATTCAACATAAAGTTTATCCCAGATCATATCACATGATTTATATTAAAATTATTACGAAACTACCAAGACCTAATAAGGAAATGTCACATGAAATTCTTTTAAAAAAAGAATGGTTAGACAAGATTTGTACATCAATAGTTAATTCATAATATATATTGATTGAATCAATATTCTAAATAATATATTAATTATATTATAATTGAATTAATATTCATTAATATATTAAATTATAATAATTAAATTTTAAAGTGTACCTTTTTTTTTTTCTTTTCATCTTTTATATAATAAAAAGCAAAAGAGAATATTTTTTTTTTTTTATTATTTTCAGTGATAAAAAATTATATAATAATATTAGTGGTAAAAGTGAATTTCTATTATTTTAAAAGATTCAAATAATAAATAATAGAATGTCAGTTTTTTTTTTGAAAGAAATTAAAAATGGAAGATTTGATATAATATAATAATATATAATTCAATTACTAAAATATATTAGCAAATATATTAAAAAATAAAAATCAAATTCAAAAGAAAAAATAAAAAAAATCAATTGAAAAAAAAATTATTTGATAATTTTAATAAATTATTAATTTTTTTTAAAAATTTTTAAAAATTTCAAAAAGTAAAAAGTAAAAGTAAAAAGCTTTTTTCTTTTTTAATTTTCTAAAAAAAAAAAAAAAAAAAGAAATAATAATAATAATAATAATAAAAAGGAATGTTGAAACTTTATATATATGAATAAACAAAATATATATAAAAAATATATAAAATGATAATAACAAAAAGTTATTAAGATTTGTTTTTAAATCAAATAAATGCTCTTTTTACTTTCTTTTTTTTGTTAAAAGAATAATATTTCATTTGTAGACATTATCCTAATCTTAAAAAGAAATAATTATAATAAACAATAAAACATAAAATTTGAATGAAAAGCTTATATTAATTGTAAATTGAAATTTCATATTAAATATATTTATTCTTTATTATCATTATATAATATCTTAATTCCACCCCTTTTTTTTAAAACATACCTTACATTAACATTATTTTTTTTCTTTTCAATTTCCTTTTCTTTCTACTATATTGCCTTCTTTTTATTAATTATTATATAGAAACACCTAAATTTAATAATGTTATTAATTACAATATAAATTACAAAGCTAAGAACCAATAATAAAAATAAAAAAATAATGTAATATTTTTAATGTCACTATAAAGTACACTATAAAATATCATTATTTTTTTTTTATTTTCATAAATATAAAAAATACCTAAAAGATAATATTATAGAGAGCAACTCAATTAACCTATATTTTAAAAAAATAAAACAAATTAAAAAATAAATAATAATTAAAAACCCAATTTACTTTACAACATAATAAATATTCAAATTCAATAATAAAAATCGAAAAAAAAAAACCAAAGCAAAGCAAAATAAAAATAAAAAATATAAAAAAAATAGAATTTTTATTTAATAGTTTTTTTATCTGTATTCTATCAATATCCAAGAATCTAATTAAAAAAGAACAATTATCAATATCCAGAAATATTTATAAAATCTTTTTTTTTTTGGATATATTTTTGAGAAAAAAAAAGGTAACTTTTAAAGTAATAAAAACACGTTTTTCTTTTTTTATTTTTTTTTGAGACTATATATATTTCCTTTAATAGTCATATTAATAATAGTTTTTTATTTGTATTAAAGTTTATATTTCTTAAACTTTATTTATATTAACAATATTTTTATTTTTTAGAATAAAAAATTTTTTTTTCTTCCCCATTTTTTACTAACCTTTTTTTTTATTTATTAAAAATTTTTATTAATAACCTTTGATATGAATAATTGACACAAAAATTATTATTTGAAATATCAAAATTTATGATTGATAATAATGTATAAAAAAAAAAAAAAAAGAAAATGACAGGAAGAGTAATGGAATAATTGACTAAAAAAAAAAAAGTTATATTACTCATCATTCTAAGATAGTAAACTATAAATAAAAATACATATCTATTAAAAATTTAATAATACCTAATATTACAATTAGTATCCAAATAAAAATTTAAAATCCCTTTCAATTACTAAAATTTAAAAAGAAATATCTATTATCATATTTATTTTCTTTTTATAACCAAAAAAATTTAATAATAATTAACAGTAATAGCAGTAGTAATAATAATAATAAAGAAAAGACAAATTTAATACAATATACCAATAGCCATTATAATACAAGAAAAAGTATTGTTATTTTGTTTTTCCAAAAAAAAAAAAAAAAAAAAGTATTTAAACAACACTTTTAAAAAAAATTTAAAGGTATAAAAACATTTTTCTATTTTGATTTGTAACATAAAATTATAAAGCAATTAAAAATACATTTATTGATAAATATATATTTTCTTTTTTATTATTCTATTATGTATAAAAAAAATAAAACTTTTTAAAATACAAAAAAAAAAAAAAATGGTTAAATTATCCTCACAAATTACTTTATTCATATAAATGACAATATTAATAATTATAAATTTATAAAGTTTAATATAAATATTTTATTTCACATTGTATCATTCTATTTTCTTTCCTTATTATTATTATTATTTTTAATATATATATATATTTTTTATTTTACTTTTATTATTTAATACCTATATAAATATTAATTCTTAAGCATAATAATAAAACAAAAATGGAAACAAATAAAAATTATTATTCATCGTTGGATACATTGAATAATACTCAAAAAACAAATCCAATAGAGGAAAAGATAAACCCAAAACTACGAAAAAATAAAAATGAAAAGCAGTCTACTTCTATTAAATATTTAAAAAGATACAATACTATTAATACCATATCTGAATATCAACATACACCTTCAAAAAAAAATAAAATACGTAATAGTATATGTTATACTAATAATCATAATAATCTCACAACAAATCTTGATTGTGAATCTAAAAAAGAAATCGCAAATCTAATATCATCTATACGTAAACAAAATTCATATGATGCAAAAGCTTCCCTATTTCTTCCAGATGAAAAAGAAAATATATCATCGGTAAAAACGAAAAAGTCAAAAAAAGGAAAATCATCGAAAAAAGCTTCCAATAATAATAGTCATAAAACATCTAATACTGCAAATAGTGATAAAAGTGGAGAGTCTGGTAAGGATAATCTAAAAAACGAATCATCATCAGATCTTTATAATAAAGATCTTCAAATTATCAATGAGGATCAATCCATATTTAATGCGCATCATAAAAATGAAATAGAAAATCACTCACAAACCCCCCAAAAACCAATGAATCTCATGGTTACTAAAGAACTAGAGAATGTTGACTTTGGTGAAAATTCATTTTCAATCTCAAATGATAACACCTTAACAGCAATTTCTTCAAGAGAGGAAGAAGAATCCAACAATGAATGTTATTCAAAAGCTATAACAAAAAAAATGGATAGTAATCATGAGTGTTCAGAATCTCTAAAGGGATCTAGTGTTAGTAGTTTTACAGATAGTGTTGAAACAAATGAAACAGAAGAAACTGTCTCAAACGAATCCAAGCCTTCTTCCTCTAAATCAATATTAAAGCAAAAAAAGAATAATGTCATTAATGGTGCTAAAAAAATTAGTAATTTTAGAAATAAATATCTTTCTAGACCTATTAAATATTCAATGTCTTCTGTATTTAAATGCAGTGTAGGTGCACTATCATCTCTTTTTGATCTTCGTGTGGATGATGTTTTTGGTATTGAAGATTATAATAAAGAAATATTGAAGGAGACTACCTTGAAAGGTATTGCGGACTATATTAAAAGTAATAAAGCAAGAAATATTATTATTTTGACAGGTGCTGGTATCTCTACTAATGCAGGCATTCCTGATTTCCGATCCCCTAAAACGGGTCTTTATTCAAATTTAAAAAAGTATAATCTACCTTATCCAGAAGCCATTTTTACATTGGAATATTTCAAAGTTAACCCAGAACCATTCTATCATATGGCTAGACAATTCTATCCTGGTTATTATAAACCAACAATCACTCATTATTTCATTAAGGAATTACAAAATAGAAATTTATTACTTCGTAACTATACCCAAAATATTGATGGTTTAGAAAGAATATGTGGAATAGAGGATAATAAAATTGTAGAAACCCATGGTTCTTTTAATTATGCCTATTGTGTAGGGACCAAGGATAAACCAAGTTGCCGTAAAACTTATGATTATAAATGGTTATACTCTCGTCTTTTCCCAATCAACAAAAAATTTGTCATACCAAGATGTGAAAGATGTAATGGTTTAGTTAAACCAGCAATTTCATTCTTTGGTGAACCTGTTCCAGATAGGGTGAGTGAATGTGCCAAAGAAGATTTTTCAAAATGTGATTTATTAATGGTTATCGGTACTTCCTTGAAAGTAGAACCATTATCCCGTTTAGTTAACGAAGTAGCACATAATGTTCCACGTCTTTTAATCAATAAAACAATGGTTAGTGCTTTTGAAAGTGACAAGCCTCAACGTCGTAGTAGTTTATCCTATAATCTTGATCATTTTGACATATTTAATGATCCAGACGATGTAGAGGTTATAATAAATCGGGATGTCATTGCTTTAGGTAATTGTGATGAAATTTGTTTGAAATTAGCAAGTTACCTTGGATTCAAAAACAAACTTCTTCAAACTTTTGAAAAAGAAAAGGAACGTCTTACTCAAGAGGTAGATTTATATTCGGATATCAAAAAGGAAATAGAAGAATATATCCCAAGTGATAATGGATCCCTCCATAAGGATACCACAAAGGATACCTTTAATCCCTTAGAAAACGATAATTCTACACTTACCAGTAACACCACCTATACCAAAGAAAAAATTAGTGATGGTGACTCAACTAGTTATGTTACGACAGAAGAAAAATTAGAAATCCCCTCATCACACGAAAAGGCGAACTATTCTGATAGTAATACCGAAATTAACTTTACCCAATTGAAAAAGAAAAAATCCATTCTACGAAAAAGTTTACCATCCCTATCCAAAAGCAGTTTTCTAAATTCCTCTGAAATAGAGAATAATATTGAGTCAACGACTGGTCTTTCTTCCCATGATAAACATATTAGTATCTCCACAACAACGGCGGTGTTAGAAGCAGAGAAAAGAAGCAGCGTTTCATCTTCATTGGTTGCTAATGCTCCTTCTACCGTAGTTTATGGTACGGAAAAGGGAAATGTAAAAGATAATGAACAAGAAAATTATGAATCAGCCTCAGATCAAGACAATTCATCCATGATCATTAGTTATCATGAACTTGAGAATGAGGATGATGAATTTGAAAATGATGATCAATTTAAGGATTCTCAGGATAGTTTAGAGACCTCTTTCAGAAGTGAAAATAATAGCATTTCTGATTCCTTGATTTCAGTTTCCTCTGAAGAATCGTTAGATACCATTAGTCGAAGAGTATCCCTTCCTAATAAAATGTTAGCTTCCACCAATTACTATCATCATTCACTAAATGGTGGTATGAATAACCAAAAATCAGAATCAAATTTTGATATTGAAGCTACCATGAATTATATTAGTAATTCCATTAGTACTACTATTAATAATACCCAGGCTGCTATATCCACCGCAATAGCTAGTTCATCTGCCCTTAAGGATTCCTTAATTAATGAAATTAAAAGAAATAGTATACAAACCTTACTTGAAACCAAAAATATGATTATCAATAATAATTTAACGTATTCTCTCACAAGCATTAGTGATAATGATACCACTGCCACTTTCAGTAAAGAAAAAAATGATGTAAAATCAATAGAAAACCCTACCTCTGAGGATTCTCAATTCAATGAATTTAAAGATTGTTTACCTGTTGGTCAAGACGGTTGTTTAGAGGATAGCAAAACCCTACTTACTCTTCTTGAAGAAGAGGAATCACAAAAATCAAAAGTAAAGGATTATAAAATAAAAGGTATATACACACCATCTTCTGAAATTTCACAAGAATTAGTCGCAACTCCACCAAAAACTAAGATTAATAACAAATTAAAAATGACCATGTATTTATCACCCGAGAATAGTATTGATGTAGAAAATGAGATAGAAGAAAAAGAAGGTGACTCTGATAGATTTTATAGTTTACCATTAGAAACAGAAGTTGTTCAACCATCAAAAAAATTGAAAACTACCTCTCTACCGGAATCGTCGTCTTCTTCAACCTATTCTTCTACAAGCTATTCCTCTTATTCTTTATCTTCTTCTTCATGTTCTTCACCTCCATTATCATCTCCTTGATTTCAATTCATTATTCATTTACCACCATTAAATAATAATTTTTTTTTTTATCTTTTAATATTTATTTAAAAAAATTTTTTTTAAATTATATAATTCTATTATCATCATCATCATCATCGTTTATATCAATGTCAATTTTTTTTTTTTTTTGAAAAAAAAAAAAAAAGAATTATACTTTTTTCTTTATAAAAAATGTGTTTTTATATAATTATGTATATTCATCATCAATAAAACCATTTTTAGTACAAAAAAAAAAAAAAAAAAAAAAAAAAATAGAAACAAAAATAAAAGAAATAAAAATAAATTATGATAAAATGATCCTATATTGTTATTGTTTTGGTTTAATCTTTTCATGGGATATCATCTACTGGATTAGCTTATTCCAGTTGTTTTTTGGTAAAAAAAAAAAAATCATTTTTTTTATCCAAAGTTATTTTAGTATTTATACTTTTCTTTTTTTCCAATAATTAAAAAAGGTGGGTATATTTATTTTATACATAAAATATAGAAAAAATTAAACTTTCAATATTTTGTATATAATCATCCATTAATTTAATTAAAATTTTAATATTTTAGGTTTTTAAACATTTTATCAGAAAAAAAAAAAATTTTTTTTTTTCATGTCAATTTAAAGATGAAAAATAGTTTAAATTTTAATTGTTAAAATAAAATAAAAAAAAATTAGTGTTTAATGATCAATAACTGTAATTTTTCATTATATATACGTTTTTTTAATGTAAAACCATACACTAATATAATATAATTCTTTTTTTTTTTTAATACAAGATTATCTATTATTTTACATTTCAAATACATTTTATTATCATAATGTACATTATTTAAAGATTTATTATTATTGTAAAAAAAACTCGAAAAACTCTTTATTGTAATAATAATAGTAGAAATTAGAGAAATCAATCAATAAATTATATATTATTTTTAATTTTGTATTAATAATTCTTGTTAACATTAATTTTTTATATATTTTTAGCTAACAAATATGTATATAAAGAAATTCATAAAGTGTTTATATATAGTAATTTTTTTATTTCAATAAAAAAAGTTTTTCAAGAATCTAATGAAAAAATCCGGGAATAATATCAAGATAATATACCATACTTGAATTTTGATCCTTCATTTCAGCTTCACTGATAATTTTATATTCATTTTCAACAATATAAATGGATGTGAATTCCTGAAACATTATCGTATTAACTCAATAATATTCAAAAAAAAAATACATTAATATTTAATTCTATTATCATAATTAATATTTATATTTTATTTTTTATTAAAAATGTTTAATAATCTAAGATAATTATTAACATTAAAATGAAAAAAATATAAAAAATAATAATAAATATTAGTATAATTATTTTATTATGATTTTTTTTTTTGGGTATACTTACTAATAAATTTCAACTTTTTTTTTTGGTCAAACTAATTAATAAATTTTAATTTTTTAAAGGTACCATTTTTTGATAAGAATTAAAGTTTTAGTAATAAATTAAATAACTGTTAGAGAAATAAATAGTATTAAAATAAATATATTATAAATTGATTGATAATATATATAATTTAAATATATATAATCAAAATAAATTTTAAATTAAGCTGTAAATCAATTTTTAATATATTCTAAATTAATTTTAAATATCTTAAAAATGGACTTAATGATTTATATTTATATTTACAAGTAACAACCATAACAACGATAAAAAACGAATAAAATATAAAATAGAAAAAAAAAAGAATAAAATAGAAAAAAAAAGAATAAAATGATATTTCTACACATTGTACTTATTTTATATATAAGTATACCCAAACAGGTCGAAAATTAAAATTTTGAAATTTAAATTTTTTTTTTAAAATTTTTAAAATTTTTTTTAAAATTTTAAAATAATTATAGATTTGGACATGATATGATTATGGAGTTTTTATCCTCTCTTTCATCATACCTATAATTAAATCAGTTATTTTATTTTATCTACAGTGTAAATAAAAATGACTATGGTTTTTTATTTTTTTATTTTATTTAAGAGTTTTATTTAATAAATAAAAAAAAAAACTTATGAATTGTAATTACAAAAGAAAAAACATATAAATTTACTTACTATATAAATAAAGACATTATTTATTATACAATATAGTAAGTTTTTATATTATTATATTGATTGAATATAAAAATTAAATAGCCAATAAATTTATAGTGAAACTCTTTATTATCCTAATTTATTTAATATATAGGTAATATATATTAAATAAATTAAGATATATAATAAAATATATAATAAAATATTGTATTATATATTGTTCTATATTAATAGTAATAAATAACATATATAAATATATAAATTTAATTTTACATTTGTTGGATTATCCATCTATACTTCATATTTTTATGATTTTTATGTGTTATATAAATTAAGAATTATTTCATTACACTTTTCTTTCTTTCTTTATTTATTTTTCATATTTATAAGTTTTACGAATTTAAAAGTTATTTTTTTATTTAATAATTTATAACTAATATTATAAATAAAATGAATATTAGATATACTTTAATTAATATAATAAAAGAATATTATAAAAATTATAAATCATTAGAATACACTGACACCCATCTTACATGTTATTCAGATAGAGATTTTTTTAAAGGTCATAAATCTCAAAAAAATATAATCAAAAATTTAAATGAAATGAAAAAAAAATGCAAAAAACCTCTTTCCCTGACGAAAAATGAAGAATATTTGAAAAGGATTCCTTATATAGAATCAAATAGTGAAGGGGTTAAATTTACAAAAGAAGCATGTGAAGGGTTTGAATTTCTGTGGTTAGTAAGATTAAATGTCACCTCAAGAAATGATGAAACTATTGCTAAAATTTCTTCAAAAATTACAAAAATGTCTATCCATGATTTAGATAGATCTATGAAACTATACAATTTAATGGAGCTAAAAAAAGAAATAATGATATCACCAAATACTAACAAAAAAAAGGGTTTCTACATATATCATTTCATTGTAAGTAATGATACAGATATATATGTTGGGGAACCCTTTTCTACGATAAGTTCGAAAAGACTCTTTAAAGGGACTAAAGGAAGTACTACTAAAATGAAAAAATACTTTATATTATATAAAAAGGGGAAAAGCAATGAAATATTTTATTATTTAAAATCATTAGAAAATGGTCAATTTCCTATTAAAATTTTCAAATGCAATATTTTTAATCAAGATGAAAATAGTCATGTTGAAAAAATAACCAACAATGATTTAATGATTTCCAATCACCTCAATCATTCAATAATATTACTCTTTCAAATATTGGCAATGAGGGATTAAATGATCCTTATAATAATTTAAATTCACAAAATAATTTTTCTAATAATCAGACTTTTACAAAAGTGCCATCAGATATTTCCTATGACAATATTGGTAATAATTATGATTCTCAGAATATCAATACTGATTTCAATCCAAATAGTGGTTATGGTAGTTTGAATACTTTGAATTTGCTAGAACCACAAAATAACTTTTCTAATAATCAGACTTTTACAAAAGTGCCATCAGATAATTCCTCATTAACATCACATATCAATATTAATACTATAAATTTAGATAATGATTATAATATTACTGTAATGAATCCAAATTTATTATACACAGTTTATAATATAAATAATACCAATGATTCAAAGGATACTTATAATATAATAGATCCAAATGTTTATTATCATTATTTTCCAAATCAAGAAATTATAAAAAAGTTTTATCAATATTATTTTCAATTATTTTTACTTCAAATCCTTTTTATTTTCCACCATCCCAATAATAATTATGTTTAATATAAGTATAGAAATATCGTTTTAAATATTTAATATTTAATAATAGTAGTATATATATATTAAAAGTAATTCTAATGAAACTTGTTGTAAATAAATTATTCTGAATAAAATAAAAAAAAAAAAACGAATTTATATATATATTTTTTAAAAAAAAATAGGCATAAGAAATAAGTAATATCCATTAATTTTATTATTTCATTACTCTTTAAAAAATTGTAATTCTTTATTTAAAAAAAAAAAAATTAAAAAACTTGTAAAAGTAATGAATAGAATTTCATAATAATACTTTTACATTTATTATTAAATACTACTTTTAAAGTTTATTGTTTAAAAAAATAGTGTTTATTGACAAAGTAATATTTAAGCATTAAATATTTATTTTAATTATTATTAAAAATTTAAAAACTGTTAACTATTACTAAGCATAGATATTTAAAAGTATCACAAAAATCTATTAATAACTTTTTCTTTTCTTTAATCATATAAATACCTATTATTATTTATTTTTAATATGAAAAAAAATATACATACAGTTACATGTTAAAAAAAGCTTTTGATAATTAATAAATGACAACAACAACAAAAAAAGTATATTTTATAACATGATTTTGTGATAACAAATAGGTCATACAATAATATAATATATATAAATTTAAATTTATATATATTAAATTAAGGGTGAACAATTTTACTTAACCTTTTTTTTTAATCATTACAAAAGCATATTTATATTAAAAAGGTTAAAAAGATAATTTTTTATGGTTTATATATCTTACATGTTGTAATTTAAATATTATTTTAATAATTAATTCTATTTAAATAATAAAAATTACCATTCGTATTAATACAAATGCTTTTCGAATACTCTTTAATAGTATCAGAATAAATTGTTTCTTTTTTTAGAGTTAATATAAAATGGATCGACTATTTTTGTGATACAATATTACAATATAATTATTAAATGCTTCACTCGTAGTTGAACATAATATGTTAAATATTTTTCTAATATATGGTTCTTTACACAAATACTTATAAAAAAACAAGTTTCTTATCAAATACATCAAAATAAGAACTATTAAAAATACTGTATAACAATACTTTAATAATAAAAAAATTATATTTATTGTGAATCATTGAAATTGAACAACAAAATACCATAATGTAAAAACGTATTTATAAATTCTTCAATTTGTTTATCTTCACAAGTAACAAACAATTCATTTGGAAAAAATACATCACTATATTTTTTTGAATAGTCTATTAGAAAATGTAAAGGTATTCGATAATTATTATGTCCTATATATAAATGATATGGTTTAATTTTGTTAATACGATATTTAAGTATGTTAATATCTCTTCCATATTAAAATAACATATCAGAAATTATTCTAGTTTTACCGTCAATATCGATAACATTGAATGTATTTTCAAACAAATTTTTAAAATTATTATGGTGAAAATATTAAAATATGAAGTGAATGATGATAATGGAAATATTGTTATGGCTGTTGATAGTAATAATAAAAAAATTGAACTTAAAAGAAAATGTTAGTGGTTAATCTGATTATGAAATAATTACTGATATTAAGAATATTATTCCAAATTTAATAAAGTTACTTTTAGAAAATTACCCAATTTAGCTGATACAATGTATAACACATATTTTAGGGCTAGAAAATAAAAATGTATATTATTTATCAAAAAAGTAATATCAATAGGCGCATTTATAATTATATAGAAAACAATAGTATAAATAATATCTTTTCACTCATTAAATATAATATTAACAAAGAGAAGTGAAGTACTTATAATGTTAATATTGTTAATATTTTATATACAATGATTCAATTAAAGTAAAAAAATGAATAAATATGTTTCTTTCTTTCTCATTAATATACTACTATAATACATAAAGATTAATTTTATAATATTTCAGTAAATAAACCGTTTTAATAAAGTTTACTTTTATTCTTTAGATGGTGATTTAGTTAGTCTATATTAAAAACTTTTTATTTATTATCATTCTTAAAAAAAAAAAAGTCATCTTTAGAAAAGGAATATTAATGGTTTAAAAACTTCTTTTAGATGAATTGAATAATATCGTATAAAGGGTAGATATAATAAAGAAAAAAAAAAATATGCTTTTTTAGTCCTTTATTGTAATATATATATATATATATATATTTAATAAAAATTCGATATATTTATTATTGTATGTATTTTTGTTCATATCAAATGCATGGTAAAATATCATAAATATAATATATAATATATTTATGGGAATTGTTGTACAATAATTCAGGTATTTTAATGAAATGAATATAATAAAATGATAATTATATATAAATCTTGAAAAAGTTTGGATATGCCCTAGTTTTATTATAATTCATTTTATTATTTATTATTTTTTATGATTAATTTTTATATAAATATAATTTTTATTTTCTTAGCATAATAATAAATAAATATATGACAATGGAGATAAAGAAAAGAAAAAAAAAAGTAATATATTATTTTAAAAAGAAATAATAATAATAATAATAATAATAACAAAAATAATTAAAAAGATCAGATAAATACATGGTTTTAAATTTAGGTTGTATAAATAATCAAAATTTTCAAGGAATAATAAAAGAAAAAGAAATAAAAATGATAATAAAAAATAAGTAAAATATTCAATAACAACAACAACAACAACAATATATATATAAATATATATATAAAGATGATTATAAAAACTAATTATTAAAATAAAATAAAATTAAAAAAAAAAAGAAAAATTAAAATACTGTTGTTGTTTAGAAATATAAAATTGAATATATGGTAATATTAACTAGTTGATTACAAATGAATGCCATTATTAATAGAGGTAAAAATTTAACTGTGAATATACATATTAAATTAATTTCATACTATAGAATATATAGTTTGTCTCCTTGTTGTTGCTGTTATTGAGGTTTATCGTTTCTTCGGTGTAAGCAAATATATATAATAAAATTTTAATGTGGTGTTAAACTCTTTTATTTTTTTGATCCTAACCAAACGTCACTTCCTGAGGAAGATGAAGATTCATTACCATTTTGATTATGGCTGTCTTCATTATTAGAATTAGATTCATTTTCAGATTCAGATTCAGATGCTAATTCTGATTCAGAGGATGAAGAGGATGGCGGGTAATCTTGTAAGAATATTTTCTTTTTCGTAGCTATTGGTTTTGGTGATGCAGGTGGTGGTGAGGGTGATTTAGGGGTGATTTCAGTATTTAATTTAGATTTTGAAGTTTTAGTGGAGGATAAAGAAGTGGTGTTGGCCATAGTTTTGAATTTTATTTTTGGAAGTTTAATATTGGAGGAGTTGGGAGATTCAGAAGAAGTTCGTATCTTTATTGAAGTTTTATTATGATTTGTGGTATCATTAGAGGATTGGGTATTATTGGATTTTGAGGAGGATTTTTTGGATTGGTTTTTTGTAGTTTTTACTTTGGGAGAACTTGTTTGGAAAAGTTTTATTCTTTTCTTTTGAGGTTTCACTATTTTTGATGATGCCTTTGTTTCTTTTGTTATTGGGTAGCTACTACTACTACTACTACTACTGCTGCTGCTGCTGTTACCATTATCAACAGTATTACTAATGAGATTCTTTTCGGCACGTATTAACATTTCATCTGTATCCATACCACTATCACTATTGGAATCATAATGTGGTGGAGGTATTGGTTGGGTTCTGGCATCTGAATCAGACTCTAAATCAGAATCAAACGATGACATTGAATCAGAAAGAGAATCGTCTATATCTGATGAGGATTTATATTGGTGACTATGTTTGCGTTTGTGGTGGGGGTGGTGATGACGATGATGATGGTGTTTTTTAGATATTTTCTTAACGGCATCGGAAAGTTCAGAGTCAGAATCAAGTGAAGAATCTGAGTTAATATTCGATATTGCTTTACGCTTATAATTTTGTATTATCTTTTTAACTTCACGATCTAATTCTGGATTCTTTTTACTATGATGATGATGCTTCTTTGATTTACTCTTCTGTTGCTTTTTAGATTTAGATGGACTTTCTTCTTTGGAAGGTGTAAGATGGAACTTGAGAGTGTATTTTGCTTTTTTATTGAGTCTTTCGTCATCATCCTTTACTGATTCTGTTTCTGATTTTTTAAAAGTGTTTGAACGGGAACGTTTGAGACGATTAACCTTTTTTTCATTGAGCACCATATCACAGAGACTTTCAAAACGACGTACAATAACCATTTCTTTCATCCAATCTTTTTCTATTTGAGTGGCATTACTACTAATATAACGAGTGCTATTACTTTGAATTGAAGAACTATTTTCATTATTATTACTACTATCTTTTTTGTCTGTTATATCAATTACCGATGCCTTTTGTTCTTCTTTTTTGGCTTTTTCAATTAATTCCTTGAACGGATATTTTGGATCAGAAATAGTCAAATCAGGTCTTAATATACCGTATTCTGCAATAGATTGTAAAAGAGCTTTATCATGTGTACCACATACCCACCAATTTGGTAAACCGGATCTTGCAGGCTTCTTTGCAAACATTAAAAGTTCATCTAAATCATCTTTTTTGAGAATGACTTCACGAAGTTTTTTCAATAAATCAATTCTTCTTAATAATCTTTTAGCTTTTTCAATGGTAAAGTTTTCATATTTATCACCTAATTTCTTATCTTCCCCTTCAGAAACTGGTGTTTGACCTTCTTCTATTTTTTCACCGCTTTTTTCTTTATTCTTTTTATCTTCATCACGTTTGATAACAACATGACAAATATCCATCAACTCTTCATAATACTTTTCCATGCATTCATCGGTTTTATCTAAATTTGATAATATTTTGAAATTGGACCAATCACGAGTTCCGTCCTCATTTTTATTCATTATTCCGTAAGAAGAAACGGTTCTTTGGAAAGTAATTTTTTCACTTTTTGATAAATGACCTCTGACTCTATCTAATTTTTCTTTAGCTTTATTTTGAAGCATTTGTTGACGATTTGCTTGGACTTGTTGTTTATGTTTTTCTAATTTTTCCATTTTTTCTTTTTGTCTTGCTTCATGGATAAATAATCTTTGATATGCCGATACTACTTTTCTTAATCTGAAACCAATATCACCAGCACTTGGCCAATTATACTATTTTTTTTTTAAATATTAATAAATAAAACATTATTATTATTATTATTATTATTATTATTATTATTATTATTATTATTATTATTATTATTATTATTATTATTATTATTATTATTATTATTATTATTATTATTATTATTATTATTATTATTATTATTATTATTATTATTATTATTATTATTATTATTATTATTATTATTATTATTATTATTGTTGTTGTTGTTGTTGTTGTTGTTGTTATAAATTGTTACGTCAATTTATTTAATAAATAAATAAATAAATAAATAAATAAAATATTTACCAATATTTCATCCGAAGATTCATTTTTAATATCTTCCATTTTTATATCCTTATCATCATCATTATTATGTTCTATTTTTATTTCTTGAGTATCCTTTTCATTTTCTTCCATTTTTATATCCTTATCATCATCGTCATTATGCTCTATTTTTATTATTTGAATATCCTTTTCATTTTTTTCCATTTTTTCATCCTTAATATTATCAGTATTTTCACATTTTTCGCTTTTTATATGAGGTTTTTCATCTATATCTGGGGTACTTACAGCTATTCTTTCAGCGGAAGAATCTAATGTACTTTCATTATCATCTTCATTTGCCTCAATATCAATTTTAGGGTTAAACTCAATATCTATTTTAGATTCACCATCACCAATTACACCTTCGTTTTCTTGATGTGGATTATCATTTGTCTTATACTTTCTTTTACAGAAACAAAATTCTGGATCATTTTTAATAGATTCATATTGTTGATATCCATATTTATGAACACCACTAATTAAATCACGATCTTCTTGTTCACCCCACCAATTTTCTGGGGGTGCACTTAGTAATGTTGGGAATTTCTGACTTGGGTCTCTCTTCATAATTTTATTATGAATTACATGCATTAATTGCATACGAGAAAGCAAGTTCTTAGCTTTCTTTTTTAAATGTTGTTTATAATCTTCAGGTGCGTTAAGTAAAAAACTTTTAAATTCATTAATTTGTTTTTTTGTTGCTTTTAAATAAGGTATTTCTGGATCAATTATTAATTTACTACGATCCATTGGAGTACCATCTTCATAAGATGGTATGTTTTCTGGCATTTCAAATAATTCTTTGATATCTTTCAATAAATCTGGATTTACCTTTTCAATTTCTAAACAATATTGTAATAAAGAGTGGGCACACGCCTTGATATTAATAATAAAATGGAAATTATAATATTTATTAATACAGGTAAATAAAAAAATATTTAAAAAATTATTAATAAAATGATCTATTTACCTTTAAATCATTAATGGATCTTCTAGAGAAATGTGCTAAATTTTTTTTGAAAAAAATAATAATAAAAATAAAAAAAAAGTATTATTATATTATTTGTAATATATACCTATTTAATCATTATTTTAATTTACTTACGTGATATTTTTTCCCATTGACCAAGACCATGTTGCATTAAAGCACGTTCAAAACGAACTTTTTCGGTAAAACACCATGGATACATTTTTTCATTTTTCTTCTTATGATGATCATCGTCATCACCACTGAAGTATGAATCAATATCCTCGTTTTGAACACCAAATCTTTGAACTATATTATAAGAATTTTATTGTTATTTATTTATTCCATAATTTTATATAATAATAATAATAGCTAATGAAATAATAAAAAAATACCTTGTTTTCTATGTCTTCTTTCAAATATTATTAAATTTTCATTTTCTGATGGTTCTGCGACTTCTTCTATATTAGCTTTTTTAGCAAATTTTTCCCAGAAATTTGTATCATTAACATCAACATCATCGTCTATAATATATAATTAAAAAATCATATTATTACTTTTATTTATATATGTGTAAGGTATATATGATATATTAATTAAATTAATTCAATTACCATTTTGGGATACTGAGAAAGTTGCTTTTGAAAATATAGATGATCTTTCTGAAGTATCATGTCTAACTACAGTAGATCTTCTTTCTAGAATTTGATCAATATCTTCTTCACAAAATTTAACACTTTCTTCATCATCCATTAATGCACCTATATTATGATTTAACATCATAATTAATCAAATAATATTTATATATTTAATATATAAATTTTAATTATGTACCATATGCACCACGCTTTAATAATTCTTCAATTTCTTTTGGTGACAATGATGATGGTGGTTTATTATATTGTTCATCTCCATATACATCCATTTTTTGCAAAATAGCTTTATCAAGACCAAGCTTTAAACCTGCTCTATCAAACATTTCTCTTTCATATGTATTTGCAGTAATGAGTCTATAAATTTGTACTGTTTTAGTTTGACCAATTCTATGAACACGAGCTATTTAATTCATTTTCAAATATATTTAATTTTATAAATTATTATTATTGTTACTATATTAACATTATATTCATAATATTTATATTTCATCTTCAAAAGTACCTTGAGCTTGTAAATCATTTTGAGGATTCCAATCCGAATCAAAAATAATTACAGTATCAGCAACTGTAAGATTAATACCAACACCACCAGCTCTTGTACATAATAAGAAAACAAATGAATCTGAATTTTTATCTGAGAATCTATCAATGGCTGCTTGACGTAATTCTCCACGAATTGAACCCTATTCATTCATAAAAATATATTAATTTTCGTTATTTTATTTGTATTATACAAAGAAAAAAAATATTATATTTAAATATTTACGTCAATTCTTTCGTATTTCCAGTTTCTTCCTGTTAAATAATCAGCAAGAATATCAAGGCATTGGGTCATTTGAGAGAAAATCAATACTTTATTACCGCTTTTATGTAATTTATGTAAAAGTTTATCTGTTAAAACTAATTTCCCTGAGGCATTAATCATACTCTTAAATTGTTCTTCTGGTGTAACAGAATTATCTTCTTTTAAAATACGATCTTCAGCACCTTTAATTAAAAATGGGTGTATACAACATTTTCTTAATTCTATCATTGTATTAACTAAATTTGGCATGTTATTTTTTTTAGATCCCTTTTTTAACCATGTTAAATTCTTTTCTAAAATAGCTCTGTAATATTTTTTTTGAACAGTAGTTAAAGTAACTAATTTATTATTTATATTTTTAATATTTAAAATTTATTAATATTATGAGCTTTACAAAATATATATAATCTATATGAGTTTTACCTTCAACAACGGTTTCTTCTTTTAATGGAATGGATTGTTCTACTTCTTCTTTAAGTCTTCTTAACATGATTGGTTTTAGTAAATTTTGGATTCTTTCAACATCTTCTGCAGAATTTAGTTTTCCATATTTTTCCATAAATGACGTTTCGGATGCAAATCTATGTGGTTCTAAAAAGTTTAATAAACTCCATAATTCATCTTTTTATATAACATTTTAAGAATTTATTTAAATATTAATATATACATTTCTTTATATTTATTATTTAAATATAGTATTTATTTATTATTACCTAATGAATTTTGTAACGGTGTTCCTGTTAATAAAATTCTGTGATCCATTTTAAATGCTTTTAAAGTTTCTGCTACTTTGGAACTTTTATTTTTTAATCGATGAGCTTCATCAAGAACTGCAACTCTCCATTTTACTTTTTGTAATTGAGAAGCTTTTCATTATAAATAAAAAGTATTAAAATTAAAAAAAAAATAAATATTAAATAAACTTATTAATGTATATTTAATATTACATTAGTTTAATAGTAATGTAATTATTACCTGCTGCAATTGCCATTTCGTATGTTGTCAATAATACATCTAATTTATATATATTATGAATAATTTCGTTCTATTTATATATAATCTTGGTTAATATATTATTTTTCCATTATTTAAAAAAAATACATTATATGTGGTATATTTAAATATTACCTTGACATTTCTGTAATAAAACTATTATATATTATAATAAAAATTCAAATAAGTTAAATATATTTTCTATACATTTTATATAAACATTATTAATATATTAATGTATATTATTCATTTACTTCATTTGCTATAATAAAATTTCTTGATGATTCTTTTCCATGAAAAACTACACAATTTAATTCTAAAAAAAAAATAATAAAAAAAATATTGATATTTAAATTTATTTTTTTTTTTTTTTTTTGAAAAATAATTAATATAATATATACCAGTCCATGTACGAAATTCACGTTCCCAATTTGATATTGCTAAAGTATATATCAACATATTATTATAATTGCTTTAAAATTATATTATATAAAAATAAAGTTCTTGAAATAATATTTACTTGATAAAGGAGCAATAACTAAAAATGGTCCTCTTACATTATATTCATAATAAATTCTATTTAAAAATGATATTGATTGAACTGTTTTTCCTAACCCCATTTCATCAGCTAAAATAGAAGAATGCCCATTCATCCAACTGTTATTATTTTTTTATGTATAATTGTATTTTAAAATATAATATATTTATAATTAAATTCTTTGAAATAAATGATTTCATATTATTAAATATATTTATTTACCAATATGTCAGCCAATTTAATGCTTCTAATTGATATGATCTTAATTCATTACCTCCTTTATATCTAATTTATTATAAAATTTTTTAGTATATTAGATATTATTAAAAATTTATAAATTATACAGAAATTACATTGGAGATTTATCTAATTTTATAAATTCTCTGACAGTTGGTCGCTTATTTTTATTGGAATAACTAATCTTTTTCTTTTCTATTCCCTTTAACGATCTAAACTTTTCATATTCGTTTAATATATCTGGATCCATCTTTATTAAATAATAACAGAAAATAATATTATATTAATATTACGATTAAATTTTTATTAATACTATTATTATTATTTTACATCAAGAACTAATTCACGGGGTTCCCATGTACAATCATCATAAGATAATGATTTCCATTTTACTAAATAATATATCTTATCTCCTAGTTCACCTTCATCAATAATTCTATCCATCTTATTGATGTATTTCAAAATATTAATTAATTAATTATAATATATTACTAATAAAATCTTATTATTATATTATTATTATGAACTTACTTTTGTAAAATTCGGATTAAATATTTCATCCACACTCCAATTTGTTTGTGAGTATAAATATTTTTCAATGAATTTCCTTACTCTAACCTTTCCTATTTTAGTTTCCAGTTTTTTTCGATTAATCCATTCTACATCTAAATATGACATGGTCTGGGTTTTTTAATTATTAATTTTATAATGATTTTAATAATATAATTAAAAGTTAATATTTATTTGATTTTAAATTAAATTAATTTAAATTTCTTGTAAAAATTTAATCTTCTATTTAAAATATTTTGTATATTATACAATATATTAAATTATATTGTTTTGATATATTAATTATATCAATAATTTTTTATTAAAATTTTTCTTTCTATAATTATTATTTTATATTAAAGTAAAAAAACACTTTTGTATTAATACTATACTTTATACTTGACAAGGATTTCTTCAGCATTATTTTCAGGATTTGTTCTATATGCCAGCATTTTGTCTATACTATCTTTAGTTCCCATTGAAACAAGAACAGATTCATGAGGGATAACAAATGAATTTTGTATTGAAGATTGATTACTTTTTGTACTAGATTTTCTTTCCCTTTCTCTTTCTCTCATTTGATTTCTTTGCTGTTTTATAATTTTTATCATATAAAATTATTGTATTTCATTTTTTTAAAGGCATTTTTATTAATTTTATTAACAGAAAATATTATAAGTAATCAACTTTTAATAATATAATTATATATTTTAAGAAAATTTACTTCTTTAACAGTTGGTGCATAATCATATTCGTCATCATCGGAATCTTCAATAACATCGTCCTCGTCATCACTTATATCCAACTGAATAAATCAAAACATTATATATATTTAATTTTTACTGTCTTTTAACATAATAATTACTAATAATTATTACCTCTGAAAGTTCAGAATCATCAGATTCTAAAATTGATTCATTTTCATTTGAATCATAATTATCTTTTTCATAAACTAGTTCTGAATCATACTCATACGATGATTTTCTTCCCGACATAATGAGTTTATAATAATCTTTAAAATAGAATAATTTAAATAACAAATGTTAAGGAACATTAAAATATTGTTTTTTAGTTACTTTTAGTTATGTTAACTTTTATATAAATTTTTAAAATTTGGAATTATTTCTTTAATATAATAACTGAGTTTTATGTATATAATTCATCCATTTATAATAGAAATTTAGCTAAATACAATATAATTTTGTAATTTTAACATAACATTTTGTTTCAATACTTATGCAATTATTCATTAACAATAATTAATTTATAATATTTATTATAAATTTAATTAATAAAATAGTAATATTGCTTATAATTTTTGAATTTTTGGAAAAATGAATAATACTAAATTTACTCCTTTCATTTTCATTTTTAATTTGAAGTTATTTATATAAATTTTATTTATAAAACTTTTTAATTTCACATTATTTGTTAAACTATTATAACTCATATCTCATATAAAAATATTAAAATAATCACATATTTATTAAAATAATATTAATTTTTTTTCCTTTTTAATTATACTTACAATATATAATTTAATATTGCTTTTTCATTAATAATTATTTATTCAAACGTTTTTTTTTTTTTGTTTGCTTGTTTGCTTGCTTGGCTTAACTAGTTCCGTTATTCTAAAAAGAAAATTAATTTTTATTATTAATAATGGAATGTTATTTTTCTTTTATATAAGTGATTTTAGATTTGTATATTTATTATATGGTAATTGAAAATATTTTTTAATAATTTATCAAATAAAAATAAATGAATAAATTAAGATATAACTGATTCTATAATTATACCTTTTGATACTTGAATATATAAAAAGTTTTTAAAATAATATGTTAAGAAAAAGAAATATTAATACTACTTAAAAATAATAATAAAAGAATGAAAGAATAGCAGTTTAATATTTAATTTTTTTTTTTTTTTTTGTCAGTATTAAATATTAAAAAAAAATTCAGTATTATTATTGGTAATGATACTAATAATAATAATAAAAAAATTAAAAAAATTAATTGTTATTAAAGTTGAAAAAAGTAAATAAATTATTTATTGTTAATTTTATACTTAATTTTAAATGTATAATACTATCAATAAATAATATTTTATTCTATATGTATATGTATATATATATATATGCCTAGTGTTACTTTAATCTTTTTTTTTAAAAAATAAACGCTTAAAAGTCCTTTTAACTTTTTAAAAGGTGACTTTTTTTATATAAAATAGAATATATATTAAATATAATTAATTAATAAAAATAAAATAGATGAAAATATCAAATAATTAAATATAAAATTTTTAATTATATAATAAAACATATGAATATGAATATACAATTTAATTAATGAATAATTTTATTAAATTTACTGTTTTTTTTGTATTGAAATAAATGAATGCAAGCAAATGTAATACTAATAATGCTACTGCTAATAATAATAATAATTTTAAATTTCTTTATTGAAATATTAAACACATAAAAAAAAAGTATATAAATATTAATATGTTGATTTAATATATTTATAATAGATATACATGATATAATAATACACATTCATAAGACCTATAATTCTAAATTAATATTGAAACTATTTATTTACTACAATTGTATATTAATAAAGTCTAGCTAAATATTACAATTTATAAATATAATTTTCTAGTTATAAAAATGAGAAACATTATAATTAACAATGTCTATAATTATATGATTACTTTATTAATCTCAAAACATATTCAATTTATATATAAAATTAAAAAAAAAAAAAAAAAAAAAAAACAGAAACTGTGAATTACTTTTAATTTATTATCTTTTCAATAAAGAGTAAGCACGTTTCATTCCTGTTGGAATAGCAGATTTACTTATATCTTTCTTATTAATCCATTTTAATTCTATTTCGCTTTTCCTATATAGCAATATAATTTTTTAAATATATTTAATAATAATAATAATAATAATAATAATAATATGAAAAAATAAATCCATCATTACCCTTTCTTTATATCTTTTATTTTTGTTTTAGATTCATAATTATCTTCAACTTTTACTTTTTTATGTGGTCTATAATCTTCATCTTCACTTTCCGAGATATCTTCTTTTTTAAGTTTTTCAATGGCTTCAATATAATCTTCATCTTTAAAGGATGAAGCTTTTTTACCTAATTTATCAAGCTGAACATATTCAACGTAATAATAATGATGAAGATGAGAAAAAATATGTTTTGTTCTTCCTAAAAAGCGTTCTTCTAAAACATTATCATAACTAAGATTCATTTTTTTTAAATATGATTGAATTGCTTTGTGTTTTATTTTCATATCAATTTCAATCATATTAGTATCATCATCATTTTTCTTTTTAGCTTTAGTTTTTGGTATCACTGTTGTTAATAAAATATTTGGAAATTCCCATAAACCTGCAAGAAGCCCTTTCTCTGGTCTTTTTGAAACTAAAATTTTATTAGATTTATTATCTTTCATTTCAAATAATATAACCAAATAAGCTATAATTATTAATTCGTATTAGATGATAATAACAATTAATAATTTTTATATTAATTATGATTTTCAGTAATTATTTTAAATTAATAATCGATTAATTTTTAATTTTTATTATTATTTACATTCTATTTTAACGGCTTCTTTTTTTACTTTTATAGGATAACTTGATATATCATACTCGTCATAGAAATTTCTATTATTTATGCATATATCACATTCTTATAATAATAATATTTATAATATATTTATATAATATATTAATTTTTCTTTCTTTCATTTTTATTTTTAAGTTGAATTTTCGATATTATAGCGTTGTTACCTTCAATATCCTCAATGACTTCTTCTTCATAATTTTTTTTCTTTGTGAATAAATTACTAACTTTTGCATTAGCTAGTTTCTATATATTTAAAATTAATTTCGATTTAAATTAATAAATTACTTTTAAATAGTTAATTCAAAGTATAATAGAAAAATTCATAATACTTCTGCATATGCTACACAATAATTTTTTATAGGACATTTATTGCATGAATATGTTTTTGGAGTACAAATTGCTGATCCAATGTCCATTAAAGCCTTATTAAAATTAATTACAATTTGTATATATATTTTATTAAACATTTTCAAGTGTACGATAATATTACTAATTATTTTAATTTTACTTGATTAAAATGGCCCGGTCTTTCAGGATCTAATAAATCTTTTGAAAGTTTCCTATAGTTATAAACAATTTAACATAATTAATTACTTTAGTTTTTTTATTTATATTAATAACATTTAATTACCAGAAATAATTAACGACGTTTGCTTTTTTAACATCTCCTCCAATTCCTCTTAATCTTGATATAATTCTTATGACATTTCCATCTACAACTTCAGCTGGTAATCCAAATGCAATTGATGATATAGCACCTTAAATATATTTTATTTTAAATAAATAGTATATTGGTAAAGCTTGATATATATAATTTTAAAGTAATCATTTAAAATACCTGCTGTGTATTTCCCGACACCAGGAATTTCTTTTTCTAATGATTTTGCATCTCTTGGGAATTCTCCATTAAATTTTTCAACAATTAATTTTGAACTCTGTAATAAACGATTGGCTCTTGCATAGTAACCTAATCCAGCCCATACTTTATTTACATCCTTTATAATATTAATAATAAATTAGATTTACTGTTCATACCATTCAAATATTTAAATAACTATTCACTTTATGGAAAAAAAAAAAAAAAAAAAAAAAAAAAAAAACTAATATCAATATATATATATAGTTTTTATTTGTTATTTTACTTCAATATCAGCTTTAGCAAGATCAAATACTGTTGGCCATTTGGACATCCAATTTTTATAGTAGCTTACAACAGTTGCAACTTGGGTCTTTTACAAAAAATTATTCATATATATAATATCACTTGTTTAATTATATTAATTTTAGAAATATTATAAAAATATATAATTTTTATTATACCTGTTGAAGCATTACTTCACTTACCCACACTATTATGTGAAATCATAAATTAATAATACAATTATAACATGTGCTGTTTTTTTATATAGCAATATTAATAATAAAATATACCTTCATATGCTCTTTGTGAATTTTTATTTTTTTCCTTTATAATATTTTATATTTCAATAAAGTTATTAATAGTTTATAATTTCAATTTTTTAAAAAATAAAACATTTATTAGAATATATTGATATTGATAATACATTAAATAGTAATTGAATAATAATATTTATTATTGTTTTATTTTACTGATAAATATATATATATAATTACACTTATTTCATGTATTCTCCAGGGCAAAATTCTTCTATTTTCATCATACCATTCCAAAATGGATTTCCGAATTTCAATTATTTCTTCTTCTTCAAATTCATGATAAGCCTTAAAATGAATATTTTTATTTTTTATTTTATCTTTTGCTTTTTCCACAAGTCTATTTAAATTCTCATTCATATTCTAATTTAGTTGTATTCACTTTTATTTTTTCAATGTTATTATTATAATTGAAATGAATATTACGACGAATTATTAAATTCAAAATAGTTTTAATTGCTAAAAATTTTTAAATTTTAAAAAACTAAAAATTAACTAGAATTATTCTAAATTATGTATTATTTGGATATTTATATAAAACTAATCTTCAATTATAATAAGGCAAATGAATTCATTATTCTTGTTTTAACATAGTCGATACTGGTTAATTTTTTTTTCTTCAGAAGTTTCGGTGAAATATCCGATATACAAAAAAAATAAAATTCAAATAAATTAATGTATATCACGTTTTTTAATTAATCAATGAATTTTAAAAAAACATTTAATATTTATATATATAAATGTATAATTTTTTTTTTTTTTTTTTTTTTTTGACAGAAATAATTCAAATTGAGAAGTGAAAAATTGTAAATTTATAATATTTTGATGTTATAATTAATATAAATTAGTAATGACTTATATATAATTATATTTAAATATTTTAAAATAATAAATAATGACAATGATTTCAAAATAATTAAAAAAAACATTATCAATAAAATATGTTCTTTTTAAATTATTAATCGGAAGATATTTTTAATAAAATGTATTTTTAAATAACTAATTTTTTTTTTTTTTTTTTTTTAATTGTTATCAATAAATATCTTTTAAGTTTATTTTTTATTTTAATTTTTATTTTAATAATAATTACCAATTAATATTAATATTTATTATTTTAATTAATTATTATTATGATATAATAGTAATTTTTATTTCAATCTTGTATTTATAAAATTTAAAGAAATGTCATCAAATTTAACAGAACAAGAATTAACCACTGTTTGCTTTCGTGATCCCCAATGGTTAGCATTGGTAAAGTCTGATGATTTATGTCTTATAATTTATATTTATTTTTTAATAAATACTGTATTTTTTTTCTTTCTTTCTTTTTTTTTTTTTTTTTTTTTTTTTTTTTTTTTTTTGAAAATGGATAATTCATTTCTTTTTTTTTTTTATAAAACATTATTATAAATGAATTTATTAATTCTTAATTTTGTTATTATAATTTTATAAATATTAAAAATTTATTATTTGTTATCAAATAAGAATCCATTATTAATAGAAAATGTAATTGAATATTTCAGTTATTCCCAGTTTTATGATAAAACATGTAACAATGAAACTATTAAGATGCAATCGAGATTCAATCAATTTGATCTTGCTGAGATGAACAAAGGATTACAGTAATTTTATATATTTGAATGGTTTTTAATTAATATGATAATATAAACTTTGATTATTTCTAAATCTTTTTTTTTTTTTTTTTTTTTTTTTTTTTAAATATTTTTATTAAAAGTGATATGACAGGAATTGAATATGAAGTAACTTTATCTATGCCCCCACAACTTTTTGTAATTGCAAAACAAAACAGAAAAAGTCCTACTAGTGGTAATATCATAGTTTTAGTAGTAATCATTAAAACACATAATAAAATATTATTAATATTTATAACATACCAAATTAAAAATTTATTTTTATTTTATATATAGCTTCACCTATTCAATATTATTATGTCATTAATGGCACAATATACCAAGCACCGAACGCATACATGTTATTTGCTAATAGAATTGTAATATAGTTATCAACTATTATTAATATCTTAAAAATGAAATAAATGTGATTTTAATATGATATATATATATATATATATATAAGATAACAAGTTTACATTTGATTAATATATCATTTAAAGAAGCTTTTAAATCAGTACGATTTGACCCAGATAAAGGTTATTGGTGGAGTACTGATGAAAAAACCGATAAAGAAATGATTAATGAAATAGAAGAAATTGAAAGTAAATTTTTTTTCTTATATCTTTTATGACAATAATTTATAAAATAAATAAATAAAAAAGAAAAGAAAAAAAGTTAAAAGTGAAAAGAGGAAAATATTAAAAATTAAATCATTAGAATAATACTAATTTTAAAAAAAAAAAAATCATATATTATACACATTATAGATACAAATATATCATATATTAATCAGCAGGAATCAAGAATATATCAAATGAGAATTGATGACAGGATAGCAGAATCAGTATCAAAACCAATTGAAATAGAAGAAAAAGTTGAAGAAGAAAAAATAAAAAAAACAAAACCGACAGCTTTGGAAGATAAATTAATTGTAAATATAATTAAGCATATGTATATTATAAGATAAATTATTATAATATTAACTATTAACACATAAATATATATGTTTTTTATTTATTTATTTGAAAAAAATTAAAATTGTACATTTAAATTATATATTAGGGTAAAAGAGGTAAGTTTTTTTTTTTTAAAATATATATATTATATATGTTTATATTGATACATTTAAATAAGACAGTTTTAATAATAATATAAATTATCTAAATATATATAGAAAAGAAACATAGTACTTCGTCAGTATCATCATATGGACATTCATCAAAACGTAGAAAGAAGTTAAACAGTACATCATCTGAAAATATGAACTCATTATCTTCAAAATCAGGGTCATATTCATCATTAAATTCTAGCAGTATATCAAAGTCAATAAAACATGAAACAAATGGAAACATATCTCATCATAAATAATTAAGCAACATTGGTTTATAAATGTATAAATGCAATTATCTTTTTTTTATATATATAATAATGTGATAATTATAGCAATAGAATATAATAAATAATTTTAAATAAATAAAGTAATAAAACAAAACATTTCTCATAATTGCTTTAATGTTTTTTTATTTTATTATATGCTAGTAATATAATTAGAAAAACTTTTTTTTTTTTGTAAATATATACAATTTTAATTGTAAATTTTAAAAAAGAAAGAATAGATGAAAGCTTTTAAAGTAATAAAATACATAATGTTTAATTTTTGATATCTTTTAAACTTTATTTAATTTTGAAAAAAAAAACAAAAAAAAAAAAAAAACAAAAAAACAAAAAATTTCAAAAATAAATGAAAAAGTTTATTTAATAATAAAAATAATATATTAAAAAAATTACTGCAAATAATATTCACAAAATTTTGTAAATATAATAATTTCTTTTCTTAATAATTATTATATAAACATATTTTATATATTTTATGAGTAAATGAAGAATGTTATACAATATATTATTATATTTTTAAGCATTACTTAATAGTGAAAATAAAACAATGGTATTTTTCAATTTTAAAAAAAATGATGTGGATCTGACAAAGGATATTGTAATAAATAAAAGGCATATTACTTTAATATTATTTCTTTTTTTTTTTTTAAAAAAAAAAACTTTAGTAATAACAATATTTAATTTTTTATAAGTTAAACAATAATATCGAGAATTACGATAAATTTTGGGATCAAATTATAAGTTATTTAAAGTCAGATGAACCTACAACTCGTTTTTTTGCATTAAATTATATTATTAGAATAAAAGATAGACTTTTAAATGTACTAACTAATCAAAATATTGCTATCAAACTATTTAACACAATTTTTTCAATATCAACTGCAGACGAGGTATAAAAAAGAAATAGAAAAATATTTTGAAATATAATATTTATAATATTTATTTTTAAAATATAATAAATTTAAAAATTTTATAATAGAATGAAAAATTTAGAGATTTAGCTCTTTATCTCTTACCACTTTGTATTAATTATAATACATCAGATCATTTTAAAAAACTAGTATTTCAAAGAATTTTAACTGAATTTTTAAAATATTTTCCAAAAGACCTTAGTAATGATCAGAAAGTTGAAGAATTTATTAATGAAATTTCTAGTCCTGAAATTCAATATTTAAAAAAGTATATCTATTTATTAAGAGATTTATCTAATATATTTACTTTTTCAGATGCGAATCATCCATCATTTCAAGCATATGTTGATCAGTTGTTTGTGATATTATTAAATCAAAATATTAATATTTATATACAATCAGAAGTACTATATAATCTATATACAAATTATTTAGTTACAAATGGTAATAGATTACGTTTTGAAAGATTTTTAAGAAACCCTATTATTAAACTAGGCAAACAAATAAAAACTTTATCATCCCTTTATTATGATGAAGATTCATTAAAAGATTCAGCATCAAATCAAGTAATTTCAAATTCAGAAGCATCCAGAAAAAACAATAAAAATAATGAATCAACTCAATTAATACCTCCTGATATTAAATACTGGAGAAGTCAGTATTACGCAGTATGGAAAGTTTGGTTTTTACGCCCTACAGATAATGATATTCTTTTAAGTGACTGTTCTCAATTAAGTACAGCAGGTTATGCTATCAAAAGGAGAGAACAATTATTCAAATATGTGAGACAAAATAATGATGGATCATTAGAAGCGAAATTAGAAGTAGAATTACCATATAAATTAGATACCACCCCATCAATGGAATATTTTACTAATAAAATCGAAGAAGAAAAGTTTTATTCTGATCGAAGAAATAGAAGTATATTTTTCATTATAATTTATAAATAATTTTATTATTCTAATTTATTTCCTTTATATAATATATTTAATGTTGATTTTCATATTATATTTATTACTAAAAAAAAAAAAGACAAAATTTTAATAAAGGAAAGTGATAATGAAAAAATGAAAATTAATACTCTGGATGAAATTAATGAATCATTAAGAAAGAAAAATGAATACTTTACATTCAAACCAGTACCATTACAAATAAATGATATCTTATCTTTAGAAGTAGAAATGGATAACAAAACAATAATATTTGATCAATTTCCATTCATTAAGAAATTTTTTTTAAAAAATAAGTCATTTTCAAAAGTAAAATATCAGTTTCAAGCATTCCCATCAGAAACATTTAAAATAGAACCAAGTTATGGTGAATTATTACCTAAAAAAAAGGTCCAAATTACCGTTAAATTTATTTATAATAATAAAACGTTTAATAGTAGTAGTAATATTAACGGTTTTATAAGGTTAAGAAATATCAGAGGATTTCCTATTGAAAGGTATTAAAAATTAGTTTATAATTTATACAAATATTGTTTATATTTAAGATAATAATTTATTAAACATTTTTAAAATATTGTATAAATTTCTTATACATTTTACTTTTTATATTTGTAGAATAAATCTAATATGTATGTCATTTCCAAGCATTAAGATTAATACAAATGAATTGGATTTCGGAATGATTTCACCTAACACTGAAAGAATAAATTTCTTTGTTATAAAAAATTTAAAGAGAGAAAAAAATGAATGTAATATATTTATACTAGAAAAGGAATATAGTCCTATATTTAAAATATCAGAAAAAAAGGTTGTTATTGACAAAGTAAATTCAAAAATTATAACATTATCTGTAACTTCAAAAAAACTCGGTAATATTAATTGTAGATGTGTAGTAACAACAAAAATGGGTGAAATATATTTTATTAAATTAAAAGCATTATGTGGCTATTCCATATCAATTGATAAAAAAATTAACTTTGGGCCAACAGATATATATTATAGAACTTCTAGCAAGAGGTTAACTATTGAAAATAAGGATCCACTTTATCCTTTATCTGTACCCCTTATTCCATCATCCAATGAAATAATAATAAATGATAATCAACAAGTTATACTACATCCTAACGAAAAAAAACAGGTAAAAATAGATTTTAACTCAATAATAACTGGTCCAAGAAATGAAGTCATTTCAATTAATAATCCAATATCTGAAGTTAATGAAATTAATATTCATTCCATATCTGGACCAATAGTTTTAATACCCATATTTGATGAAATTGGTTTCCCTCTTACTTTTCCATTTACTGAGGTTTCTATATATATTCCATTAATTAATGTTATCAATGAGAAAGCTAAATGTTTAATTTCAATACCTAAAAATACGCCATTCAATATTTCATTAGCTGACAATGAAACTGCAATAATACCCTACAATAATCAAGATAACACTGCTAAAGGTTTATGTTTTGAAATAAAAGAAAATTCTACTTTGTTTATTAAAGTAACATATTGCGGTTGGACACAAGGACTTTATAGATCTAATCTTAATTTTGAATTAATTACACCATATAAATTACATTTATATACTATCATATTATCGGCATGTTGTATTTCAAAATCAAGAAAAAGTTATGATGTTGAAAAATTATTGAGAATAAGAAACTTTTTCAATAATAGATATGATTGTCCACCGTTCAAAGGAACAGAACCAGAAAATATTGAAACACTATATAAAGATCACAGTTCAAAAACTTTCACTTTACCCAGTCAATTTACTGTTATTTCTAAAAAGATATTTATGGAAGAAGATGATGAAGCCATTAAAGAAGAAAAACTAAAAAAATTATTATCTAATAATGAAGAAAACAAAAATAATGAAGAAAATAATACTACTAATCTTAGGAATAGTGGAATCATTGTAACATACAAAAATGAAAAAGATAAATCTTTTCAAGAGAGTAATGAAGCTGACGATTTAGAATATGAAGAATATGAAGATGATTTTGAAGATGAAAATAATAATAATTGTTTCTCAACAAAACTATATAATAATATTCTTATTTTAAAAAGTAAAAGTGAAGTAGATCAAACCTATCATATATTTATTTCAGGACCTTTTACAACAGATATTCCTTTGGATGGCGTTGTAAAGCCATATTCATATTTATATATACCATTATATATAGATTATAAAAGGTTTTCAAATATAATAAATAGAGAAAACTTTTATTATACATGTTATGGACATATATCAATTATGGATGAAAATAATTATGCAATAGGAAATATTTTTACTTTATTACAAGGTTTTAATAATACAATGATAGATTTTGAAGTAGGTAAAACACCATATAATCCAACAACTATTGAATTTCCTATTACTAAACAAAATGAAAAAGCTAAAAAAACAATATATTTAAGAAATAAAACAAATTATGAAATTGAATATAATTTAGAACTAAAGACTATTGAAAATATAATATATAAAAAGGGAAAAAAGAAAATAGAATATATAAAAAGGGATGAAAATCAAATTAATAAAAGTGAAGAAGATATTTTCAAGATAAATAAAACTAATACATCAAATATTATTAAACCGTTTGAAATAGTTCCTTTAGAAATTGCATGTTTAAGTAGTTCGATGGGTTCATTTAAATCAATATTAAAAGTTTCATATAATTCACCAAATGTATTTAATAATCCAATGAAAGATATGAAGAAAGAAGATGATGACTATGCTTCATATTATACAGATATTTCAAATCAACATATATTAGATGCCCAATTTAAAGCTCCCAGTCTTATTTTTTCATGTATTGTAGGTGAACCAGAAATCGGTATTTCAAATAAACTATTATATTTTGATGATATTTCTATCGGAAAGTCATATACAAAAAGCATTTTTATAACAAATAACGGAAATCCAGTTAACTTTGATTTTTACTCATTACCACCTTATCATATAGAAGAAAGTAAGTTAATTTTAAAACAGAATGAATCAAAAACTAACAAAGTATCTTTTGAAGGAAAACAAGCAGGAAAATTCAATAGTTATATTATATTAAAATATGGAAATAATTTGGATTTCATCCCTGTATCAACTTATTGTGGTAAAATGAAAATTAAATCTAATATCGGTAAATTAATTAAAAATACCGATGAAAATAACATTAGAGATAGTTTCTGGGAGCATGCAGATTTAGCATTAGATTTTAATTATATAGAGTTTTCTAAATTCAAAAGTATGGAACTTACAATTTATAATAAAGGATCAGTTGATTTTTCATTAATAGATATTGTTTCTTCTGATGAAAATATTATTACATGGCATATAAAAGAAGACGAAAAAGACAACAATAATATAATTTTCAATTCAAAATTATTAATGTATGATAATAAAATGGGTAATATGTCAGAGTATTATAGGAATTTAGAATTTGACTGGGATGAAATAGCATATATAATGGAAAAACAAAATAATAATTCTAAAACATTAATTAAAAAAAAAGAAAACGATAAATCGAATTTTCCTATTATACTTTTACCAAACGAGTCTGTAAAATTAGTTTTAACAGCATGGGGAAATAAAGAAGTAATATATATAATATTGTATTATATATTATTCTAATATTTTATTTTTATAAATAAGCATTTTAAACTATTTGTTAAATTAATATTTAGGGAAAATTTAGAGAAGCAATTAAATTTTTCACTACAGTTGGAAGTAATAGTGAAATATATACTTTGCATTTAAAAGGTGATATATCAAATTCATTATCAATGAAAACTAAATCCGTAGAATTTGGTATTGTACATGTAAATAAAGTTGGTGAAGTAAGTATACAATATAAAATTTTTTATAAAAGACCAATTGAAGAATATTTTATTTAAGCAACTCTACAAATTATTATTTTTAATAAAATTAATTTATATAATCAAAGATTCAGCAAATATCTTTTAATAATGAATCAAATCGATCTGTTAAATGGTGGATTGATTATGTTGAAACTAAATATAATATTTTAGATGCTAAAAAAAGGAAAGAAGATAAAGAAACTTTTTCTAGTGTTATTCATCCATTTCAAATATTCCCTGATAAAGGTGATATTGGTGCTAAAAAGTCCCAAAAATTTGAAATCAAATTTATTCCAAATATTCCTCAATGTGATATGGAAACAAGGGTTGTTATATGTACAAATATATTTGATAAACTACCATTTAGATTACATGGAATTGGAGGTTCTGTTATATTAAAACAATCTGTTAAAAGTGTTGATTTTGGGTGTTGTGGTGTTGGTTCTAAATTAATTGTTCCAATAACAATATCTAATGCAGGACTTATTTATTCAAAATTCACAACAGAATGTACTAGTAGTTGCTTTAAAGCAGATCCTGAGTTTGGAGTAATTAAAAATGGTGAAACCATTATTATTAGATTAACGTATATGCCTACAGCTACAAATGAAGTTAATAAAGGATACTTTAAATTGATTCCAGATAATTCAAGTGTAAATAAAATTATTTATATATCTTTAACTGGATCAAGTGGTTATCCTGACATTGTAATAAATAAAAAAATGATCGACTTTGGTTATACTGTTTGGAGAGGAAAGAACGTTAAAACATTAGTTATAAAGAATAAAGGAACTGTTCCTGGTGTATTAAATTTTTCATCAAAACATCCTTCATTATCAATTGAAGAAATTGATGAATCTGATAACATTGTAATAGAGCCAAAATCAAAAAGAAAAATTCATATTGTATATGTACCTACAAAAATGGAAATATTAAATTCTTATGGTATATTTTCAAATATAAAATATAAAACAGAAAGTTTACTTGTCAATTTTAAGGGTATTGTATGTCAACCAAAACTAGTTATAGATCCACCTGATTTTTATGAGACAATAAATTATGGTATATGTCATATTAATAATGAATATGAAAAAGCAATTACATTATCCAATGAAGGAACAATAGACCTTAATTATGATTTAAAATTTGATTTTGAAGAAGCATCTAATAATAATAGTGATATAGAAAGTGATGATGATGATGACGACTGTGATGATGAAGAAAGTAATAATAATAATAATAATAATAATAATAACGAAGATATAGAAAATATTGAAGATAAAGCTAAATTATATAAAAAATATGATTGTCCATTTAAATTAGTAAATAGTAAAAATTCACTTTCTATCGGTCAAAAAAAAGTTATAATATTAAAATTCACACCAACAGAAAACATAAATTATTCATTTAATTATTCATTAAATTATGGTTTTCAACCAATATGTGGTACAGTTAATGGTATTGGCGGAATTTGTAAAATTGATTTCTTCCCTAAAGTTGATTTAATAAACTTTGGACTATGTAGAGATTATAAAGAAACAATTAAAAAAATATATATTAAAAATACTGGAAATATTTCAGGAAGATATATAATTAGACCAGTAGTTCCTGGTACCTCTGATGAAATTTATAAGAAAGATATTGAAACATTAAATAACATTAATACTAATGATACTAATGGCTTTAATATAGATGATAATAATAATAATATAATTGATAATGAAAATATTAAAGATCCAAGTAAATTATCAATATGGGAACAATACTTAAATAATATTGGATTAAAATTATTAAATTTTGATGGAATATGTAATCCAAACGAAGAAAAACCAATTGAATTCATTTATCAACCTGAAAGTAACACAAATTTAAATGTATCATTCAAACTATTCACTAAATCGAAATCAAAAGAAATAACATTATTAGGTAAAAGTGGAAAATCAATCTTAAAACTTTATGACATGGATGATAAAGAAATTACATATAAAAAAGGAATTAATTTTGGGATGAGATCTGTTAATACTCTAAATAAAATTTATATTAAACTCAAAAATATTGGAGATTTTGCTATTGATTTCATGATTAATAAATCTATTAAAAATACCTTTGAAGTTTATCCTGAAAATGGATTTATACCCCCAAATAATTCATTTATTTTAACTGTTTGCTATTTCCCGAAAGAAGAAAATATATTTAAATGGAATTTAAATATTATGTGGGAAAAAGGAATTATTAGAATTCCCATACATGCAAAAAGTGGTACAGGTAAAATTGATGTAATATTTCCTGAAACTTACGAGGATAACGTAAATGTAATTAAAGAAAATAATAAAGAAAATACATATTTAATGAAATTTAATCCAATCCCAGTTAATTCTTCGGTGGCCAAGAAATTCTATATATATAATAGTGGCATTGTTGGTGTTGATGTTGATTTTAATGTAACCGGAGAGGCATATACAATAGCCTTAACCTCTGAAGTACAAAAATACAATGAAAATAAAATAGGAACTATAACCTTCAATAAAAGTGGAACTACTAATAATAATATAAAATATGATTGGAAAAAAGATTTAAATATTTTTATTCCTTCTCATAATTACGTTGAGATATCTTGTAAATATTATGCAGAAAATGAATATACCTCCAAAGAAAAAATATTTATTAGTTCTAATTGCTATCGTGGTAAAATAAATTTAACTGGAAAGGGAGGAACAGTAATATTATCACATACAGGAAATATAGAATTTAATGATATAAATGCTAAATATACCTATATGAAATCACTTGTTATTAAAAATACAGGATCTATTGATACAAAAGTTTACTTTAAATGGACTATGGCTAGTCATAAACATTATAAAATAATTAGTCCTGGAAAAATTCAATTTACAAACTCTTTTGATAACGATGATCCAAGATCTGAAGTAATTAGAAATTATATAATCGTAAGAAACAAAATTAAAAGTAACAGTAAAGAAATTCAAATGAGTCTATTGGATGAAAATAAAAGATATGATCATTTTAAAAAATCAAAAATGTTTTATTGGGAAATCATTCGTCTTAATATTTTATCAAGGTATTTTGATAATGATTCAGATTGTTTAATAAAATATATTGATGAGTATGATGGTGACAAAGCTTTAACAAATTTTGTTAAAAGCTTCAAAACTATAATTGATTTAATGAGTAAACATAGATATAAAAGAAAGAAGAATTTATATAAGAATATTGAAAATACCCCAATTACAAGTCAGTCATTATCTAATATTCAATCATATATGAGAGTTAACCCAGAAGAAATACTATTACCTGCAAATCAAAGTGTTACAGTAAATGTTGACCTTAATTTAGAATATGAAATGGATTATATTGCTACTCTTCATTGTATATCTAACTTTAGTGTTATTAATGAACATCTTATTCCATTAATTGCTAATCCAAAAAATATCTCTGTATTGTGTAATATGAATAAAATAGATTTCAACATTCAAGGTATTGGAGAAACAGAAGTTATTACAAAGGAATTTAAAAACATTGGTAGTAAAGATTTTAATTATTCAATAACTTCAAATAATAAAGGATTAAAAATAGTTCCTGATGAAGGCATTCTTAAAAAAGGGGATTCAATTAATGTTAAATTTATTTTCCAACCAATAGATGAACATATTCAATCTTTCCCTATTATATTTCAACCTGAATATTCTCAACCTATTCGCCTTCAATTCTTTGGCGCTGGTGGATATCCACAAATATCCCTTAAAAATGGATCGACTTATGAATTTGGTAATTGTGTTATTGGTAAGAAACTTGATGTATATTTACCAATTGAAAATAAAGGAACAGCTGTTTTGAAAATTAATGGTGTACTTTTATATTCTAATGGTACATTCTCTGAGGGACCGGATTGGCCTAATGAAAGAATATTTATTCAACCAAAAGAAACTTATAGACTACCTTTAGTATTTAAACCTGAAAATGAAAATCCACCTCCCGCAACAGTTTCTCTTATAACACCATTAGAAAATTATGAAATTAATTTAAATGGTGTTGGTAAAGATGCAATGATTATTATTTCAAGCTTATATCTAGAATTTAATGATTGTATAATTGGTAATCAATATGAACAAAAGGTTACTATTAGAAATACTGGAGATGTCATTTATCCTGTTCAAATGGAATATAATGATATTCTTCCAGGTATTAAGTTTTCTCCGGATAAATTCCAAATTATGCCATATAGTTCTTTTGAAGTTGGTATTCAATTTAAACCGACAGTAGAAATTAATAAAAATATTTTTGTTGATGTTAATTCACCATACTCCAAAAATCAAATAAGATTGAAATTGCACTCAGGATATGTAAACTTAATGATTGAAAAAAGTGTATTTAACTTTGGAATGTTTGAACTAAATAGCACACCAAAAATTAAATTTAATATTAAAAATGTTGGAACTATTGGAACTCATTATTCCATAGTTCATAGAGGAAATAATTCAAATATTCAATTTACAAATAGAACAGGATTTATTAAACCTAATGAAATATCAATGATAAAAATGACTTATGTAAATTCTAATAAGCATTTTGGACCATTTAGTGAAAGTTTTGATATTAAATCTGATCTTTTTGATTCATATGTGGCTTTTAAAGTTATTGGTGATTGTAATCATGCTTTAATTCATCCCCAAGAAATAAATAATATTGATTTAGGATTATGTCCAATATTCGAATATACAAAAAAGAATATTATATTAAAAAACTATGGTAAATTCCCATTAACCTATAAACTAAAAGTAGTCTATCCTATTCAATGTAATGTTTCAAAAGGTACATTAAATGGAAATGAAAGTCAAGTTATTAGATTTTCATGGATACCAACTGGTGGTTATATGCTTCATTCAACAGCAACACTATCATCTAACGCAGGAAATTATACACTTTCGATTGTAGGAAAAGGAACGCTTCCAAAAATCAATATATCTACTAATAAAATAGATTATGGGATTTGTGCAATGAATTGTGTATATGAAAAAACATTAACAATTGTAAATGTAGGTCTCGTCAAATTCAAATGGAATATTCAACAACAAAATCATGATTTTGAATTATCCATGAAAGAAGGTGAATTAAATGTTTCGGAAAGTGTTGATATAGTAATAAAGTTTACTCCAAAATACTTAAAATGCTACCAATCAATTTTATATTTAGAATGTAAAGGATTAACAAGTAGAGAAATCCAATTAATTGGTATTGGTGGAACAATGAAATTCTATATATCTCCAAGAATTATTAATATGGGTAAATATAAATATAAAAATACTAATTTAATTACTCAAAAATTAAAATTATAATAATATTTTACAACATCTCTTTATATAGGTATTTGTCCGAATGGTTTATTAACAACTGGTAGCTTTACAATTAAATCAAAGGGTGAAGTTACTGTGTATACAAACTTTTCTGAAGGAAAGAGAAGTAATCCAAATAACATATTAATGGCTCCAAAATCAGTTATTCTTCCACCTGGAAAATCAGAGGAATGTAAATTTGATATTCTTCCAAATGATGAAGGACAATTTGAATATAGATTAGTTATATCAACAAAAGAAAAAACATATAGAATAAAAATAATTGGTAATATTAATTTTATCAATTACTTAAAATTAAAAAAAAACAATATTGAAATTATTATTATTAATCATTAATTGATATTTTGATAATATTTAATATAATTTAGGAATGAGTAAAAATATTCAACATAATCAAACAGTATTAAAAATATTGGATGAAACAAACCAAGTAAATATTAATAAAATAACGTATTTTTAATAATATGAATATTAATAACTAATTACTATATATTTATAATTACTTACAATTAGCTTGTTGAAATGGATCCATTAAAGAATTACGAACAAAATCAGAAAGATATATTTGAAGTTCAAATCAACGGTATTAACAAAAAAATTTATGAAGATAAAGAAATTTTTGAAATTATTGAAGATAAAGTTAATGAAATTAAATATTATTTTGCTGGTAGTAAAGACTATTTAAAAGCAAGTAGTAGTCAAGTTATTGAAAATAGAAATAAAATATATAAATCTAATGGTAAAAAAAGGTTTTCAGTTTTCAAAACACCAATTGTTATTGCAAATATACCAACAATAAAGAGAAATAATAAGTCATTGGTTTCTATATCAAAAGGAAGTACTATTATTAAAAATTGTACAATTGAGGAAATTGACAAAAATATTAAAAATTCTGATTCCTTAAGTTATATAAAAGAAAAAATATTTAATAAAAATAAAACGATAATAAGCAAAATAAATAATACCCCTACTGACTATGATAATAATACAATATTGAAAAATTCAAGTTTCATTTCAGATGCAGACGTCATTAAATCACATACTCTTTTGACCAATCCTTCAATTACTGATAATCAAAATAGTACTACTAGCAATATAAAAGAAAATGTTAAAAGAAGTACTTCAGAAAATATTTTGTTATTAAATAGTTCTACTAATGAATCCAATGCTATTAAATATTCTGATTCAAAAAAGAGTACAATACATGAAAGTTTAATATCACTAAACAAAAAAATACTAGATTCATATAATTCAAATAATTTCCTAAAAGAAAAATGTGATATATCAGATTTAAGTATTCCATATATTAAAGATGATAAAATATTGATAGCAAATGAGCGAGAAATGTTGATGAATAAATTATTACAAGATGATACTAAAAATGAAGGGTTCTCTAAAAATACAACAGCTTATAGTAATTCATTATTAACAAGATCGGGAATATCATCTATATATTCATTTAAAGATAGATTACTAAATAAAAAAGTATTTAATATTGAAGAAAAGAAGGAATTTATTAATCAAATTAAAAAAGATGTAAGATTATCAAATTTTTAAAATATATATATATATATTTTTAAAATAAAATAATAAATTTTATTAATATACATTATATATTTATATATACAAATTTTTACAAATAGTTTATAAACTATAAAATCAATAAAAGTAAAATAGCTTATAAAAATGAAATAAAATATCACGAAGATGATTCAGTAATAGAATCTATTATTAATAGTCCAATACCAAAGGTAAAATAATTGTATTGTAATATTTATACCATCAAGATAATATTTAATGGTAATATTAATGTTTAAAATTTCTATATAAATATTTTTATACTTTATAGATTAATAACAATAATATAGAACATATCATTAAATATGTTACATTTGATTATAATGAGAACTTAGATAAGATTCTAAGTCGTCCATTACCATTCAATATTGAAAATATAGACACTATTAGCAATAAAGTTAATATTAAAAGTGTCAGCTTCAATGGAGAAACTAGTTATACAAAAAAAAGGAATCTAAAAAATCTTCAATTTAGAAAAATTGATTCTAAATATGAGAAGATTTATGAAAATAATATGCTACTATATATACCAAAAAGTTCCTCTTCATCAACGAAAAAATCTAATTCAGCTCAATCCCATTTAGAGCAATGCTTTACCTCTCCTAAATAATACATTTATAAAATACCATTTAATTATATGCATTGAATATCTTCTTTAATATTTAATATTTACATACAGATTAAGAATTTTATTCCATTTTTTCTATTATATTTTTCATCAGAAATAAAATCTAAATTAATATATTTTTTATATTTATTTATACTTTCTAATTAAAACTCAAAAAAAAAAAAATGAAAATAACTTAATAAATATGAAATAATAATTCCCTTTATAAATACATATTTTTTTAATTATCCATTTTATTTAATATAATTATTTTTAGTACTTTCCATAACTAAAAATTTTTATTATTAGATTACTCAAAATTTAATTTATTGTTCTATTAAATAGGTTTTCTATAAAATAAATGTGACTGACATTGATTGTAGTATTTTTAAATTAAAAAATGAAAAAAAAAAATTTAAATTATAATTAAATATTCTATTGTATTCAAAAAAAATATTTATACAACATTAATATTTAACATTTGATAGTATTTTGTGTCTATTATTTTTTGTTTATAGTAAATCTAACGACAAACTAAATCAAAATTGTCCATTTCATTATCTATATCTTTTTCAGCTCGAGGAAGATGTGCCCATAATAGAATTCTTTTTCCTAATAAATAAAAATAATTCAATTAACATAAATTTTAATATTAATATTAAAAATAAGATATTTAAAAAAAAAAAAAAAGTATTTTTACTTGTTGAATCAAGACGTTCACAAGAATCAACTTGGTCAGTATAAAACATCCAATAATGGCCATTATTACATGCTTCTAAACAAGGAGGACAAGGTTGTGTTACATGATATCCAACAACATTACCACTAAGTATATATAAAGTTAAATATCAATAAAAAAAATTATATATTTAAAAAAAATAAAATATTTATTTATACATTATTAATAATATATACCATCCCAAACAAGCAACATCTCTAATACAACAATGACAATTACGAGTCATATAATCTTGACCTACTAATTGTACTCCTACATTATATAATGAAAAGAAATTAAAAGAAAATATTTTTATTAAAAATATTATTTAATACTAAATTTTTGTATTTTTATATTAACTATTTTTTTTTTGTTACCTTTTGGTGGGGTATCTGTTGAATATAGTTCGACTTTTGTATCAGCTAATAAAATAGCTTTCATTCCTCTTCTACATAGTGTTACATTACAACTTTTACAATATAGTTGACAAACAATTTTTGAATGAAATTGAGAATGTAAATTATTATTTGATGATTGACGATTAGAACTGCTATGTTGGTTTGGAAATTGGAGATTAGATTCTGGTCTAAGACCCAGTTGTTGCATCATTTGCACAATACCTGCATTTTCAAATGAATTTCTTAAATAATTTGAAGAATAATTAGACATGATGTAATTTGAATATGGATTTTGAGTGTCTTCCATGTAAAAATACTAATATTGATCGACTTATTTTAATTAAAATTTTGATATTATTAAAAAAAGCAAATATTATAATTTTTATTTAATATTTGTTAAGGTATGACAGTGATTCTTTTCTTTATCTTAAATTACTTTTGGTATATATACAAATATATGTATATATTACTTAAATTGTATTCATATAAAAGAAATACTTTACTGTTCTTAATTTAATATGACTTTTTATTTATTATCAATACTATTTTATTATTTTTTTTTGAATTCCTTTATATATTATTTATTATAAAATTAAAAGTATAAAAATTATTATAAAAAATTCATAATAAATAGTTTTAGAATATATATATTCTTTTCAAAATTAAAAAAAAAAAATAAAAAGAATATAAATATTTATATATGTTATAATAGAATAATGGTTTCTCTAACAAACTATATTTATTAAATGTTAATTAACAAATTAATAATCAAATTTAATTATAAATAACAGAATTATAAAAGCATTAATAGTTTAATAATATTATAATTATAATGTTATTAAACCTTTTCTTATCAAAATATTTATAAAAAAAAATAACTAAAAAAATAATATATTTTATATATAATTTTTATCATAAATGATACATATTTTTAGTCATACATAATAATTAGATATAAATAGTATAATGATTAACTATTATTTTATTATTTTTACTAAAAAATACCTCAACAACTGTACCATATACATAAAAAATGTAATTGTTATTTAATTTTTACCTCCATCACTATATATATAATTCAGTTTTATTATTTGTAAGATGATCATATCATCTTATTTTTATTATATATTATTCTAAAAATACATAATTTATATAATTATAATTCATAATAATATGAATTATATGATATCTTATTTTAACTTTTTAATATTAGTCTGTATAAATGATCATTGGCTAAAATATACTTTTTATATAAAAAATAAAATTTATCTCATATTCTCACTAATGGGATTCAAAGTATATATATATTTCGACATAAATAGTTTATTAAATATGATACAATAGTTATATATTCTTATCTCAATTTAAACAATATTACTATAAGATATGAATAATAATATATGAAGAGATGAATATTTGATTTTTTTTTTTTTTTTCAAATATGCATTCTTTTCATATTTATTTTCATCCACATTTTTAAAAATACTTTTTATTAATATTAATTAGAAAAACAAAATATTAAGAATTAAAGTTTTTAAAATTTATATCATTTATGGAAAATAATTAAATTAAATTTTAAATAGGTGACATTTAAATACATATTGGGTTAGATTATTTGAAATAAAGTTTCTTAATATTACTTTTACTTTACTTACAATTATCACTCTTTCAGACATAAATACAAATAATATAAAAAGGTCAATTAATAAATAATTAGTTTTTAATAATTGATTTATACACATATTTCTCTTAATTAAACTTCAAAGAAATTATTAATATATTATTTTATTTGTCTTTTAAAAAAAATAAAAAATAATATTTTGATACCTTTATATTTAATTCTATTTTTAATTATTAATTATTTAGAAACTTTATTCATATTTCATTTTACTTTAATTAAAATTTTATATTTAATACGAAGTTAAAAAAATTAAAAGATTATATAAAATTCAATAAAAATTTAATATATATAAATATTTTTTATTAGAATAACTGAATTCAATATTGTTTTTTTTTTTTAAAATAATAATAACAACAACAATAATATATATATATATATATATCTTCTCTAATGCAATTTTAAAAATTACTTTGCAAGATTAATACAAATTCTCAATATATATAAAAAATTATTAAAAAAATATTATGTTTAGTCTTTTTTTTTTTTTTTTTGTGAATACAAACATAAACTGGTAAAATGCTTAACTAAATGTTAAACGAATTAAATAAATAAAAAAAATATAAACTATATATTTAATATTTATACAATTTATACTACTATATAACTTCAAACATATCAAACAATAAAAGTAAAAAAAAAAAAAAAAAGACAAAATAATATATAAATAATAATAAAAATAATAAAAATGAAAAGTGATAATGATGATAATAATAACAATTATCCATTAACGTTAGATGGATTACCAACCTTTATATCACAAAAATCATTATCTATTATAAATGAACATGAAAATATTAATTTAAATGTTCAACCAAATATAGTTAAATCTAATGTTATTGGGAATTCATTAATTACTAATAATAATAAATCAGTGGTGTTGCAGGAAGCATCAAAATTACATTTATTTTCAAGATTTCGTTATTCTAATGAATTGAGGAAAAAATATGAAGATCATTTAGAAAAAACTAATCATTCAGAAAAAGAATTAATTGTTTCATTAAATAAATTAAGAAGTATGATATATGAATTTGGATTGCCAGATGGTTCAGAAGTAATTTTATATAGTGATACCACATATAAATACTTTTAAATATACATGCATTTTAATTTTTATTTAAATTATTTTACTTTCAACTATTATAATTATGCAAACTTGTAAAAATTTATGTTTATTGTATAAATTAAATAATTTCGATAATATATTAAATCAATGAATAAGATTATGATGAATTCATACACTGCGAGTTTAAGAGGGAAAATATGGAAAATATTATTAGGCGTTTATCGTGTCTCTGCATCAGAATATTTAAAATTTGTGAGTAAAAGAAAATCAAAATTTTATGATAAAATTAAAAATGATGGTTTTAGAACGCTTAGAACAGATGAAAAATTCAAACAAAAAGTAACTGATAATATGATTGTTAGACTTTTAAATGCATTTGTATGGTCAAAAGAAAAAGGTAAAGAAAATTAAAAAATTTCATTTTTGTTATTTACTGAATTCAATTCATTAACGATTTGAAAAGAAAATCTTGGTAGATAAAATAACATAAAAATTAATAAGATTTTTCTTTCAATATATATATTTTTAAATTCCAAATATATATAAATATTAAATATATATAAAAATATATAATGATATATTATAATTATATAACTGGATAAAATATTAATAAACAAAATATTTTTGAATAAATGATAACTAGAGAAAATTGTTTCGGATGTTAATTGTAATTTCACATACGTTCAAGGTATGAATGTTATTGCAGCACCATTTTTATATGTTTTACCGGAAATGGAAGCATTTTATGCATTTTCTACTTTCATTCAATATTATTGTCCTTTATATGTGCATTCATCATTAATTGGAGCTCATGCAGGTGCAAAAGTAAGGGCAATATAAATAAAAACTAATTTAAAAAATATTATATATATATATTTTACAATTCTTTATTATTCAAGAATAGCTGAATTAAAATTCATTAAATTTTTTTAAAATATAATAATCAATTATTTATTTAAATGATATACGTCCATTTTTTTTTTTTTTTTTTTTTTTTTGGAAAAGCTTTTAGATATTTGCTTAGAAATTATTGATCCTGAATTATATAATCATTTGACAAAAAACCAACTTACTGCTGAAATATATGCTTTTTCATGTAAATTTTAAAAATAAGTATATTATAATTTTAAGTAAATTTATAATATTACTTAATAATAATATCATTTATAATAATTCTTAAATATACATAATTACTTTTTTTTTATATACTATATATATGTAATAAAATAAATATAAAAAAATATTTTTAATAGCTATTTTATCATTTTGTGCATGTACTCCTCCATTACAAGAACTTTTATGCTTATGGGATTTCTTATTTGCTTTCGGCGTTCATTTGAATATTATTTTTGTAATTGCTCAAATGATTATTATAAGAGAAGAGTTGCTAAATGAAAAAAAGTAAAAATTAAAATTTATATATAATATATTTCTATTTATATAATATTTATATTTTTACTCATAATATTTCTATTTTTTTTTTATTCATTATATAAAATAAAAAATAATTATTAAATTAACAATTCAAATTCTTATAACAATACAACAATACACACCAAAAAAAAAAAAAAAAAAAAAAATAATTGATATTTAAAAAGTCCTTATCATAAATTAAGAAATTTCCCAAATTTAAATTCTAAATTAATTATTGCTGTTTCAATTTCCTTAATTCCAAAAATACCAAAAGATATCTACACTAAAATCGTTAACCATACTCATGATTATAAAACTGTGGAAGAACTATTAAAATAAGTAGTTAACAGGAAATTCGACACATTAAATAATCATACGAGGAATAATTATAATAAATGAATACTATATAAATTTTTAAAAAATTATAACACTAATTAATATTTCATATATAATTCAAAAGTCAATATATGATTCAGCATATCTTATCAATTTTATATTAAAATCAAATCAATAGTTTTCAATAATCAATATTATATTATTTTATATTATATATCTATTATTGAAGTTTATAGTAGTAGATACATAGATATATAATCATTTTTTAAAAAAAAAAATTAATATTAATAATTGTAATATAGATATTCCTAAACAGTTAAAGTTTATAATTTCTAAAAATAATAATAATAATAATAATAATAATAATAATAATAATAATAATAATAATAATAATAATAATAATAATAATAATAATAATAATAATAATAACCTATCTTCATTATATTTAAAATAAAAAATTAATAATAAAATCAATAATAATAATAAAAATAATAATATATTACTTATAATGGTTATGATAAATGATAAATTTAGGATAACGCAAAAATAAATATATATATATTTCAAATATACTTTTTTACTCATTTATAAATTTATTAATATAATAATTTGAATAATTTAAAAGTATCTAATTTTTTCTTATTCTATTCTTTACATAGAATAGAATAATATGATAGTTTTGTTTTAATAAAAGAATTAAATGATATATGAACCTTACTTCACTCTTATAAATTTACCTTTATTAAAATGCAATGTTATGATAATGTTATTTATATATGCGATTTTGTTTTAGAATATTTACAATGTAATTATTGATTATATTAAATTTATTTTTTTTCTTTTTTTTTTTTTTTCATTTCAATTCTTGATATTATTATATTTTCTTTTTTTTCTTTTCTTTTTTTTTTTATTTTTTTATTAAAAAATAATAATAATAATAATAATAATAATTACCAAATTATTTTGTATTAAAAAAATTTCTTTAAATAATGAATTATATATTTATTTTCGTTATACTGATTGTTTAAAATAAATATTAATGGGTATTTAAACTTTCCAGATTTAAAGCTTTTAATGTTAAAGACATTTTTTGATAATTAATTTCACCAATATCATATGATTTATTGAAGCGATCCTCCATACCAAAATTGGAGTAACTTTCTTCATCTTCGTCTTCTTTATCTTCATCATTATCATTATATTCATTATAAGATGAATTATCATCATTATCGGAATATTCATCATCACTTATGTTAGTACCACTATAGTAGCTATCATATAGATCATCATTAGATTCATATTCACTATTTGTATTGTAACCTTCTTTTTCTTCATTACGATTATTATAATATCTTTGACCATTACTTGGTTTTCTAATTTTTTCGTATTCATTATTTCTTGAAGAGGTTGATTTATTATGATTATTATTTCTTGTTTGTAATTCTTCATCATTATTTGCTTTGTATTTTCCTGATTTACGTAAATTATTGATTTTTTCATCAATCCTTTTTCTAATAGCTTCTGTAAATTCTTCATTCATAGCTTCATGAATATTATACTTTGAATGAGATAAACTTTGATTATTTTCAATTTCTTGAATGTTATGTTGTATGATATTAATATCACTAGAACTTTCATTATTGTTATTACTTGGTAATTTTTGGCTATTACTAATACTAGTTTTTTCTTTAACCAAATTGTCATTACTAATTTGATTTTGACTACTAGTATTTTCTGTTGAAGCTGTTTTTATATTACGGGTTTTGATTTTTACATATAAAAAAAAATATTTAATAATTGTAAATTAAAAAAAAAAAAGAAAATATATATTTAAAAATAATTAAAATCCATTAATATATATATAAAACGATTATTGAAATTAAGAATTTTAATATTAAACCCCGATAAATAAAATTATTTATAAATAGTTATTTTTAATGCTATTACGAAATCTATATCTATATATTTTATACTTACATTCTGTTTCAAGTGAATCTGGTAAGCGAATTTTCATTGTAGGATGTTTTTTAAATGGTATTTGTCCATTCCAAAGCCAATGAGGTATTTTTTCTGGAATAACAATTTCACCATTATATTTTTCTAAAAATTTAATGGCTTCCGAACTAATATCATCATCTCGTGTATATCTTCTATATTCTATATGTATGATAGTATTATCCCAAAGTTGAAGCTTTCTTAAACACATGAAAATAACACCAGTAATCACAGAACCGTCTAAACAATGAACATATATTGGAAGTTTACTAGTATCAAGAATGATTTGAATAATATGTGCTACTTTGGCATATGTAAGTGGAAGGGAATCTTTTGGTTTTTCAACACGAACATGAATATTTTCTATTTTTTGTTCTTTGCAGAATGTTTTAAATTGTTCATAATCAACAGGTTTTGGAGTAAGCGAAACTATTGTTTTTAATTTTAAACGTTTTAAAAATCTTAAATATCGTTGCTTAGGATACCCTCCTCTATATACATTATCTTCAACATGACCATATGGTAATGGAGGTATTAAAAATGGTAAATCCATACTATCCATTATTACAAATTATTTACAATTTTTTTTTTAAACTTAATTTATAAAATATAATATTATAAAAAAAAAAAAAAGCAAATTGTCGATGTTATAAATGTTATTTTAAAATTTTAAATTTATATTATTAAAATATATTATTTAAAATTTGTTAAATTTATAATAAAAATTATTAATTTCAATATTTTACTTTTTAAAAATTGGGATTTTGAAATCTTTTTTTTTTTTTTTTTTTTGAAAGATAAATTTGTTTATTAAATAATACATATATACATATATTTAATATTTAATAAATAAATAATAATATATTAATATATATGTTATTTTTCATTCTTTTATTTAATTGATATTTTATTTATTTATTTATTTATTTATTTGTTTATTTATTTATTTTATAATAATAAATAATATAAATTTATAAAAAAGAGTCTTCATGTAAAAAACATATGTATAAAAGAAATAATATTTATTAGTATAATTATTATCATTTATAATTCACTATCAAAAATAATAATTATCGCCTATGCTTATGTATTATTATTATTATTATTATTATTATTAATCGTTACAATTTAAGTTTATTTAAATAATTTTGTGATAATATTAATGTTTTTATATAAAAATTAAATAATAGGTTTTGAGGTATTTTTTTGTAATAAAATTATTATTTGATGATGCTAATAGATTAAGTAATATTATCAATTTTCCTAATGATACTGAATATATCATTATATTCATTGTTGTTTTTATTATTATTATTATTATTATTATTTTTAATCATTACTATTTAAAAATATATCAATGGAAGACATGGATTCATCTTTTGTTTTATCTAAACATGATTTTACACTTCTCATAAGTCTTATATAATTGTCACCAGAGGATTCAATTTGATCTATAAGTTGTTTGATTTCTTTATTTGCATTTCTGTCATTCTTATATTCCTTTAATTTTTTATGAACAGTATCTAAATCCTTATTTAATCTATTAACTTCATTTCTTTGATGATTAATACTCTTTTTCAAAGTTTCATTTTCATTTTGTAAGTTACTTTTTTTTTTTGTTGTTGTGTTGTTGAGAAAAGAATGAAAAAATTATTATATATAATAAAAAAAAAAGCATTAATAAATTTACATTATATTACATATATTTTTTTTAAAATAAAAAAAAAAATACTATAAAAAAGTTTCTTACATTTTATCATTAGACGCTTTGGTAAGTTGTTCTTCAGCTTTATTCAATCTTGATTTTATTTCTGAAATTGTATCTTCATATACAGCTTTAGATTCTAAAACCTTATTGACAGTATTTTCTTGATTAGATAATTTTTCTTTTAATTCCATTATACGTTTTTCTTTTGTATCATTAGCAATTTTTAGAGTATCGACTTCATCTTTATATTTATCGACTTGTTTTTGCATTTTTTCAACACTTTGCATAGCAATTCTCCTTTGATTAAAAGATTCATCTCCCTTTTTTATATCCTAAAGTAAATAAAAATATTGAAAGTTATATATATAAAAAAAGAGTTAATTCATTCCGTCTTTCTTTTTTTATCTTTTTTTTTTAAAAAAAAAAACAATTAATAAATAATATTTTATTATTTTTTTCAATTACACTTTCTAATTTTCTTTTCAATTCTTCAATTTGATTATTTAAGGATACATTTTCTTCTATTATTTTATCTCTATCATTAATAACCTTATCTCTTAATTGTTTTTCTTCAGCATATGCAACTTCAAGTTTTTTCATATTTGCCATTAATTTTATTTTTTCTTTCTATATATATTTATTATTAAATTGTTTTTTTTTATATAAAATATACGTATTATATATTATTATTTTTTTCTATCATATGGAAATTATTTTTCTATTCATAAAATTATAAATAAAATATCTTACCTGTATTGAATCTATTAAAAGTTGTCTTGCATCTAAATCAATATTTGATATTATATTTGCCTGTTCTAAATTTTTTTCCTTTTTGAAAAATTTATTGAATATAAAAATAATTTGATAAATAAATGAACCATAAAAAATTTATTATTATTAATATTGTTATTATTATTATTATGCCATTTCTTTTTTTAAGAAAATTACTTTTAAATCTTCTATTTCTTTTTCTAAATCTGTAATTTTTTGTTTTAAATGTTCATTAATATTGGCAAGATCTTCACATTTTTCGTTTGCAGAAGAATACTCCATTCGCAAAGTATTCAATGTATTTAAAATTTCTTCTTTTTCTTTTAGTATTCTTTTATATGAAAGATCAGATCGAGAAACTTCTGAATTAATATTTTCTAATTTTTTCTTCAAGTCAATATTTTCATTAGAAAGATCCTTTTTTTCATCAATATTATGTTCTTTATAATATAAATAATATATATATATATATTTCAGGCATTTTAATATAGTTAGAAATAAATTATTAATCTTTTTTTCAAAAATTTCAAAATGCACTATTAAAATTACATTTCCTTTTTTTTTTTTTTTTTTTTTTTTAAAAAAAAAAAGAATAAATTGGGATTATTAAACATCATATATATTACCTTTTAATAAATTAATTTCATTTCTTAACATGTCAATTTCTTCATTTTTTTTTCCTAATTCCATGTCTTTTTTAGCATTTTCTCCTTTAATTCTATCTGTTTCATCTTTTAATTTCTTTTTTTTTTTTTTTTTTTAAAAAAAAAAAAAAGTTTATTATTATTATTATTATTTGATATATAATAAATAACGTTAGGTTAAATTTTATTTTCTCTTTTTTTTAGTTAATTTATTTCATTTAAATTCTATTATAGGAATACTTTTAAATCTTGTTTATTTTTTTCTTGTAATTCAACATATTTATATTTAAGCCCATTAAGAACATCATTAAGAGAAGAAGAATTATTGTTAATCATTGATTCAAATTCTGCAGTAGCTGAATTACCGCCGTTTTCATTTCGACCATTTAAATTTCCACATTCACCTCTTGCTATGTATAATATATCAATTAATAATGTAGGAAATAAAATATGTTGTAAAAGAATATTAATATTTAGTATTTAGTAGTGTATTTCATAGTACTACCTTTTGAACTTCGTCTAATAATACAATAATTAAATTAATAATTGAATAGGTTTCCAAATTTAGGTGTATATATAATAACAATTCATTCAGTAATTTTAAATATATATATATATTAATAAAGATTTTTTATATAATAATATTGAATATTACAAATATCTTGTTTCCAATTCTAATAAATAAATTTGTTGTTGAAGATTTCGTATATAATCATCAGAAGCTTCTTTTGTAGTTTTAGAATTTAATACTCTATTAAAAAAATTTTAGAAAAAATGACAAATATAATTAACGGTTAATTAAATATCATTTATTTTATATATATCGAAAAGAAAAATTATTGTATAATTAAATTGAAAATATATATATATATATATATTATGAACCTTTTTTTAACAGATGTATCATGAGTCTCCGATTTCCTTGCTAGTTAAAATGAAAAAAAAATATTGAAAATTAAATTAATAAAAAATAAAATCTTTTTATTTTATTATAATATTTATACATCATAATTAAATGTGAATGAAAAGATAAAAATGTCTATATATATATAATATTTCAATATGTTTGTAAAATACTACTGATATTTTTTTTCATTACATGTAGTAGGAAAAGTTCGAGTAGAGCGACTATTAAATGGAGGGTAAACCCCAACAGGAAATGATGTTGCCATTTTTTTTTATTTCTTTAATCTTTGAAAAATGATAATGCGATGCCTTTCCTTTTTTTTTTTTTTATTCTTTATATGCTATTATATGCTATTATATGCTATTATATTCAATTTTATATATATATATTTTTAATTATTTAAACAATTTTTTCTTCAATAATAATTATTATACAATAAATAAATTAAAAATATAAACATTAAAATATCTAAATGATTAAAAAAAGTTTTTTTTTTATTTTATATTCTTCTTATTCTTATTTTATTATTTAATGAAGTAGTAATAAATGATAATTAAATCATAATAAGTAGGTAGGTAATTGTAGTTAAAACTTTAAAAATAAAAATTATTATATATACAAAAACAAAATGAAGAAGAAAAAAAGCTTACTGTTTTAATTATTATTTTATACTTTAAATTATTATAACCAGATTTAAATAAATCTATAATCTTATTTTATAATTTTTGTTTTTAAAGCTTTTATTAAACAGAAAGTCAAAACGTTAAATATTTCTATTTTTTATAGTTTTTAAAATTTGTCACTTTGAAAAAAAATTTTTTTTTCATAAAAAAAAAAAATAATAATAATAATAATAATTAAATAAATTTTTAAGAGTGAATAAAAAAGAATAAAAATACTAGTAATAATATTATTATAATGGTAATAATAGTAATAATAAATGATAATATGATAATAATACATATATGGTGAAACTAATATGTAAAATTAAAGAAATTATACACAACATTAAAACAGCCAGATTATCATTTATTAAAAAAAATAATAATAATGTAAAATGTAAAACTTTAAAAATTTTAAATTCTCTTATTTACTTTTAAATATAAAGTGCTGCTTCTATTTATTATAATCTTAATAAAGAACTCTATTGAAAATACATATCTAATATTTTTAATAATGCAGATAGATAGAAAAAAAAAATGAAACTAATTTAATTCAAAAATAAAACGTTAAATGCTTTTTTTTTTTTTTTTTTTTTTTTTTTTTCATTACTACTGCATATTGAAAATATATATAAATATGTAAATATAACAATAATAACAATATATATGTATATATTTTAAAAAATAATCTTTTTAATCAAAAAAATTATTTATCAATAACCCTTAATTTATATAAAAAAAGTTAAAAAAAAAAAAAAAAAAAACATTGATAGTTCAAGAGAAATATTGAATATCATTTATATTTTATTTAATATTATTAATGAATGTCTTATTTTCTTTTTTTTTTTTTTTTAATAATTAATTTGTGTATATTATGTCTATTTCTTCATCTTTTTATTATTATTATTATTTTAAATCTATTTTAATTTTTATTTTCTATCATTTCAGAAATAATTGATAATGCAATTGAAAATCCTTCCAAAGGAGTGAGTGGATGCATAACATCCACAGTATAATCTGTAGAATTCATTTGTTCAAAACTAAATAAGATTGGTTTAGGTTGATTATTATCATTAATAGAAAGCTCTGGATTATATTTTCTTTGGTGATAATTACTAAAGAAGAATTCTAAAATTAAGTGTTATTATTCATATTTTTAATAAATTTTTAAATAAATTAATGCTTTTATTGTATGATTAAATATTATAGAAAAACAATATTATTTCTTCTTCCTTTAAAATAAAAATTAAAATTTATTTTTTTTTATTTATTACCTCCTGAAGTTTCCGTAAAATTAAGATTACGATATTTATTGCATGGTTTATTAATATCAAATTTTTTCGAACCAAATTTTCCACTATTAATTCTAGGACCTTTGGAATATAAAAAAAATTTAAATAGGTAGATATGTTTTTTTTTTTTTATATAAATATAAATATTTATTTAAATATTTACTTTAATAAAAAAATTTTTATAATATGTTACTATTTAATATGATAGTTACGTGTTGGTCCTGGATTACTATTTAAAAAGAATAAATTATCTTCATTTTCAAAATCAACATCATTTAAAATATCTGGTATTGGCTTTGGAATGATATGTAGAAACAAGAATGTTAAAAAAAATACTAATATATTTATATATATATATATATTTCAAATATAATTTTTACTTTCGTTGTATCATAGAAAAGGCCAGGTGTTGCAACAAATACATTATGATTAGTTAAGTTTGTCTATTATGAATGAATTAAACAAAAAAAAATTAAAAATATATCTCATTAGTATCTAAATTTTATTTTTTCTTTTTATTTTTATTATGGAATATATATATAAAGTAAAAAAAAAAAAAAACATAAATATTCATTCTAAATTCTTACAAAACGTATAAGGGATGATGTTTTTAAACCTTTATTTGGTAGTTTTGGATTATATTTTCTAGAATCTAATAACATATATAAGGAATGTTCTTTACAATACCTATAAAAAAATTAATAATAAATCAATAGGTTTTTTTTTTTTATAGCTTCAGTTTAATTGATCATATTGATTTCATTAAATGATAATAGTATCATTTATTTATTCTTTTTTTTTTTTTAATTTTATTTTTACCTTAGAGTAGCAACGTAATTTTCTTTTGTTTTACGTACGGTTTGATCCGTATTACGACTAATGATATAATTTGGTTTAGAACATTTTTTACGGCGACGAGCCAAGAGAATTGGTGGAGGTAAAGGTAAACTATTTTTATTTCTTTTCATAATTTGTAAACCGGTAGGGCCGTTCGATAGATTATAAAGAGCAAAACGAGGGTATATTCGATCTACAAGGGTTTCATATTGACGTACAATACGTAACCGTAGTACACCGGTAACAGGAGTACGACTTTTAATTTATAATGAAAAAAATTACACAACGACAGATAATATTGAAAATAATAATTGTAATAAATTTTAATAACAATTATTATTATTAATATTAAATTTATATTAGTATATTGAGGGAAAATTTAATAATAATAATAATAATAATAATAATAATAATAATAATAATAATAATAATAATAATAATAAAATTATTTTTTTTATGAAATTAATAAAAGTTATAATTAAATTAAAAAAAATGTTTCCTATTATTTATTATTTATTATAATAATGAAAAAAAAAAAAAAAAAGATTCTCTTACTTATATATATCTTCTGGAGTGATATTAATAATGTCTAATACACGAGGTTCATTAGATTGTTGTTCCTCTTCATCATTTTTAGATTTTCGTTTTGCTGATTTATTATTATTTTTCTTTTTTGTTGTTATGCCATCTTTTTTATTTATATGTTTATCGACTAATGTATTGGCACTAGTATTTTGTTTAGAATTCTTTTGTTTAGAAGAGTATCCTTCTTTTGTTTTATGGTTAGATTTTAACTGATCTTTATTTAATTTGGAATTAGATTTTTTTAATGATTTGGTTTTATTTTTAATTCTTGTTTTATTTCTCTTTTTTTGATTTAATTTATGACTTGAATCCTCATCTTCATCACTCCAACTTTCATCATCTTCATCATCTTCATCTTCTTCATCTTCAGAACTCTCTGTATCAGAATGATGACGATGACGATGGTGGGATTCAATAATTTCCTCTTCTATTTCTTCACTATCCATATCTTGAACTTCTGTTTCCGATCCTAAATCATTGTCATCATCATCACTACTACTATGACTACTATCACTTTCAGAATGACTATTTTTTTCTTTTACTGTCCATGATTTTTTAATTTTAGGTCTATCCTGTTTTTCGTTTAAGAATTCTACTTCTTCTACTTCTTCTTCTTCTTCTTCTTCACTTAATTTTTCATCTTCTGTTAAGGTTTGAGTAGACGATTCTATATTAGAATCCTCATCAAAATCATTAGAGGATGAATCCGATTCGGAATCTGAATTAAAATTATTTTTCTTTTTCTTTGAATGATTATATCCAGTATTTTTTTTATTTGGTGAAAAAGAAGAAAACGCTTCATTCGGTGATTTTACTACTAAAACTTTAGATTTATTGCTACTTTGATTTGTTTTTCTAGAATTTCCAGTCTTTTTATCTGTTTTTGTGTGATGGGAGGATTTACCATTTGGTATTTGATTAAGAGATTTAGAACGAGTTAAAGCTTTTTTATTTTGGGATGAATGTTGTTGTTGTTTTTTGGAGGATAAATGATCTTCTTCATTATCACTATGACTTTTTTTTGTTATAGAATGATGATGTGATGATTTATTTTTTTCCTCTATACTAACAGAATGTTGATTTTCTAAATTCTTTTTTAATTTCTTATATTTTTCATATTTTTTTACTATTATATTCATATTCATTTTTAAAATTAAAAAAAAAATCGGATTCATAATGAAGAAAATAATAAACATTTTTAAAATATATGACAATATAATAAAATGGAAATAGCAGAGTAATAAAATTATAATTAATTAAAAGAAATCTTTTTTAATTATTATTATTATTTTTTGTTGTTATTGTTAATTAAATTGGTTTCATTATAATTCAATATTTTCTCTTTTTTTATAATCAAATTAATTAATAAAAGAATGGGACATATTATATTTATATTAATATTATTAAAAAAAAGTACATTTACCAATTGTTTTATCATTGGCAATATCTGATTTTAAAGGTTTTCTACCATTTTTTTTAATAAATTTCTTTTCCCATAGTCTTATTTCTGATTTTAAAGTATTTACTTTATCCATTTTGTTTTTATTTTTTCTTTTTACTTACTTGAATATTCATAAATTTTTTTCTTAAAAAAAAAAAAAAAAAAAAAACTTTATATTATAAATTATATTACTTATACTTTATGTAACAATGAATTAGTTTTATTTTTGTATATTTGATTTCTAACTGTTTATTCGTTTTTTTTTTCTAACTTAGAATATCTAGAGCTAAATACTACTTTTTATATGCTTTATATTTTTCACCTAAAAAAAATATTTTTTTAAAAAATAAAAGACATTCAAAAATGTGATGTTATTATATTTTAAGATTATTAAAGTTTAGTTTAAAAAAATTAATTTCATAAAAAAAAAAAAAAAACTATTTAACAAATCAATACTTGATGATATATGAATGGTATGGTATGAATATAAAAAATAAAGTTTTTCTTTTTGTTCAAATATACATCAAATATAACCTTTTTAATTACATTGATGGTAAATTAATATAATGAATTAATTTTATGGTATATCCATTAATTTTCTTAAAATTTTGGATTAATTAAATTTGAAAAAATGATTATAAACTAGTTTTTTGTAGTGTAGTTTTATTTATTTATTTATTCATTCATTCATTTATTAATTTATTTATTCGTTCATTTATTTAGTTATTTATTTAGTTAGTTAGTTGGTTATTATACTCTTATTGACACTTTTGAAAAAAAAATTAAATATTTCTTTTTGTATATAAAAAAAAATTAAACTTTTTTTTTTTTTTTCGTTAAAACTTTTTAACTTTTATTAATATTCTTATAGAATAGTTGGTAATAACAAAAGATTATATTGATCACGTTAGGTGAATGCTTTTTTTTTTTTTTTTTTTATAACTGAAATGAAAAAAAAACTCAACTACGCTATATTAAGAATAATGAATTTTTTATTAAAATAAAGTACATAAAACAATTACAATAATAAACTTTGAATTTTTCTTTAAGAAAAAAAAATAATAAGGTTAAAAAAAAAAAAAAAAAGAAAAACTAACTACTAAAAAAAGGATACTATTTTTTCTAGATTCTTTTTTTTTTTTTTTTTTACTATTTAAATTTAAAAAATTAATCTTTATTTTTAATTACTTAAAAAAAAAAAAAAGGAAAACTAATAATAAAAAAAAAATTATATGCTATGATGTCTATTTTTCTTTCTTTTCTTTTCTCTTTTTTTTTATCAATTTTTAATTATATATGATATTATTATATTTTTATTAAAAATAAAAAAATTGGTATTTAAAAAAAAAAAAAAAAAAAAAAGGTATATTGTATATTGTATATTAAATAATTTGTTTTTCTTTCACTCTTTTTTTTTTTTTTTTTTTTTTTAATTTTTGTTTTTGTTTTCGTTTTTGTTTTGATTTTTATATTTTTTTATTATATTATATAATATTAACGTTGCTATATTTTGTAAATAATTTGCTTTATTTTATTTATTTATTTTTTAATTTTTTTTTATTTTTTTTTTTTTTTGAGATGATATTTGTTTTTTCATTTTTATTTTGTGTTTAGGATATTGCTTTATTATTTGCTGTTAATTTTTATTACTTTTTTTTTTTTTTTTTACTATAATATTATTATTAAATATTTATTGTTACTATAAAAGAATAAATAAATAAAAAAAAAATTGTTAAATCGTATAGGTGTAAATTATAATGATAATTATAATCGATCGATTGTTTAGTACTGATTTGATGTTGCTGGTATTTTTTACATCTTAAATTTTTTTTATTAATATTTCATGGTAGGTGTAGATATGATTGATTTTTTCTTAATCCTATTATGATGATATTAATTAACAATCACGAATTGGTCTTCGTACACCATCCATTGGAATATATCTTTCAGAACCAGGGACACCATAATCAATAATATTAATCATACCACATTGAGCGACACGAGTTAAACCACCACCTCCATTAAGATGGGAACCTTCAATATTTCCATTTTCATCACAAAGTTTAAATTTAAAAGTATAACCACGTCCATCATTATACTGTGAAGTTTCATTACCACCTTTACGATAGGATAATTCTTCATATTTATTTCTTAAATTATAAGAACCAGAACTTTTGTATTTTGGAGAAAAATGATCAGAATTGTATGGATCAAAATCAAATTCATCTAAATCATCTTGATAATAGAAATCATCTTCACTTTCTTCATTACTTTCACAGTAAAAACTATCGACAATAATATCTAAAAGCCAGTAATGTGGACCTAAATGCAATTCTGAATTAGTTTCATCAAAACCATAACCAGAAACCAACCAACTATTACCACAATTTGGATCATCCGTTGTCCCTTTTGTAATAAAAAGAATATATTAATAAAAATATATAATAATAAATATTTAAAAAAAAAAAAGATTAATTTATCATTAGCAATAGCATATTTTTTTTCTTAATTCATTATAATATTTACAGTCAAGTGGTGTTCCTAATGGCATATTTTTATTATCGCTACCCATACGTTTTCTCAATGGAACCCAAGTTAATTTATCATCAAATTCTATTATAATATTAGATAACATAGTAATTATTTAAATAAAATTATAACGTTATGTCAAATTAGTATCCTATTTATCTATAAAAGAAAAAAAAATATATAATCTATTGTTAATTATTAAAAAAATCTAATTATTTCTATATCTACCTCTAATTAATCTTTTTGATTTATCCATAACATTTGTATGATAAATTGGTACATCTTGACCATGGGTAGCAGAATACATTTTACTACTTGGACGAGCACCAATCATATATACACTTTGACCTGGTAAAGTTGGACGACGAACATAAATTAAGGTACGATGCCAATCCTTACCATAAATTTGATTAATCCAACCCAAACGTTTAGGTATTTTTAAATTACTTCCATTATAATTAAAGAAATAATTTTCCTTTATTCTTTCGTCATGCATAACACGAATATGTTCATAACTGTATAAATGAATATTATCAACATCAATATATCAATATAAAAATTAGGGAGGAATCATTATTATGAATTAATGAATTAATGATTAATTTTAAAACTTACATTAAGTAAAATTCGGTCATTCTTGGTCTTCCAAAACCACCTATTATGTATTATAATAAAGTAATAATTTATAATTAATTAACATCTTATTCTTTTATATTTATTTTAAAAATCCCTGAATAATTAAAATTATTATATACCTGAAGTATGTGAGAATCTGAAATATAATGGATGAAATGGTTTGTAACTATCTCTTACTTCTTCATCTTTATTAGCAAGTAAACGGAATGGTTTAACCTTTCCTACAACAACATAACCATCAGATAATTTTACATGTAAGTAAACATTATGTTCATGATTAGTTCCTTTCTTTTCTTTTTTACCAAGTGATTGAACATTAATCTATATTTAATAATCCATATATAATATATGAATAATAAAAAAAAAAATCCATTTGGAAAATAAATATATAATACATATACATTTATATATTTAATAAAAATATAATAGTTTTATGTTTTTATATTATATATATATATTTCTATTTGAAATTTTATCACCATTATTACCTTGACAACACCAGTGAATTTTAATCCATCATTTGCTTCTGGCTTAATATCAGCATAAATTAATTCAATATACTTGGAATTATCAAACATTGTTTCTTTATTTTTTTTTTAATTTTATATATTATTTTATATATATAATACATATATATTTATTTATTTATGAGTTATTAATTGAATCAACAATCTAATATATTTATATTTCTTTATATATTTTACCTTTTTTATTATTATTACTATTATTATGTATTCAGAATTAGAATAACAATTATTTTTATTAAAAGTATAAAATAAAATGATATATTATTTCTTTTAATTTTATCCTTTTTTCTTTCTTTATTATTATTATTATACAAGTATTATATATAATAATAAAACAGTATATTATTTTATTTTAAAGAAAAAAAAATAATTGAAATTGGTCTTGATTTCACAGAAATCTTTTTTAATATGAATTTTTTAATTATATCTAATAATTAATCTATAAAGGAAACAAAAGTATATATTATATTACAATAAAGTATGTTGAATAAGCATAGATAGAAAAAGAAAAAGAAGAAAAAGATAATGATTAGTTCAGATTAATAAACTAATTTTTTTAGTTTAATATTATTTGATATAATTTCTTTTTTTACTATAAGTTTTATGTTATAAACTGTGAAATAAAATAATAAGTGTTTTTTTTTATTATTTAATCTTGCTTAAAAATAGTGATATATCTTTATACTTTAGAGTTTTTTTTTTTTTTTTTTGTATAAAATACTTTTTGACTATAAAATAAATGATTAGAATATACAAATTCTTTATAATTTTATTTTTTTTTTCAATTAATTATAGTAATTATTATCTAAATAATTTCAATAATTAAAGGAAAGAATAGAAAAAACATTTTATTTATTGTATGTTTTTTTTTTTTTTTTCGAGTTTATATTTGATATTTATTTACACTTTTAAAAACATTTTACTTTTTGTTATAATAAATTGTTGTAAAAAAAAAGGAGTAAAATTTTAAAATTTATTAATAAAAATATTCTTTCTATTATAACTATTATTTAAAGGTGTATTATTTTTATATTATTTCTTTTTTCTTCACTCTCTTTTATTTATTAATAATTATCCCTTAGTTTTTTAAATAAAATAAAATAAAATGGTTTAGATTTACTTGCTTTTTAATGTTTTTTTTTTTATTTTTATTATTTTTTACTTTTAAAAAAGAAAAGAAAATTTTTGATTTTTATTATTCATAAATAAATGGATTTAAACTTTATTTAATAATAAATTTTAATTTTTTAATTATAATCGAAAATCCAAAAAAAAAAAGTTTGAATTTTTTAATTAGTCTTTAATGACACCGAAATAAAAGAGAAAATTATAAATAAAAATGAATTTTATGTACAGAATAAGAAAGAAAAGAAAAAATAAAAAAGGTAGAATGATCTTTACAATGAAATGAATGAAATATAAAAAGATAGAGAAAAAGAAAGAAATTATCCTTAGTTTTATCACTACATGTCATTATTGCCAATCTCTTTTTTTTTTTACCACCATTAAATTATTACCATTATGAATGATGTTTATACCGCCGCACCATTTTTACCATTTTTAGTGATTTTAATGAATAATAAAAATATTTTTTTATATATTCTACATAAAAAACCAAAACTTTTTTATGTATATATAAAAACAGGAATAATAAAGTTTTTTATAACAACAAAGTATTGTATTTCATAACTTTTTTCTCATTCCTTCTTTATTATGAGTTTGGAGTTCGGTATAGTCCAAATGGCCTGTTTTAGTGGTTATTTATAAAATAAAACTCCCTTCCTTCCAACACTACCTTTTTCATATCAAAAAGTCATTTGTCCAACTTTTTAAAATAATTAAAAATGTGATTTTTTATTTTATATGATGTATATATTGCAATATAATCTAATATATTATTATTTAATTAAACCTTTAAAAAATGATGCAATTTTTTATGTTTTGATTTTTTCAAAACCTCCTTGGTTATACATGTATCACCATGAATTTAATTTTATTATAAAATAAAGTTAGTATTCAATAAAGTATTTAAAAAAATATATTATTAATATATGGATAGAAAATAATTTAGATTAATAATACATATATAAAAAATATAATTAAATATATTAATAATAAAATAATTTTTTGGATAAATAAGGAAAAAGTTGAAATATAGAAAGAAATGGCAAAAGAAATAAAAAAGCAAAACTAAATGATATTTCTATTCAAGGGTAGACCATTAAAGCTAAAAGAGAATACAACTAAATTATTAATAAATACAAAATAATTAATTAAAATATTGCATTAATAAATAATTGATAATCTTTTTATTTTTGATAGAAAATTTTTATAATGCAATAAAAAATTTTAATTCAAAAAAAGTGATTTATGTTTTATTAACATACATTAATGTGTTTACTAATATACACATGATATCCATATGTTTAATTTATAAATAACTTTGATAAGCAATTCATATAAGAATCATTGAAATCCAATTAAAAATTTTAAAGTTTTATCTTGTGTAACCTATTTAAATATTTATTTTTCCTCTAAAGATAAACAATTTTAACCAAACAGCCAGATTTTGATAAGAAAAGAAATTAATAAATAAAGGAATGAATATATAATTAAATGAATGAATATATAAATAAATGAATAAGTAAATAAGTGAATGAATATATAAATATATAAATGAATGAATGAATGAATAAATAAATAAATAAATGAATGAATATATAAATAAATGAATAAGTAAATAAGTGAATGAATATATAAATAAGTAAGTAAATAAATATAGAAATATATAAATGAATGAATAAATAAATAAATGAATGAATATATAAATAAGTAAGTAAATAAATATAGAAATATATATATTTAAATAAATAAATTATATAACTCTTTGTAAAACATACATATGCACTACACCAGGAAAGAAATAATGAGTTTTTTTTTTTTTTGATCATTTTATAATAAATTAAAAGTATACATTTTTTAATGAAAGAGATGTATTGAATCAGAATCTTAATTATGAATAAAATATAGAACATTATTTTATTTATAAATGGCCTTATTAATCCACATTATTATTTTTTATAACAAAATAATTAACCTTTTTTTTTTTTTGAAAAAAATAAAATTCTTAACTATATATATATATATATGCATTTATGGTTAATTTTTATGTATTTGAATATTAATTATAATGGGTATTAAACTTTATAATATCTATTATAATAGAATAAAAGAATTAGAAATAAAGAAATAAATGAAAAATAGTATTTAGTATAAAAAATCAAATCTATAAGAAAAAATAAACAACCATTTGAATTAGATTATTGTTAAAAGTACATAATTTTTAAAATTAATAAACTAAAATTGTTCGTTTTTTTTTTAAAACCCAATTGACTTTATTTTGTTAAAAATTAAATATTCATAAAATTCATTAAATTTAGCACTTTATATTAATAGACGCTATAATGAATTGTTTTATATACAGTGTTTTATATAATAGTTTCTTAAAATAATAATCTATATAAATTATATCATGAGTTATTCAGTATACATAATTTCATTCATTATAATATTCAAATTAGTAATTATTGTAGAGAAAAAGAAAGATTAAACCCATCAATAAAAATAAAAATTAATAATAATAATAATAAAAAAGGTTAATATTTTTATTTAATCCATATTCCTATAAAAAAACCCTTTTTTTTTTTTTTTAATTTTAATTGTATATAACGGAAAAAGTCCGCTATGAAATATATTTTTTTTTTATCTCAAAGGTTAAAAGTTTTTTTTTTTTTTTTTTTTACTTTGGGATTAAAAGAGAATAGAATGCACACACTCATATTGTAAAAATAGTTTTATGTGTTATATTGGCATTATAAGAAAAAAAAAATAGAATTAATTAAAAGTAAAAAAAAAAAAAAATACTATTGATCTTTATTCTAATCATTATATTTCTACTATAGTAAAAGAGTGATGCCAATATATTTATAGGTTTTATTTTTTAGTTATATTGTAAAGTCAAGATTCTCTTTTTTTTTCTTCTTCTTTTTTTTTTTTTTTTTTTCTCCATAATAATTAATAATGTATTAATGGTTGGCATAGTAATTCTCATCAATCCATAAAATGCATAAATAAAATTTATATAAAGGGTGACAACTTTATATTATTAATTAAATTAATTTTAATTATTAATTAATTTAATTTATTATTTTTTACTTTAAAAACTTTTTAAAAGGTGTAAAGAATTAAAGATTCATTAAACAGAGTAATCCTTAAAACCTTTTTTTTTTTTTTTTATTTAGTAAATATATAAATTGTAAAGTATCAAAACATAAAAAAACAAAGAATAAATAGACTATAACTATTATAAATATAATATATTTAGATATTTTATAGTGATATATTAATTTAATACTTTTAAAAAAGATATAAAAGATAATTATAGCTAAACACTTTTTACATTTAATAGCATTATTCAAATTAAAAAATAGAAATAAAATGGAACCAAGAATTATTACAGGAAATACCACAACCTTTACCTGTTTAACTTGTAAAGTTCTTTTAAAAGATATTGAAAGTCAAAGAGAACACTATAAAATGGATTGGCATAAATATAATTTAAAAAGAAAAGTTGCTGATCTACCATCCATAACAGAAGCTGAATTTAATGAAAAAATTAGTAAATATTTTTATCTTTCTTAACTTATATACAACATTTTAATATGTAATAAATGTTTTTTTTTTTTAATTCATGTTAAAATATAAATTAAAAATTTAAAAAAATAAATCATTATTTAATAGAAAAACAAATTGAAGAAAATGAACTTGCTAGTCAAATAAAAGTATGGAACTGTGAATTTTGCAAGTAAATATTTAAAATATAATAAAAATTAAAACATAATAAATATATTTAAATTTAAAAAAAAAAAAGTTAATAAATTTAAATTATATATATAAATTTTAAAATATATAATCAATTTCATAATTAAATGAAATTTATAGAAAAACATTCAATACTGAAAATGCCTATAAAAATCATGAAATTTCAAAAAAACATATTGAAAAAGTTGCAAAATATGAAAAAAATAATGAATTAAATAATGATGAGTCAGACGATGATTTATCCGACGATAATAATAATCCTAAAGAAGTAAAGATTAATTGGAAAAAGAGATTTGCTGAAGCTGAAACTGAAGAAGAATTCAATAAAATTCTTGATGAAAAAATAAAAGCATCTAAAATATTAGAAGAAACAGAATGCTTATTTTGTGATTTTAAGGGTAATACATTTGAAGAAAAAATGAAGCATATGACAGTGGAACATTCTTTCTTTATTCCAGATATTGAATATTTGGCCAATTTAAAGGCTTTAATTGCTTATTTAGGTGAAAAAATCTCTATTGGTAACACATGTCTTTATTGTGAAAGAATGTTTCATAGTTTAGAAGCTGTTAGAAAGCATATGTTAGATAAAGGTCACAACAAAATTTCTTATGAAGATGGTCCAGATTTAGAAATCGGAAATTTCTATGACTTTAGCGTTTTGGATGATGAAGATGAAGAAATGATAAATGGTGAAGAAAATGAAGGATATAACCAAGCTTTAACAATTACTTCTGAAGGAACTGAACTTATATTACCAAGTGGTGCTCATATTGGCCACCGCGATTTCAAGAGATATTATAATCAAAATATCCATGAGAATAGCGATTCAAAGACTACCTCAATTATTGCACAAAGAAGTAAAACTCAAGACAACATGATTGGTAGTAGTGGTATGACAATAGAAGGTGAACGTTTAGAAAAAATGAAGGCAGCTCGTAATGAATTAAAGAAGTATGCTAAAGAAAAGGGTGTCATTGGTCAAAAAGCCAATGATTTCCATATTCCATGGGGCCGTAGAGGAAATTTCAAGAGAGTTTTCATTAGATAAAGCACAAAAGAAAATTCTATTGTGAGAATCAACCTATTTCTAATTAAAAACAAATGTTTTTTTATTAGTGTTAACGCTATTTGTATTACCATGAATTACAATGAATATGAGAATAAGAATAATATAAAAAAAAAAAAAATAAAATTTTAATTATTGTTGTATATTATAATTTAACACTATTGTTATCATTAACACATAAAATAATAATTTATAATAATAAAAAAAATATATTACACATTAACATTCATTCCAATGTATTACATTGCTTTTTTTTTTTTCTTTATTCTATTATTATAACTATAATTTTCATTATAATTTTTTGCTTGGTTTATATCAACTTTTTTTTTTTTGGTTTTGATTATACAATGAAGTAAAAAAAAAAAAAAAGATATTTTAATTAATTAAATAGGTGTTAAATATGCAAGTATTTAAGAATGTTTTATAAATGATATATATAGATAAAAGGATACATTGAAACCAACACTATAAAATAACAATTCAGTGAGGATAAGCCACTTTGATAGAAATCAAGGCAATATACTCTAAGAAACCATTATTACTAGGAATAATTCTTGCAGGTTAGGTGCTAACTTATCGTTCAAGAAAAAAAAAAAAGTATTCTTTGCTTTAAAATAGAGTATAATAATGCTCAGAATGTTAGCGTACATCAAGTAGTAATATAAATACTGTTAGTAGGTGTAGAATTTATATATTATTTTATAATGTATATAATAGTATCTCTATCAACATTTCCTTTTAATTGTTGATATTTTTAAATAATTTATAAAACATTCATCCTTTTTTTTTTTTTCAATTATAATAATCATTATTTAAAAAGAAATATAAAAGTCTTTTTTTTTTTAATACCAACATTAATATCGATAAAAGTAAAAAAGCCTTTTTTATTATAAAAATTATCTCAAAAAGTGATAATAAATTTAATTAAATATAAAATTCCCTTTTTTTTTTTTTTTTTGATTATATATTAATATTTTAATAATATTTTTTTTTTTTATTCTTTTTTTGATAGATAATTTTTTAAATTCGTTCCAGTTTTTATCCTGGTTGTTAAGGCGTTTCCTTAGCATACATAAGGCTTCTGGTTCGACCCCGCAGATGTCAGTGCCTGTGGATTTTCCCACTGGGTTTGCCATGGGTTGGGTTATGATATTCAGGTAAGTATAAATGAACTTTCTAATTTACTACTATGATAATAACACTCGTCTAGCCGGCCTGAGAGGGTCTAGTGTACATGGTACATTCCAAATTAGAACTTAATAAGTGGTGACTTAGGCTATGCCAAAAACACATAATATTCCTTAATCAATTTAAGTGTAAACATTAGGGGGCGGTTGACACGTGATCAAATTGACTATAAGAGGCTTAGCATTGTAGTTGTGAAATATCGTACAACGACATGCATCTAATGTACATGGATTAAGTGAGCGTCGAAGCTGAAGAAACAGTATGACAGACCAGGAGGGTCACAACCACCTAGCAATAGGAATGAGCCAACGTTTCTCTAAGAACCACCATTGGAGCTAACTCTGATCGATGGGAGAAATGCACTCGGAAGTTAAAAAAAAAAAAAAAAAAAAAAAAAAAAAAAAAAAAAAAAAAAAAAAAAAAAAAAAAAAAAAATTTTTTAAATCATCAATAAAAAGATAACAAAAGTTTTAATATTTTCAGGTTAAAAAAAAGCATCAAAAAAAAAAAAAAAAAAAAAAGAATATTATATATATAAAAAAGTCAAATAATAACTTTTCTTATTTATAGCGAAATCCTTAAATTAAGACTTTTTTTTTTGATATCTTTTTAGGTATGTTTTCTTTTTAAGCATTTATTTTTATCAAGAGTTTATCTATATATTCATTTACTTTTATTAACAATTTATTTATCCATTCATTTACTTTTTAATTTTGATAAGTTTTTTTTTGATGATTAACAAAAAGGAAGGATGATTTTAATTTATAAAAATCTTTAAATTAAATTAATAATAAAAAAATAAAAAAAAAAACTACTGCTGTTGCTGAAATAAACGAAAAAAAAAAAAAGAATTTCAAAAGTAAAGATAAAAGAATATAAGCATTTATTTTATTGTTTTATTTATTTACTTTGTTATTTACACCTTTTTTCTTTTTGTTCAAGTCCTTTATCTTAATTTTTTTATTCCAAAAAAAAAGAAGTTTTGGATAGAATTTAAAAATTTCATTATTTTTTAGATATTTTATTAAATTATAATTAATAAAGTTTTTTTATTAATTATTGATAATAAAAAGAAGAGGAAAAACTTTTTTTTTTAAATAAATTATAAATTTTAAAAATAATTGATAAATTAAAAAAGTAATCCAAATGCAATAAAGATTTTTTATTAGAAAACAAAACAACACTTTTTTAAATAAATAAATAAAAAAAAAGAGTTTCTCTTTATTGTATGTATTACTTTCTTTTTACCTACATACAAAACACAAATAAAGTGACTATTTTACAAATTGTAATTTTAATTGGAAAGACATTTTTACACATACCCTTTTTGTTAAATATTACAATATAAATAAAACAAAAAAAAAAAACAAGAATTAAAACAAACAAACAAACAAACAAAAAAAAAAACAAGAAATATTATAATAACAATAATAATAAGCAATGAGAATATAATGTAAGTTAATGTGCATTTTGTTTTTTTTTTTTTTTAATTTCAAATCAAATAAAGTAAAATTATTTTTTTTTCTTACATATATATATATATATCCTGTATCTTATATGGTTCCATTTAATATATATATGTATATATATATATACTTGCAATATAAAAGTAATTCAAATACAATTTTAAATTCACATATCGACCTATTTCAAAAATTTCACCAATTCAATAGTATTATATAAAAATTTCAACACACCTATATTCCAATTAAATTTCTAATGTTAAATACACTAAATACACGTAAAATATTCATTATTCTTTATTTAAATTTAAATATTCCATAAAAAAAATAATAAATACCATTTTATAAAAAAGGTAAATGTTTTTATCAAAAATATATTTTATAAAGGTTAAAGTGTTAATTTCAACAATTTTATACTGTTCGATATTCATAATAACCTATTTATTATATTCTTTTTTTTTTTTTATTTTTATTTCATTAATATAAATGTCATATAACAAAATTATAACTATTAAACTTTATATCCACTTGGAATTTTTGAAATTATTGAAATGTAAATTTTAAAATTAACCATGACCATGGTTCTACCCATAATAAAGATAAAATTTTAAGATATAATTCATAGATTGTATTATATTGTATTATATACAGAGGGTAGTATTAACCCCAACTATAATTAACTATTTTAATTAATTGATATTAGATAAAATAATTTATTAGCTTATATTATAAATTCATTTTAATATACCTTATTATTTGATGGTCCATCTCACCATAATATATATAACATTATTAAAGTAATAAAACTAACAATTGTTAAAAAAAGTACAATTTAAAAATCAGGAATTATACAACAAGAACTATAAGATTTTAATAATTAATTAATAAACCGAAGCAAATAATAAATATTTTTAAAGCATATATTATTACAAATAATAATATTACAAAAAAAAATTATCTTTTTAAAAAAAATATAAAAATATATAAAACTCTTTAGAGGGAATAAAAGACCTCACCTGTAATTTAATATTAAACACACAACCATAAAATAGTCAAAATAAAATAAATATATATAGAAATGAATTCAGAGGTTCATGAATTAACAACATTTGAATTAGATTCTGTAGAACAAAAGAAAAGCGGTCTTTTTTCAAAATTTTTTCAACGATTTAGAACTTCAATTTCAAATGCACCAGAATCCTCAACGAATGCAGGTGCAATACCAGTAGCACCTCCTTCTTCTAGTAGTCAGGATCAATATATGACCTTCCAGGAATATGCTGCTGCTCGTGATGATGATTATCGCAGTCTTAACCGTAGTCGGAAAAATAGTAGTAGTAATCCTTCTGCTGCTCAAATGTTTTCCCCATACATCAAAAACAAAAATACTCCTTATATGTCTGGGAGTGCATATAGTACCACTTCCCATACCAATAGCCAACGTCATAATAGTAACACTACTACTGGTAGTCATACCATTGACACTAATTATACCCAAAATGTAATTGCAACATCTACTATTATCAATGGTAATTCTAATGCACCAGATTCTTCAGCGTCTACACCAAATTTAACTAATGCTGATCCAGAAACACCAACTTTAGGGGCTAGCAGTATGAATCGTCGTCCTTCTGTTAGTAGTATAGCTAGTGTCAACACAGAATCTAGCGCTATTGTTCCATCCTGGAATAACAACAACAATAATAACCATAATACTATTAATAATCATAATTTACGATCTTCAACTTCTAATTCTAATTCTAAAAGCAGACTTTTAAATCACGTTCCTCATTTTTCCTCATCCGTATTCAACCCCGGTACAAATAATGCCAACGGTGTTAATACAAAATCTAATCCAACCTCTTCATTAAATTCTTCTGTTCAAGTAACCGCTTCAAATACCACAACACCTTCCACAATGACCCTTTTATCTTCTACCCAGGGAAATGCTCAAACCAACCAAAGAAATAATCATCCAACCTCGGTTAATTCTAAGCCTGCTTTTTTTGCAAGCAATATTCGGAACTTCCCTTCCAAGAATTATTCACCTTCAAATGTTGCTGGTAATAATAATTCATCAGCCGGTTCCCAACAACCTATTTCTACCATTCATAGTAAAAATAAAACAAGTGTTGGAACTATTTCAGCTGTTGGCTCCTATTCAAATTCTTCCATTTCTTCTAATGCCACTCGTTATTCCACAAGTAATGCTACATACGTTGGAAGTGTCCATAGCACGACTAGTAGTAATACAATTATTAATTCTGGAAATTACCATTCAAAATTCCGTATAAGAACCAATAGTGGAAGCATTCCTGGTCATCGTCGTAAAAGCAGTAATAAATCCGATGTTACATTGGCCGAATCTTTAGCTATGTCTGGTCCAACTACTATTAGTACAACTAATCGTAGTAAAAGTCAACAACGTACTTTTGGTGCTGTTACAAGCTTTACATCACCTAATCAAAATTTCACCAATAGTAATGGTACTGAAGTATCCTTGAGACGTTCCAATAGTCGTTCTTCCATCGATAGTGTCACAAGTCAAAGTAGCAACCCCGATAATAAACGTAGTATGAAACTCATAAGTATGTTAAAAAGTGGAGAATCTAAACAGTACTGGATGCAAGATGAAAATTGTAAACAATGCTATGAATGTAAAATTAATTTCAATACCTTCCGTCGTAAGCATCATTGTCGTATTTGTGGACAAATCTTTTGTTATAAATGTGCCTCTGCCACCATTTCTGGTGAGAAATTTGGTTATTCTGGTACCTTGAGAGTTTGTAATTATTGTTTAAAACTTACTCAGAACTATCGTAATGAACAAAACCGTTCTCATGAAAGTTATCCTGCTAGTGCTTCACTAGCATCCTCTCTAACCTATACGGTACCAAAAACCCCACCTATTCATACCTCTTCTTCTAATCTAAGTATTAAAAATGCTGCCAATATCAGTAATCCAAGCAATAATCCCAACAATGTTAATGGTGTTGAAAATTCTTGGACCTCAAAATATTATTCTATCTCTCCTGATCCATCCTACCAGGAACAAATAAAGCGTAACAAGTCCAATAATAGTACAATGCCACCCTATCCAGTTCAACAGGCCCATCTTGTACGTTCAAAGTCTAGTTTAGTTGCTATGGAGGATATGGAAAATTCAATGAATATGGCACCTTTCACCAACAAAGATGGCCCTAAATCAATAAATGCGAATAATGACACCATGGATCAAGATATTGTACCTTACATTACTGATGAAAATGGTGATGTTGTTATTGCCGGTGAAGAAGATGTCGTCGGGGAAGTAGTGGATGAAGAATGGATTCAAAGTCCTATTTTAAGTTATATATCAAGTACTATGATGGCTGGAGCGAATAAGATATTAAATACTACGGTTGATGATGCTATTAGTAACCCCGGAACGCCTCTTCCATCGGAATACTATAGTAGTGATGAAGAAGATTCTGATCTTATTAGTGTTAAATCCATGACAAGTATAAATAAGTTGCCATTAATGGTGATGAATAAATCTCGAGATGATCTTCATATTGCTTTTTTGAAAAATCAACAACGTAAAAAAGCTAGTGTTAAAGCAGCTAATCGTACTCCGAAATTTGTCAATGCCCTTCCTAATAATGCCTCTACCGATGATCTTAGTAAAATCTTATTTAAACCAAACAATCCAGCTATTTCTTATGTTTTACCAGTAGAAGAAATGAATTTAGAGGAGGGAGCGTTGCCCTATGCCTCCAATCTACCAACATCCATATCAGATCCAAATTTTAATTATAATACATCTTTAATGTCACCTCATCTTCTTAATTCACCTACCACTGAATTAATTGCTTCCAATGGTCATCAAGATAGTTTTATTCTACCATTAAATATAGAACTTAGCTCTGAATCCTATTTCCATATGGTAAAGTATAATAAATAGAATAAAATCCCTTCACTGTAATTTTATAGTAGCCTATAGAATAAACTATTGATATACTATTAATCGTCATAAAAAAAATTTATTTTCATTTTCTTTTCTTTTTTTTTATTTTTAAAAAAAATACTAAAAATTAATCATTGATTTTAATTTATATATATATATTCTATTTCTATTTTAGAAACATTTACTCTATCAAACTTTATATGAAAATAATTGTGATTTAAACCAAGGCTGGGAAGAAATTTTATCTCATATTCTTCTTAAAGTTTGTGATAATATTCGTCCAAATATAAATCGTGGTGATGATATTGATATTAGAAAGTATATCAAGATTAAAAAAATTCCTGGTGGTGTTCCAAGTGATAGTCATTATGTTCAGGGTATTGTTTGTTCTAAGAACGTAGCCCATAAAAAGATGGTTCGTACCATTAAAAATCCTCGTATTTTGTTACTTTCTTTTTCATTGGAATATCAAAGAGTTGAGAATCAATTTATGTCTTTGGAACCTATTCTTTCTCAGGAACGAGAACATTTAAGAATCTTAATTCAACGTATAAAGAATCTTAATCCTGATATTGTTTTAGTGGAAAAGATTATTTCTCGTATTGCTTTAGAATACCTTTTAGAAGCAAATATTGTTGCTGTTTATAATGTCAAGCCAAGTGTAATGCAATATATTGCTCGTTATACTCAAGCGGATATTTTAAATTCAATTGATAAATTAGTTTTAGAACCTAAATTAGGTACTTGTGGTATTTTTTCAGTGAAAACCTTTTTAAATGATCTCATTCCAGGTAAGAAAAAAACATTCCTTTTCTTTGATGGCTGTCCAAGAGATTTAGGAGGTACAATTGTTTTACGTGGTGGAGAAATAGAAACCTTGAAGAAAATTAAAATGATTACCAAATTTATTGCCTTTGTCGTTTATAACTTAAAATTAGAAACGTATTTGATGCGTGACGAATTTGCAATGAGTCCAGAAAAGTATTATAATTCTTGCTATCATTTTATAAAGAAGGTACTCACCGATAAATATGCTCATATTAAAACGGAAAGTGAATTAGATGAACATTTTATTGCTAGTTCTCCTTCTAGTCATCTTTTGACAACCATTGGTGCTACTGGTAATGCCACTACCGTTGATGATAATTATAGTAATATGGAAAATCCAACAAGTGAATTGGTTGAAACAGATGCCACCTCTTCCAATACTAAAACAGGTAATTTTTTTTTTTTTTTTTTTTAATTTTATATTATTTATTGTTTTAAAGAAATGATTATTTTTGGATTTTTTTTTTTTTAGTATTATTATTAAAAAACCATTATTTTATTCGGAAATAAAACAATATTTTTTTTCATAGTTAATCCTTGTTTATTTCATGAATATAAAAAGTATATTAAAATTTAACACAATCTATTTTCTTTTTATTTTATTTTATAATAGATGATGATTGTATGTCTATTCCATATTCTTCTGATATTGATATCATTGATAATGAAAATGAAGAAGGTCAATACACTAAACTTTATAAGATCTTTTCAACTCGTATTCTTTCCTGTTCACCTCATGTCATTTTCCCACCACCTTATTTAATTACAAAGAAAATGAAAGAAGAAGTTAATTATTTCCATGAATTAAAAAAACAACATGCTCAAGTATCTGAAACTAATTCCCTTGTTTCAGCAACGGTCTCTCCTATGTCTGCAGTAAAAGAAGAAATTTCTAATGATGAGATTTTTATTACCAATAATTATATTAATAAATTTAAGAATACCAATTTGATGAATCCTTTTGGTCATTTAAGTATTTCTTATTTATACCGTTCTTGTATTACAGGCTTCCCTGTACCTTGTGAATTAATTAAGATGGTTAAATGTACCTATTATAGTAAATCTGATCAAACCTTGGGTCAATATTTAGAAGGTATTTGTAAACATGCCAATGATCTATGTCAAGTGTGTATGAAACCTCTTTGTCAACACAAGCGTACTTTTATTAACGGAAATGCCAAGGTAACTGTTGTCATGGAAGATATGGAATGTCCTGCTGAAGCTATGGAAAATATGATTATTATGTGGAGTCAGTGTAAAATTTGTCAACAAGTGATACCTTTTGTTCCAATGTCGGAGGAAACTTGGATGTTTTCTTTTGGTAAATATTTAGAATTAGCATTTTATCATTCTTTCATGTCAAGTCGTGCCAATAGCTGTCCACATAACATTGTCAAAAATCATATTCGTTGTTTTGGATATCAAAATAAAGTCATTAAATTTGAATATAATCCAATTGAACTTTTTGAAGTTTCTCTTCCTCCTATAAAAATAAAGTATCGTCCAGAAGCCAATTTAAAGAATAAACAAAATGATGTTAATACCATTAAGCAATACATTACCAAGTATTATAATTCGGTATCCGAACGAATTAAAAACATTTATTTAAAATATGTTCCATCCTCAAAATTACAAGAAGCCAAGGAAGAAATTGCAGGAATGAATCGTCGTATTGTTGTAGAAAAGGCTCAAATGTTGGAATTACTTCAACACACTGCTTTTGCTTCAACACCCGCTGATGTTCTTTCCCTTAACAATGTTGTACACGTTTTACAAGAAAAAATTTCGGAATATGATAATGATTTTGAAGCCTTTTCTCAAAAGTATTTCCAATTAGATCGTGAATTTAACAAACGTATTCAATTAAAACACGCTTTTGTCACCAAAAATGATTATATGACCGTTGGACGTGATGATTCCACTGATCCTATGATGAAACCAAGTCGTGATATATCAATATCCTTCCCTGAATTAGGCAATTCTCCATCGCAATCTTCACCTCTTCAATCCATTGTTAATCATAATGAATCATTGGAGGGTGTAAAGGAGCTAATGAAAGAAAAAGAAGAAAATGCCAATGCTAATGCCAATGTCACTGAAAATGATAATAACATTGAATTTGATTTAGAAATGGGAAAATTAGATGCCAAGGATGCGGTTGAAGAAGATGAAGAAGAAGACGAAATAGAAAGTATGAATGATCGTAATGAATTAGATGAAGAAGAAGGAGAAGATGGTGATGATGAAGAAGAGGAAGAAGAAGATGAAAAGGTTGTTGAAAGCAAAGAAGATGTAAAGAGAAATAGCCTTCATAAATTTAATATGAAATCTCTTACTACAAATAAATTAAGAAAAATGAAGATCAATAAGGCCAGAAGATCTCGTTCCAGATCTCTATTAATTAATCATTCCGGTGGTCGTTTTGATAATGATCCATATTCTTATGGAAGAATTCAAATGCTTTTAATGGAAAATTCTTTTTCTCCATTCAAGGATCATCCCTTCTTTAATGGTAAACACAAATTAAAATCTATTTCTTCAGTATTTGGTTCACCAGTTGATAGTAACTATCTTTTTATGAATGTCATTAAAAATGATGATAATAATGATGACAATAACATTGCACCTGTAGAAATTGACAAGAATTTACTTACCTTTAAGGATGATGATGATAAAAAGGAAAATACTTCATTAAAGATAAATACTAATATTACTAACTTTTCACATTTAATCGATGATGCTCTTCCAATTATTTCAGACAGTTTAAACAACGCAAATTCTGAAGATGTTGGTATTGAACCGGAATCTATTATTATGGAAAAGAAGAATAGTATGAATGAATCCCTTATGATATTACCTGGTTCTCCACAACGTGTTAAAACGGATCCTACTCTTGACACTTCCTCTATTTACAGTAAGAATACCTTTTTAGAAAGTGATGCCAAAAGTCATGATCAAAAATTCCAAATGGATGACGATGCAGAACAAAATAGTCCTCTTCTTGAAATGGAGTATATTGATTCTCTTCTTGTGTCTGAAACAGCTGATAATGCTACAACCATTATGTCTGACATAAGACCATCCATGCCTAATCCGACAACTTCAGTATTCCTTCGTACCAACTCTATACATAAATTAAAACGTACAAATTCGGTGAAAGAACAACGTGTTAAGATGGATCTTGAAAATGGTAATCGTTTCGATTCACGCCATGATAAACCAGAAAATGAAGAAAACATTCTCACTTCTCCTCCACTTTCTCTCACCGATAGAAATTCTAAAGATAACAACTTGGCGTTGACCTCTCTTGAGTATGATTTACCATTAGATATTACTGATGTCATCAGCGTCACTCCTCTCACCTATAACAATGAAAGTGATAATGAAACCGATACAGAAATTGAAAAAATGTCTATCATGAAAACATTATCTCAATTCTGGACCAATTCTTCCCATTTCTCACCCCTTGATTATCCATTCCCACCGGATCAACATATCTTCCGTGGATCTTTAGTTATTGTTCGTGAGGATGAACCAAGCTCAGTCATTGCCTTTGCTCTTAATTCACGTGAATACCGTAATAGTCTTCTTCAACAACAGCAACAATTTCAACCACAATCTCTTCCAAGACGTCATAATAATTCTATTCATTCCGTTGGTCATAATGGTTCAATTATTAATGCCTTGACTTCCTATGCCACCACTACATCCGTTAATAGTGCTGTAGATTCTGAAAATTTAAATACTCCTGTCAGTGCTGTTACTAATGGTAGTAATGTTAATACTACGAATGGCTCTACTAATCTTGTCGAAACCCAAAATTCCGCACTTCCTACCCATAGTAATGCCTCTGGAATTGTCAATGATGACAATGTCCCTGATGAGGAAAATACCACTCGTGGTGTTACCGAATCAAACAATGATGAAAATAAGGTTCATAAAATTATTGATGAAATTATTGGTAATCATAATGGTACCAGCAATAATTCAACCGATACTAATAATAATAGTAATGTGAATAATAACCTTAATAATACTAATAATGCTAATGGTATACTTTCCGAAGAAGATGAACGTCCTAATAATGATAATGAATCCATTTATAAATCTAAAACTGATAATCATATAAAATGTCGTAAGTATTTAATACTATAAATTCCCCCCAAAATATTTATTTTTGTAATTGTTTTTAATATTTTTTTTATTTATATATGTAAAAGAATTTATGGATGGCTCTACTAGAATTTTCTGTAAAATATTTTATCCAGAAAAATTTGAAAATCTTCGTAAAAACTGTGGTGTTGATAAAATTTATATTCAATCCCTTTCTCATTGTCTTAAGTGGAGTAATGATGGTGGTAAATCAGGTTCAGCCTTTTTAAAAACTAGAGGTAATTTTTTTTTTTTTTTTTAAAAGAGAACTATATATATAAATAAAAAACATAAATAATATTAATTTTTTTTTATTTTTTTATATATATTATTAATAAATATTTAGATGATAGATTCATTGTAAAACAATTATCTAGACCAGAAATGGATGCCTTCCTTAAATTTGCTGATGAATACTTTGAATATTTAAATAATGTTTTCTACAATAAAGTAAATTTTCAAGTTTAAAACGATAAATAATAGATTATAAAAAAAAAAAATTTTTTTTTTAAATTATTATTAATATAATTATTATTATTTTATTTTTATTTAAATGCAGACTCCTACATCTTTAGCAAAAATATATGGTATTTATCGATTTGGTATTAAAAATCCAAATAGTGGTAAGAATATAAGAATGGATGTATTGGTAATGGAAAATCTCTTTTATGGTCATAAGTGTTCAAAGGTAAAAAAAAAAAAAAAAAAAAAAAAAAAAAAAAGATATTATATATATTATATTTATTTATAAATTAATGATACTAACAATATAGTATGGTATATTAAATTTATATAAATTAGATTTTTGATTTAAAGGGTTCTACTAGAAATAGACATGCACAATCTACCGGAAAGGAAAATGAAGTTTTATTAGATGAAAACTTATTAGAATGTAAATTAATTTAGTATTAAAGACTATATATATGCATATTATAATTCATCATTCATTTTCAATATTTATAATAATCATTTTAATTTTTAAATAATTTCTTTTTTTATTTAGTAATCAACGAACAACCTTTATATATTAGAGAATATTCCAAGAATTTATTATTTACTTCTGTATGGAAAGATACTTCATTCTTATCACAACTTAATGTTATGGATTATTCTTTAGTTGTTGGTGTTGATAATGAAACTCAAGAGTTAATTACAGGAATTGTTGGTAAGTAATTTATTTTGTTTCATTAATGGGTTAAAAAAAAAGCGTATATTTATATTATAATAAATAATAATAATTAATAAACAAAGGTTATTAATTCTTTTATCTTTTGTAATAATAATTACTTAATAATAGATTATATAAGAACATTTACTTGGGATAAAAAACTTGAAAGTTGGGTAAAAGAAACAGGTATTCTTGGTGGAGGTGGTAAAGATCCAACCATTATTTCACCAGTTCAATACAAGAATAGATTTAGAGAATCAATGGCCAGATATTTCTTAATGGTAAATTGAAATTTCATAAGGATTTTTATTATATTGATGAAATAAATAAAATAATATTAATATAATTTCTATTTATACATATTATTAATTCATGATAATATAAAGGTTCCTGATAAATTCTGTTTTGAAGATGAAGAAGAAGAAACAAAATTAGAAAAATAAAAAAATAAAATATAATCAATATATAGTATTTTATCAAAAAATCTAAAAAAGTATATAAGCTATCCGTATTAACTTAATTATACAAAATCTTTTATATGAACAAAATAATATATATAATGAAAAAAAAAAAAAAAAAAAAAAAGCTTTCTTTTTTAAAAAAATACTAATCTATAATATCTTTAAAAAATTAATTTAAATAATAATAATACATCGATCAATGACAATACCAAATTTTTGAAATATTATTTTATAATATACTAAATAATATTATAAAAAAAGTATATATATATATATATAATTTTTTTTTTTGTAGTTTCTTTTTACATAACAGTATTTTTCAATTATATATAAAATATTTCAATAATTTTTATATATAGAATTATAATATAATTATTTAAATAAAGATTATATTATAATTTTTTTTAATTCAGTAACAATATTAATATTAATAATTCTATTATATGGACATGCATACAAATAAAAAAAAAAAGAGAAAGAAAAAAAGAAAGAAATACTTTAAAGTTTTTTTTTTTTTACCTTAATTTTCTTTTTTCTTCCTTTTTTTTTTTTTTTTTTACAATACACTTTTGTAAAATAATATAAAATAATATTATATATAAAAATACTTTTTTTTCCTAATAAACTATATAAAATATAATTAAAAAAAAATATATATATTCTCTCATCTTTTCCCACTTTTTTTTTTTTTTTTTTAAATAAAATAATTCCTTTCAATATTAAAAATCATTTTAATTCTTGTTGGAAAAAAGCAAATTTTTTATTTTATAACGATAAAAAATATTTTTCTTCCTATCCTAATAAATATAACATTTCCATTTCCAGAAGTCAGATTTTTATGTATATATTAGATCTAGAATTACCACGGTTATCCAAGTAGTAATGGTACTATCAAATGAACTATGGCTGATTTAATGAGCTATTAGCAGTTAGCTTTCATCAACCTTTTTTTTATTTTAAAAAAATTTTCATATAATTTTTGGTATGTAAAATACATTTAATAAATTATAGTATCAGCCAATCATATTTTATAGAAATAAATTGATAATATATTATTCATTTATATTGATTATACTATTAATATATAAAGTTTATCTCTTTTTTTAAATTAAATATTTTTCAAAGTTTTTTAATTTTACCTTTTTATATTAATTTTACCAATAAAATAAAATAAAAAAAATTACTTTTTTGGTTAAATAATAAAAAAATTTATTTCAATTTTTTTTATTGTAATATTAACATCATTTATTTTTTTTTTTTTTTTGTTTTACATTAGACCTTCTTTTATTTTAATATTAATATTTATCATTAATAATATAAAAGATAACAAAATATAATTATAACAAAACAAATATCAAATATAGTGAAAAACAAAAAAAAAAAAAATTTAAATTTATACACATTTCAATTGAAATAAATAGTTTGTCAATTTTAACAATAATTTTTTAATTAATTAAAACATCATAAATAATACATTGGAATTGTAATTAACGAGGTTTTAAAAAAGGAAAAAGTATATAAAATCAAAATGGATTTTTCACAATATGATGAATTTGGTAATTACATTGGTCCCGAATTATCCGATGAAGAATCAGATTATGAAGAAGAAACTCAAAATATTCCACAACCAGAAATAGCAGAAGAAAAAGATCAAGATGAGGAAGATGAAGAAAAAGATGAAAATGAAATGGATACAGATGATGTACAAATGGGTGAAGGATTAGATGGAATGCAATTAATTAAAGTTGATGGTATATTTTAAATATTTTTTATTTTTTTTTTCATTTTTCATTTTAAATTTTATTATTAGTAAAGAATACACTTTTTTTATTTATTGAAATAAATGATACAAAACTTTTTTTTTTTAAAAAAAGAAATAACTTTGAATTTATTAATAAAAAAATTTATTAAATTTTTTTTATTTGTTGAATTATTAATTTTAAAAATAATATTATCAATCGATGAATAAACATGCTTTTATTAACAACAATAACGAAAAAAAATATCATTTCCAAAATCAAAATATACAATGTCATTTAAAAATTCAAAAATATAAATAAAAATTAATTTCACACAACTATTACTATTTTCAATATAAAATTTCATTTAAAATTAAAGAAAATCCTTCAATGGAAGTTGTATTACACGAAGACAAATCATATTATCCAAGTGCTGAAGAAGTATATGGTAAAGATGTTGAAAATTTAGTTCAAGAAGAAGATACTCAACCATTATCTGAACCAATTATTGCTCCAATAAGAGCAAAGAAATTCCAAATTCAAGAAAAGAATTTACCACAAACTAATTATAGCAAACAGTAATTGAATTTTGTTCAATTTATTATAGATTAAAATATAAATTTAATTTATATATAAATTAATAAATTAATTGTAATATAATGTATATGAAACTATCATCAATTTAGATATTTAATTGATATGACTGATCATCCAAGTATGGTTAGAAATGTTGCATTGATTGGTAATTTACACCATGGTAAAACTACTTTTGTAGATATGCTTGTTTCTCAAACTCATAACTTAAGTTGGGAATTAGAAAAAGATGTAATTAAAAAAAAATTATTTTGAAATAGAAATTTCTTTCAACTTAATAATCATTCGAAATTAATTATTATTGTATTATTTAAACCATTTATATGCAAAAATAATTTTATAATATATTGGCGAATTATTACTCAAAATAGCAAAGATACACCGATATTCATATTTTAGAAAGACAACGTGGTTTAAGTATTAAGAGTATGCCAATGTCATTATTATTACAAGATTCAAAGGATAAGTCTTACTTAATTAATTTATACGATACTCCAGGTAATGTTTTATTTAGTTTATATATTTTATTTTATTTGACTGGGAATATTTAAATACTTGAGAAAATATTGAATATTAATGCTTTAACTTTATTACTACAAAAATTTAATGAAGGCCATGCAAATTTCTCTGATGAAGTTACTGCTGCTTTAAGAGTTGCTGATGGTGTTGTTATTGTAGTTGATGCCGTCGAAGGAGTAGGATAGGACATAAAAATTATTATTTTTCATAATTTATTAGCAATACTATTTTTTAAAATAAAGGAAAAATTATTTATTAAATAATATATTATTTTATTTTAAATAAATAATTAGGTTATGTCACAAACTGAAAGATTAATTAGACATGCTTGTAGAGAAAAGCTTGCTATTACTTTAGTTATTAGTAAATTTGATAGATTAATTGTTGAATTGAAGCTTCCACCAACCGATGCTTATTTCAAACTCAAACATACTATTGAAGAAGTTAATTCTATTTTATGGTAAAGGAAAAACAAAATTAATATTTAATGAAATTATAAAAAATATACTTAATTTAATATAATAATAATAATAATCTTTATTTTTTTTTTTAAAAAAATTAGTGAATATAATGAAGATAACAGAGTTTCACCAGAAAAGGGTAATGTAGCTTTTTCATCAGCTGAAATGAGATGGTGTTTCACTCTCGATACATTTGCCCAAATGTACAGTGATATGTATGGAGGTATTGATGTTGATAAGTTTGTACAACGTCTCTGGGGTGATATTTATTATAATCCAGATACCAGAAAATTCAGTCGCAAGCCAAAGAGTTCAAAATCTCAACGTGGTTTTGTACACTTTATTTTAGAACCATTATATAAGCTCTATGCACAAGTGATTATTCAAAACAAAATGATATATAAAAAAATATTTATTAGTTATATTTCCATTTTCATTAATCAATTTAAAATATATATGTATTTTTTATGTGATAATTGGTTTGATTTAGATTATTGGTGAAGATGAAGATACCCTTAAGCACACTTTAGCCTCATTAGGTATTTATCTTAAAGCTTCTGAATATAAGTTAGATGTTAAACCATTATTACGTTTAGTATGTCAAAAATTCTTTGGTATTGCTACTGGTTTCACAGATATGTGTATTAAAAAGATTCCATCACCAATTGAAAATGCTAAAAATAAGGTAGTTATTTTATCGTATTATACTAACATTTAAAATTTGATTTTTAAAAAATATATTAAAAAATGAAAATAAATATTAATAATTTATAAATAATGCTTTAATTTTTTTTATTGTTAGATTGAACATACATACACTGGTCCAATGGATTCTCCTATAGCTGAAAGTATGAAGGAATGTGATCCAAATGGTCCATTAATGATTCAAATAGTAAAATTATATAACTCAGAGAACTATACCGGATTTGATGTATTTGGTAGAATTATGAGTGGTAGAGTTAGTGTTGGTCAAAGAGTAAGAATTCTTGGTGAAAAGTATTCATTGGATGATGAAGAAGATATGACAATAAAAGAAATAAAAGATGTTTGGATATATGAATCAAGGTAAACATAGGAAGGAGAATATAAAGTTAAATATTTTATTTCAAGAATCCTCATCAAATTTATAATTTATTAAAATATAAATTAGATATAAAATTAAGGTTGATTCAGTTATAGCTGGTAATTGGGTATTATTAGGTGGAATTGATCAATCTATTATGAAAACTGCTACAATTACCAATATAGCATCAAGTTCAGAAGACGAAGAAAATAGTCCATACATTTTCAGACCACTTCGTTTTGATACTGAACCAATTTTAAAGATTGCTGTTGAACCAGTTAATCCAACTGAATTACCAAAGATGTTAGAAGGTTTAAGAAAAATTAATAAGAGTTATCCAATTACTACAACAAAGGTTGAAGAATCTGGTGAACATATTATATTAGGTACTGGTGAACTTTTCCTTGATTGTGCATTACATGATTTAAGAAAATTATACTCTGAAATTGATATTAAGGTTGCTGATCCAGTAGTAAAATTCTGTGAAACTGTTGTCGAAACTTCTTCTATTAAGTGTTATGCTGAAACTCCAAACAAAAAGTAAATTATATTTCACATTTTATAAATCTATTATAAATTTTTTTAAAAAAAAACTTTTTTTTTTTTTCCAGATAAAAATGATATTGCGATTAAATTTTTTTTCATATTAATTTATGAAAAATTACAATCCATTTAAATATCATATTCATTTTTTAATAATCAACATTAATATTAATATTCTAAATTTATATTTATTTTTTTTTAACAAAACCAAAGGAATAAATTAACTATGATAGCAGAACCACTTGAAAAAGATGTTGCTGATGATATTGAAAACTTAAAGATTAATATTAAATGGCCAGCCAAGAAATTGAGCGACCACTTTGTAAATAATTATGATTGGGATGTATTAGCTTCAAGAAATATATGGGCTTTCGGTCCAGACGATAATGGACCAAATGTTTTAATTAATGATACCTTACCATCTGAAACAGATAAAAAATTATTATACTCCGTAAAGGATTCTATTGTTCAAGGTTTCCAATGGGGAGCACGTGAAGGACCACTTTGTGATGAAGCTATTCGTAATGTCAAATTCAGATTATTAGATACCACTTTAGCCCAAGAACCACTTTACCGTGGTGGTGGTCAAATTATTCCAACTGCTCGTCGTGTATCATATTCTGCCTTTTTAATGGTAATATATATATATATATATATATTTTAGTTAATTAAAAAGAAATTAAATTCTTTTCATATTAATATATTTATTAAAACCAAATTAATATTTATAAATATTTTACTATAAATATATAACCATTATTATAATTATTATTTTGTATTAGGCAACTCCACGTTTAATGGAACCAGTTTACTTTGTTGAAATTCAATCACCAGCAGATTGTGTTTCATCTGTTTATACCGTTTTAGCCAGAAGAAGAGGTCATGTTGTTGAAGATATACCAAAACCAGGTTCCCCATTATATACTGTAAAGGCATACTTACCAGCAATTGATTCTCCAGGTTTTGAAACTGATCTTCGTATTTATACTCAAGGTCAAGCCTTCTGTCAACAAATATTTGATCACTGGCAAATGGTTCCAGGTGATCCATTAGATAAATCAATTGTTTTACGTCCATTAGAACCATCCCCAGAAAGTCATTTAGCTCGTGATTTCATGGTTAAAACCAGAAGAAGAAAGGTAATTATAGAATAAGAATATAGTATTTATTTATGCGTTAAAAAAAAAAAAAACCAAATATTAATACCTATATATATTTATTTTATTAATATAAAAAGGGTTTAAGTGAAGATGTTGCAATTGAAAAATTCTTTGATGATCCAATGATTTCCTCAATATTAAACGATCTTAGCTAAATTTAAAAATCATTGCTACCCCTACCTACCAATAAACTACTATTTAATTTCTAATCTATAATTAATGAAAAAATAAATAATAAATAATTATCAAAAAAAAAAAAAAAAAAAAAAAAAAAAAAATTATTATTATATAAAATAATTAATAGTCATTTGCAAATATATTTAAAAAAAAATAAAAAAAAAAAAATAAAAAAAAAATAATAATCTATAATAAATTAATCATTATATAATAATAAATCATTTTAATTTTCTTTTTAAATATTTTTCCTTTTTTTTTTTTTTTCAATTACTAGTTCATCAAAATTATTCATTTAAATATAATAATAATAATAACAAAAAGGTTTATTTTTTAATATTTGTTTGCTTTATTCATATATTCTATAATAGTAATATTTAATTTTTATAATGTAAATAAATTAAAAAAAAAAAGTACTAAAAAATCAATATATATATGTAGATAATAAATAAAAAAATTCTTTTTTTCTTTTTTTTTAATATTATATTTTTTTTTAAATACAAGATATAATTAAACGTAAAAAAAATAAAAAAACTTAATAAGGTGAGGAATAAATAATATATATATATAAAATAAATTGATTTTTTATTTCTTTTATTCTAATCCCATCCTGAAATAATATTAGATCCCCATATACTTTGTTTAGCTTCTGTTTTATTGTCTGATTCTTGAGTGGTTTCATCAGCTTTAACAATGTTAACTTTATCTGATTTCTTAGCTGACCATAAACCTGGATTAAATTGAGTAACCAATACTTTACCATTTGAAGTTGTTTTTCCTTTCTTTCCTTTACCAGCCTTACCCTTGGTATTAACATTAGAAATGACTTCTACTACACCAGATCTATTCTTCATTTCGGCTTCTTCATCAATTAATTTTGGTTTACTTTCTAATTTTGGTATCTTAACTGCCTTTTCTGAAGAAGCAATAGTACCATCAGATTCGTTCTTGCTTTCAATTTCAGAAGACTTACGCTTCTTCTTATTACTTTCGTCCTTATTGGCTAATTTCTTTGATTTTGTTTTAGTAGTTGTCTTCTTTTCTACAAAGAAGTCATCCTCCTTAATAGCTACTTTACGCTTAGTATTACCAATAGATTCTTCTTGTTCTTTACTAATTCTATTTTGTTCATTAATATAATCGAAATATCCATTACTTCTTCCTGTTTTTCTATATGGTCTTTCATCCTTTAATTGATTGTCTTTTTTTATTATTTTAGAATTCTTATTAATCTTTAATGAATTTGGCTTTTTAGAACCTTCTTCTGATGAATTTATTCTTTTACTGGTCTTCTTAGTCTTTTTTACATCATTTTCATTAACATCATCATTTTCAGCTTTTTTATTATTCTTAATTGGTTTTTCAACTTCATTATCATCATTATCTTCTGTTTCCTCGGATTTATTAATTTTTTTTGTTGATTTCTTTGTAAATTTAGATTTAGTATCTTTACTATCATTGTCATTGTTTTCTTCTTTATTTTCTTCATTTTTCTTGTTCTTCTTTGATTTCTTTTTACCTAAACCTAATTTTTTAGCAATTTCCTTCTTCTTTTTATGTTCAATGAAAATTTTTCTCTTTTCACGTCTTTCTAAAAATTTCTTATCAAAACGTTCACCATCTAAAACCTTTAATGATGGTATCAAATCTAAAATCTTTATTATTATTATTTTAATGATGATTATATAATTTTAATAAAAATAATTATAAATACGTTAGCATAAAAAACTATTTTATATATATATAATTTTAAAATAAAATCCAAAAAATACCTTTTCTTTGTAATTTTCAAGTTTTGTTACTGGATTACCCTTTAAATTTAAGTTATTCAAATGGAAAAGTGATTTAAGATTTTCTATGTCACTATTTATAGAATATTTAATAAAATAAAATTAATTATCATATTTAATTAATGAAATTTATATTATTTAAAATATACATATATTCAGATAAAAAATAATTACCTAAATTCTTTTAAGAAGTTGTTACCTAAATCTAAAATTTCTAATTTTGGTAAAAATTTAACATATTCTGGTACACCTAAAAGTCTGTTATTATTTAAACGTAATTCTTTGAGTTCAGTATTCATTCTTAAATCTGGGAATACTCTTATTTTATTGTGTGCAATTGATAATTTTGTTAAGCTTTTTAAACATGTTAAATTTGAAACTTCTTCAATCTTATTATATGATAATACTATTTTATTAATATTGACATATAATTATTTTAATATATATAATATTTTTTATAAAGATTATTAATATTTTAATTTTTAAATTTATAAAATATTATCATTTTATTAATTATTGTAAATAAGGATATCAATAACTTACCAAGAGTATTTAAATTGATGAGTGATTCCAAATTTTCAATTTTTGAAATTTTATTGTGACCCAAGATTAATGCTTTTAATTCTTTTAATTTATATAAATATGGTGTAATTCTTTCAACTTGATTCAAATTTAAATTTAAAACTTTATTCAAGGATTATTGTATTTAGCAAAATAAATAAATAAATAAATAAATAAATAATAATAATAATAATAATAATAATAATAATAATAATAATAATAATAATAAAGAATAATATCAAAACATTAAAAATTAATATAAAATTATATTTTAAAATTTAATTTTTTAAAATAGACAAAAAATAATATATCATTTATATATCGTCTCCTTTATTTTACTAAAGTTAAAATATAAATACCTAATAATTTATCCATTTTACCAAGGCCATCTTTATCTTGGTAGTCGAATGGTGGACATACATCTAACTGATTATTTTGAAGATTTAACCATGTTAATTCTGAACAATAACGAAGACCACTAAGAGCACCTGTTTTTTTAATTTCATTGTTTGATAAATCTAATTTATGTAGTGAAACACATGATGAAATATCATCAACATGTGTAATTTGTTTATTATTACATTTAGCAAAAATTAATTCTGAGAGTGGTTTCTCTGGATTCCAAGAGGATAAAATAGCTGGAGTTAATTTCATTTTATTTTAACACTATATATTATCTATTTTTCTTTATTTAATTATTCTTTATTTACAATGTTTTATAGTCTATAACGTGTTACTGGATAAATTTAAAATTTAAACAAAATTAATAAAATACTAAATATATTACTTCATTTAAACATTCATAAATGAAATATTGTGTACCTAAAACTCTTTTACAAACCTTCCAAAAAATTTAAAAAAAAAATTAAAATTTCTTTAACCAATCAAATGTCTAAATTTTATTTATGAATTAGAATATTTTTAAAATTTAAAAGAATAACTAAATAATTATTTTATTGTAGACTATAATAGTTGGGTGGATTAAATGTTTAAAATTAACATTTCAATTTTATTAATATTATTAATACATTATTAAAAATTGTACATAGTACTTTATACTATCTTATAAAAATATAAACATTTTTATGTTCTTTTTTGATTATACAATATTTTATATAAAAATACTAAAATATATGTTTGATTCTTAAAGAAGAATTAAATCTTTACATATTTTTTAACCTTTAATTTTTAATGTTTACATTATTTATTTATCCAAATCTTTACTATAATATTTATAAAGAAATATTTCAAAGTACTGAAAAATATTAAAATATTTGTAAAAAGATTTCACAGGAATAATAAATTTTCATAAAATACACTTTATATTATTGTTTATACTCATATAATGAATCAATCAATGAAAATGTTGATAAACTGTAATAAAATCTTATAAATATTACGTATAAATAGTTTGTATATTCAAAGTCCCACAGGAATAGATGTATTAATAAAATATATTAATTTATGATAAATACCCTGAAATCCATAATGTATAAAGGAACAATATTCTCATTGTTTGAAATTTTAATAAAGTCCAATTTTAAATAATAAATTTTTATTCCTAAAAATAATTAGCAATAAAAAGCAAATATATAATTTTAATCAATGTGAATAAACTAAATATTATATAAAAATATTAAGACTATTTAATTATTGTTTATAATTATCATATGTTAATATTACATTTATATATATTTTTTCATAATGAAAAAATGAATTCATTTTAATAATGTATAGTTTTTTTTTGTTTGTTTGAAAGTAATTTATATTATTATAAATATAGTGAAAAAAGCATAGAATAAATTATTATATATACGTAAAGTGGAAAAAAAAAAAAAAAAAACAACTTAATATTACATCATTTATTTTTAATTTAATTATTTTTTTTAATAAATTCTTTTCATTTAAATAGAAATTTAGTTCAAATTGAATATAATTATATAATTATATTTTCCTAATTATCCTTTTTTATTCTGTGGTATTGTTTTTATCGTTGTTGAGTTTTATTAAACTTCGGAAAAAGCTCAACCATCTTTATTTATACTTATAATATTTAATAAAATTTGATATTTATTTTTATTATGACTTAGCTGTGGAACTATAGTCCGCTTGTACTGTATTTCCGCTACTAACCAAAAATAATTCAGGCTAGAAATTGCTAAGTGACTAGGTTTATTAGAAATTATCCAATTTTAATCTTTTTTTTTTTTCCATATAAGTAATAAGCTTATAGTTTCTCATATTATATTTTTAATTATAAAAAAATAAATATTTAAAATAATATTAATGTAAAGCTTTTATTCTTATTACAATAATACAAAATTACTTTTATTGTAAGTTTTTTTTTTAGTTTTCCATTTTATTTTATTTTATTTTATTTTTAAAAGTATTATCCGCTTTTCTTTATTATATATTCTAATCTTATTTTTACAAAAATAATATAAAATGTAACTATTTTATTAAAAATTATTTAATTTTTTGATACAATTTTTTATATTAATTTTTAAGAAAAAAATAATGAAATTTTAATATTTTTTTTTTTTTTTTTTCATGTTACTACCTTCTACAAAAAAAGTTTAAATTAATACTTGATGTATTACTTGAAGTTATAAACGATTTATAAAATTAATAAAAAAAAAAAAAAGAGAAGGAAATAATAATATAAAAGAAATCATAATAAAATAAAACTATTTTTTTAGCTACAAAATTATTGAATATTAAAAAATAAAGTAATAATAATCTAAAAGAAATTAAACATAATTTCAACACAAATCATTTCAACTTTTAATTTGAAAGTATTAAAAAAAAAAAAAAATGGAAAAAGAAAAAACTTCAAATACAAAAGATAAAGAAGCACCTCCAAGGAAATTACCTGCATGCGATAAGTAAATATAGTGTTATTTAATTCATCATATTAATGATCGTAATTTATATTCATTATAATATTCATATTTTTAGTTTTTATTTGGTAATGTGAAATATAATATATAAATATTATATTTTATATGAATAATTAAACCAAAATACTTTTAATTTACTTTATCATAAAATTAATATTCGATAAATTTGTAAACTAATTGATTTCCATTATTTCAATTAAAAATATTATAATGAAATATTGTATTTATTAATGTTTTATATGTATTAATATAATATTTTTTTTTTTATTTTTTATTTTATTTTTTTTAATTTTAAAAAAAAAACACAATAAATAATGAAATAAAATGAAATAAATTAGTTGTTATAAATATAAAAGAAAATGTGATAGAAATTTTCCTACTTGTTCAACCTGTGCAAGAAATCAAAGACCATGTGTCTATTCAAGAAGAAGAGTAAGATCATTATTGGTTCAACCTTCTGCATTATCATTTGAAGAAAGATTAGCCCATATTGAGTCACTCTTAAGTATTTCTCAGAAAAATGTAATTCAAAATAGAGAAGAAATTTTATCCAATTTAAGCTCATTAGCAAATAATGAAATTGTTGCCAATCCTTCCGCTGAAAAAGCATCACCAAAAAAAAGAACAGCAGGTATATTAGTTTTTTTTTATTAATTTATTTATTTATTTAATGATAAAATCTACTATTGAAATGAAATATATATATAAAATAGTAAAATAAGGTTCATAAAAATTTAGCATTCTTAATAAAGTTTATTAAATCTTGTATATATTTAAAACAAGTAGAAGAAGTAAAATCAACAAGAAAGAAAAAGCAGAAAAATGAAGTAAATAAAAATGATGCAAGAAAGAATGCCAAAGTATTAAAATGTGTAAATCAATCTTTTATTAATGAAATAAGAAGGTAACATACCAAGAATTGAATCAAAAATATTAATAAAAAAACTAAGAATAATAACTAAATATTTAAAAAATTTTATTAAAAAAAAAAAAAAAGATTTAGAGCAACAAATGTTAATGATTTATTAATGGAAAATTACATAAGTTCTAATGATATGGTGAAAGGTATCTTCAGTAAAGCATTATTATAATTGAAAATATAATTTTTTGGTAAATGATATTAAATAATTTATATACATATATCTATATATATTTATACTTTTATAATAATATCAAAAAGATTTCCAATGTGACATAAAAATGGATTTAATTAAAATATATTTTACACACATTAATCACAATATACCATTTATTAAAAAAGCAGACTTTCTTCAAAAATTAGATAGTCAACCAACATTTTTATTAATGAGTTTATATACAATTACTTCAATGTTAGATCCTGTAATAAATAAAAAAGGAAATTCTTCAATGGATAATAATATGATTTATAATATTGATCCAACAGAAAGCGAGAAATATTATGATTTTGCATATAAATTGATGCCTCTTTATATTAATGAGCCAAAAATAACCACAGTTCAAACATTATTAATATTGAGTTTTTTCTCAATTCTTTCAAATAAATTACATTTTTCAAGAATGTATGCAAGTATGTAAATTTAAGAAAGTAAAAATGAAATATAAATTTTATAAAGAATTTATTAATTATATAGTTTTTAAATTACTTATTTTACATAAAATTTTCATAAGAAATATAAGAAATAATTTTAATAATTTCTATTAATATTTTATTATTCTTATATAAAATATAAAAAGATTTAGCTATGCAAATGCTTTTTAGTATGCGTTTTCAATATGATTCATTAAGTAATATGCAAAAACAATTGAATTTAAAATTAAAGGCATCATTAAATTTTCATAGAAGATTGTGGTACTGTACATATATATTGAATGTTTTTTCATTATTAAATTCAACTATTCCGATAGCTTCATTTGTTGATAATTATTTAGTCCCATTCCCAGATGACGATAAAGAATTCAATGAGGAAATTACTATACCAAATAATTATATAAATCAAAAGAGAAATAATTATATGAGCAGAAATTCAATGAATGATTATAATTATGATTTAGATAAAAAGAATTTTCCAATGACTTCTAGTTTTTCATTTAATGAAGATATGAATAGAGGTAAATAAATATTAAATTAAAAAATTACTGAATTGTTGTTATTATTATTATAAACAATTAATAAAAAATATATTTGAAAAAAAAAAATAATAAATAAAAAGATTTTAGTATTTATTTTGATAATTAATTATATGCATTTTTTTTTAAATATATAATATATGTTAATTATAATAAGATTATATGTCAATAAAAAATGCGAATGAAATAAATAATCTTATTGCAGATTTTGCAGAAAATGAAGATGTAAAAATGTGTTCAGAAGTCCCAGAAGGATATATAAAAGAATTAATTACGCTAACAAGATTAACAGCAGAAAATTTTGGTTTAGTAAATAATCGCGAACTCAATGCTTTAATTCATTGTCAAAGTGATAAAAAAAAAGAATTAAATGATAAATTATTTTTATTAAATAGTGAAAATGAAAAAAATAAAAAATATAAAAGTAAAACTAAGGATAATGGAGTTATAAAGCAAGGTAGATAATTTTAAATGAATTTCTTTATATATTATTAATATTTTTAGTAGAATTTAATATTATTAGATTATTTATGAATGGATTTAATAATTTTAATTTTTCTTCTTCCTATTATTATTATTATTATTATTATTATTATTATTATAAATTATAAATATATCATATTGGATTCTTTTTAATTTATAAAGTAATACCAGAAGGAAGTAATCCATATGATTATAATCCTTGTTGTTGTTTTGATAACAACGCATTCTCAAAATTAATAATATTAGATTACGATTTTCAAGACTGGTTGAAATATCTTAATGAGAAATTTAAGGAAATACCCTCACCAGTTACTCCTGAAAACTTTACTATATTCCGTTCAACTTCAAATCTTCATATGCTCTGGAATTGGAATCAAATGCATTTACATAGACCTTTAATTTGTAATTGTAATTGTGAAAGTTGTAATATTTGTGGGGAAGCAAGTAAAAAGGGAAAGAATAATCAACAACCAAATAATACCAATTCAAATGAAAATAATAATCAAAATGATAATAATTCTCATCAATCTAATTCAACTCAAGAATCTCAATCTCTATACTCAGGAAATAGTAATATAAGTTTAATAAATCCACCTTCAACAAATAATAATAATTTAAAAAACTCAATGAATGCAAGACAATTGGATATAGCTAGTATTATTAATAATAGTAGTAATGAAGTAAATAATTTAGGTTTAAATAATTTTGTAAATATTATTTGGCCAACAACTGATAGGTAAAAAAATATATTATTATAATCATCATTGTTGTTGCTATTTTGAATTATTATTATTATATGGTAGAAATAATGAAAAAATTAGTAATCAGTTTCTTTCTTATATATATATATATATTTAATAGTTTTAAAATATGTGAAATAATGGCTGCAAATATTAGTTCACTGTTATCCACCTATTTAATGTTGAATCCTTTATTAGATCACTTTAATCCACTACTTATTGAAGCAGTATACGAGGTATATATTGTAACATATATATAAAAATTATATATCATTATTTTGTATATAAAATCTTTATTTTGACATTTTCAAAAATCTTTTTTTTTTTTTTTTTATTATAAGTCTACTTTAAATCATATATTAGTATTAATTTACCCACCAGAAGATTACCCAAAAGAAAAATTAGAACATACCTTTAAATTAATAAAATTAAATCAACTAGTTATTACTAGACTTTCTAATATTTGGCCATATGCAAGAAAGTATAAGGATTCTATTGAAAATTTAATTAGTTCTTCAGACATTTATTCCGTTTATTCAAAAAACGGATAAATTTATTCTATATAAATTTATTTATTTATTTTTATTTTTATTATTATTATTATTATTTTTTTTTTTTTTTTTTAATTACAAATCAAAAATTTGTATAATACATATTTAATCATTTTCCGGCTGGTTTTAAATAATACCTAAATTTTATGACTTGAAAATAATAAGAATGAAAATTGAAAAACTACCCTTTTTTTATATATAGAAAATAATTTATAATAATGTAATATTTATTTTTTTTTTTATTTTATTTTATTTTATTTATTATAACTATTATTCCATCTGTATTATTATAATTATGTTTATTTATTTGGCACAAAATAAGTAGATATTTTTAAACTATATAAATAATAATAATAATAATAATAGCATTATTATCAAATGCATCTATCGTAAATAAAAATTTAAAAAATAATAAAAAAAAAAAACAACTTTGTTTTCCTTAAATATAAATTGGTTGCTCTTTTTAAAATAAAACATAGTGTTTTTAGCTTTATTTAATAAAATATGATGCATTATTATTCATAAAATAGTAAGAGTATATATACATTATTATTTATAAAAATTCAATTTTTATTATTAAGTTATAATTTTTTTAATAGAATTAATCTTTTTTTTTTTTTTTTAAAAAAAAAGTTTATATTTTCATTTAGTTATTATTATTATTATTTTTTTTTTCTTTTTCAAATCACTATTATTTTTATACTATTTCCATTAAAAAGAAAAACAATATAAAAATAAAATTATTAGAAAAAAACTTTAAAAAAATTAACAAGAAAATGAAAAGCGCCCCGTTTCTAAAATTTCACTGAAAGTTGATCTTCTTGCTTTTGCACGAATACCACCGAGAGAAGTCTCTCCTCTTTCAAAAAGACATATTCCATCATACATATTACCTCCTAATGTTTTTGCAACAGAAGCATTCTTAAATACTTTTTTTTTTTTTTTACCATAAATATAAATATTTATTATATAATTTATATGATATATAAAATATAATTTTGTTTAATATTAAAAAAAAAAAAAAAAAAAAATTATTAAATAAGATTGTTAATCAAAATTTATTTACCTGCTAATTTAAGAGAATCACATATAAATTTTGCATGGAAATTTGTATGCATAGCTCTACCCATACCTTCAATAATTACTAAATCGACACTTTCACAAACATTTGCTAAATCACAGTTGATATTTCTTAGATCTAAACATGGTGATCCACTTCCAGTTTCATGGATCATAAGTCTACCAAATTTATTATAGGCATCATTAATGATATCATCAAAAGTACAAACTTTTTCGATAATTTCTAATAAATCAGTATACTTTTAGATAAAATTTAAATATATTATATTATCCATTAGAATTCATATATATAATATTTTAATACATAAAATTTATCTATGGCATATTTACTGTAACATCATTAACGCATGGATGGGTATTGGCTGCAAGAATAACCTACAATATTATAATGAAATTATAATATAAAAAAAAAAAAAAAAAAGATTAATATAATACAAATAATAATATTTTATATTTATTAAACCAATAGATAATATACCTCAGTTCCTCTGTTTAATAAATATCTTGCAAATGGTATAATCTGATTTAGTAATAAATTTAATATATTTTTATATAATTTATTTAGTAAATTATATATTAAATAAATCAATAATTATATAAATATTCTCCTTACACCTAAAACAATATCAGCACCACTATTATCAACAAATATCACAGCTCTCTTATGTTGAGGTCCTGAATCCAACCTCTCTCTGAATTCATTCAAATTGAAATATTTTTCGCTCTTTTTGACCTTTGTCTTTTGTTTTTAATTATCAAATATATACACAATATAAATTAATTATTATTATGTATTAATCAGACTAATAAATTAATAATATAAAAGAGCCGTTATTAACGACTTCTATCACATTTTAATTCATTTTAATTATTGTTTAATTACTAATAGAGTTTAATTAATTTTTATTTTATTATTTTTATTTCTAAATAATGATGTATTCAATTATCAAAATAAAATTTATATTATAATGTGTATACATACCTTTGCAGAATCAAAGTTTAATTCACCCTTTTGAAGCATGTTATGAACTTCATTAGCTCTTTATAATAATAAATTTAACTATTAGTATTTATTTTATTATTTTCATTATTAATTATATTATTAATATGAAAAATAAATAAAAAAAAAAAAAAAAACATACCCCCAATCAAACATATTTCCAGCCAATACATTGTCAATTAATACACCCAATTTTTCATATTCTGGTAAAGCATCAATCTTCTTAAGAAGATTTGGTAGTGTTTCTAGTGCTGATTCTTTTTCTTCTTGCTTTACATGTTCAAAAATATCTCCAAATCCCTAAAAATTAAAAATATTATAAATTAGATAATATTATAAAACATATATATATAAATGAAATACTATACCATTTCATGAAGACATTGTTCACGTAATATTAATAAACTAAAATATTTTTAAAATAACAAAATAGTATTAATAATAATAATAATAATAATAATAATAATAATAATAATAATAATAAAAAGGAAAGTAATATACGATAAATAGATATGATATAAAAACTTATTATTAACTTGTTTTTATTGTTTAACTATAAATATATAAATATTTATATATAAATATACATTCATACCTTCTAACACTTAATGGACCGTAAGCCTATGAAAAATAAAATTATAATATATATAAGAAAAACTTATTTACATGATAACATTATATAAATATTATTGATTTTATTTATAATAATTACATTTGGTTCACGTCTTAAAACTTGTAGATGTTTTCTATAGATATCTTCAAATATTTTAGTATTTTCTATATTATTTACATAATGAGTACTCTGCCAAGTTAAAGCCATATCTACCATTTTATGTAGATTTTTATCAAATGTATCGATCCAATATTTTTGTAATTCAGGGTTAGTTAAATCAAATGTATCTGGATGATATTCATCTGATGATATTAATGGGAAATAGGTTAATTTTGGTACAATATCAATTAAACCAACAGCATTAACTGCAGTTGTATTGATTCTTTCTGCTTTAGTAAACTATTAGCAATATAATTTAAAAATTAAATAATAAAATTTAATTTTTAAATAAATTGAAAAGTAAAAATCAAAATTTACATATATATATGTTAAAAAAAATTTTTTTTTTTTTTTTAATTATAATACTTACGTTTTCAGAAAATCCTAAAAGTTCTTGTTCTTGTATATTACCATGATGTTTAAGAAAAGCACCTAATGCACCTAAATAACCTTCATGACGAAGGAACAAGGCTTTAATAGTTCCCTTTGACCAGAATCGGATACCAAAACTAAGGGAATTCATAATAACAGGATGACCTCTAATAAAGCAACCACCAAAATATATTCTTTTTACTTGATGAAGTTGAGCCATTAAATAAGCGATTTGACTTAGATTATTACTAATCATATAAAGAAGTGAACGAGATATATCTTCTTCCTTTACCTTCTTTCTATCTTCAGGTTTTTTTCTAAAAATTTTACCACAGGATGATGCAATTGCAGTATTTTTTAATCCAATTTTAGAATAATCTCTTTTTTTTTTTTTTTTTTTTTTTTTGTTTTAACGAAGATATTATTTAAATTAAAATTTATTGTTATTTTTTTTTTTTAAAAAAAAAAAAAAGAAAGAAATTTGAATTAATTATTACTTCGAAATTAAATTATTATAGATAGAAAATATAATTATTTAAATACCCTCCATAAATATCACCAACAAGCATATCAACATTTTCGTTATGACCCTTTTTTGAAAGTTCTAACATTTCATCAAAAGTTTGAGCATTAGTGACTAATGATAGTAAACCCCATAAAGTACCACCACCAAGACTACTACCACCAATACGTTCAAATTTTCCATTTTCAGTAACTTTAATAATACTTACTCCTGAACCAATATTTACAAGAATATATGGATAAAGTTCTTCTTCATCAATTACTTTTTCCTCAAATACCATTGGTTCTGCTTCGGTTTCACTGTATGTAAATACTTCGTAAGGGATTTTATGAACTAAGAAATTTAATCCAATGATTAAACTTTAAAAAAACATTTAAAAATAATTTATAATAAAATATTATTAGAAATTCTTGATATAGTTATTTATATATTGTACATTGTATATAGAGTTAACAATTAAATCTGTACCATTCCATTTCATCTTCAGTTTCAACAATAACATTTAATTCATCATTTAATAATTCTAAAAAAATCATTATTGTTGATAGATTAATAACATGAACTTTTATTTTTATTTCAATTTTATATATATTACAAACTTACTGTTAAATTTATGTGCTATTTCATTGAAAATCAAATTAAATAGATATTATAATTAAAAAATAATAATAATAATAAATAAATAAAGTATTAAAGAATAAAAAATAAAAACATTTAAAATACAAAATAATGATAGTAATAATAATAAAGATAATAACAATAATTTTCTTTCTTTTTTTTTTTTCTTAATATAATTACATTGATAATAATTATTATTTATAATGATAAAATGTATTTTTTGTATTAAATATTATCATTTTAATAATATTATTTTATTTAAAAGAAATTTCTAGATTTTAAATTAATTGTTAATTGTTTAATATATTCAATAAATTTGGAGTAATTTATAATAACTTTTATGGCTATTATAAATTTCATAATTTGTAAATTTCACAGACATTAAAAAATATATATTTTAAATTTGAAATCAATATTCGATAAAAAATTATAATTTTCTTTATATATTACCTCCTCCTCCTGTTGCTTTAAGAATACGTTTTGACATTGACCCATTTTCATTATTATCTTTCTTTATAATTTCTTTAAGAAATTCAATACATTTTTCAATATTTTCAGTTTCGAATTTAGTAAAATTTAAACGACCACCAGTAGCAGCATATGAATTTTTATTTTGTGAATACCATACTACCTTTGCTAATGAACCTCCAATATCAATACCAATTTGAACTGGTCTTCTCTGGTTTTGTGGGAAAGCGATTTGTCTATATTTTGATAATTCTATAATATGTGCATCAGTTGCATTAAATGAAAAACGACTGGACATTTTAATTGTTTTTCTTTTTTATTCTTATTCTGATATTTAAAATGATATTGTTTTATTTATCGATATATAATACTAAAATACAAAAAACAATAGAAAGTGAATATTAAAAAAAAACTTTTATGTTTTATAATAAAAAAGAACGATAACCAGAATCAAAAAAGTTCATTCGATATAAAAATGGTTCAAAAAAAAAATCAAAATTTTAATTTATTTAATATTTTTTTATTATTAAACTTTTTATTTTATTGGAATTGATTAATTAAAAAAAAAAAAATTTTTAATCTAATTTTAATTTTAATTTTGTGAGGTATAATCCTTGCAAAAAAAAAAAAAAAGGTATCTCTAAAATGGTTTTTACCTTTTTATTTTTATCATGTTATTATAAGAGTACAATTTATTTAATACTATACTATTTATTAATAAATAAATATAAATTTAAAAAATATATAAATAGATATACATATTATATAAGAATAATCTTATCCGATTATTAAAATACTTCATTCTCTCTCTATTTATATATATACATCAGAGTATTTATGCTCTATACAAATGCATTCCCTATACATGGATTTATAATTATAACTAATTTAAAGATTTATTATTTTTAAATTATAAATATTTCTAGCGAGAACAATTGAATTTATTACTATTAAAATAATATTTTTATATATACCATATTGTAACTATAAATTTTTTTTTTTTTAATCATTACTTTCCTTTCTATTATTAATGCTTAGGTAATAAAAGGAGTTGATAATTCTTTTTTTTTTTTTTTTTAGTTATTTTAAATTATGATTTTAATATTCATTTAAACTTCATTTACTTGGACCCTACTATTTTGTTATTTTTTTTTTATATACATAAAGAAAAGAGGTACTTTAAAAGCACAAAATATTTTTTATTATTTAATTAAAAAAACAGCTATGAATTTTTGGTTACACAACACTTTTATGGTTGGTTCACTTTTATTTTTTATTTGTTTTTAAATCTTATTACAAATTTAATACTAACAGATAAAAATGTTATCCATTATCAATTTGTATTAAAAAAAAGAAAAAAAAAAAAAGTAAAAAAAAAACAAAAAAAAAACAAAAAAAAAAAAAAAAAAAAAACATAAAATAAATAGATATAAAGCATTATCATCATCGTTATTGTATGGTAATAACTCTGTTCAATCTATTTTATTTAATGAAATAAAAAAAAAAAATAAAATAAAATATAAAATAATAAAAAAGAAAAAAAGAAAAAAAAAAGAAAAAAAAAATTATATATACTATTGTTATATATAAGAAGTATTACTACTGCTTAACTCTTTTTTCCTTCTTTTTTACTTTACATATTCATTAGGGGTTATGTCGAGTAATATATAAAATAAAATAAAAAAAAAAAAGACAGTAATTATAATTCTTATTTTATATATAATTTTTTATTTTCTTTTTTTTTTCTTTTTTTTTAATTTTTATTTTTTTTTTTTATTTTGTTATTTTTTTTTTTTAAACTTGTCACTGTTAATAGTTTACTTCTAATAAAATTATAGTTCTATATGTTGACTAACTAAAAAAAAGTGTTTCTTTACTTAGAATTGTTGAATTTTTTCAGTTATTTAGTAGTGACAAGAATATACAATAATATGTATAACACCAATAACTTTTTATAAATATTAATAAGAAAAAAAATAAAAATTCTAGAATTCTTTTAGTTTTTATTAGCTTAGCAATACTAATAAATAATATACTTAAGAAAATAATATCAAAGAATATTTTATTCCGATATCATGAGTTTCTTATTAAGTATGAACTAAAAGATTCTTTATAATTTTTATTTTTTTAAAAAATTTTAATACCTAGTAATATAATTATCATTATATGATAATTATATTATTAGATATTAGAAATTTTGTTAAAATTATTGTATTTTGTTATTGTAATTATATGCCAAACTTAAAAACAAGAACATCTTCATGTCATCAACATAAAAATTAGAATCTTTCATAATTACTTAATTGTAATTATGTTTTATGCTTGAAATAGAATTATTTAACAAATACAAATAATTTTTTTTTAAAAAAAAATAACATTTTTCAAGTTGCTATTAATTATTAATACTTTTTTACTTTATAAAAAAAAAAAGAAAAAAATATATAAAAAAGAAAAATTTAATTATAGTCTTGTTTCTTTTTACTTTTTTGATAACATAAAAAACTGTTATCAAAGTTAAACAATAACTAGGGTTAATTATTTTACTATTTAATTATTATTTTACTATTCAAATGTTTCTTCTTTTTATTATTTTACTCTATATTATTCAATAATTTCATCATATTTTTGAAATATTAAAATTCCTATATATTAAATAAAAATAAAAAAAGGAGAAAAAATAACAATAACAATATACGAAACACATCATTAAATACTAAGGTAAACGACCGACTTTATAATAAAGCTAATCAAGTTATCCTCAAAGTATATATTTACATAATTATTATCATTATTTTTTCCATAATATATCATATGTCTTTTATTAAAATAAAAGTACAATGATAAACCCCCCTTTTTTTTATTTAATACAATATTCTGAAATATTTAAATAATATAATAAAATAATAAAAAGTTATACAATTAAACCATAAAATAAAATAAATAATAAATAATAATCAAATCTCAACTTACCATTATATTATTTTTTTTTTAAAATTTCTCATAAAAATCTTATTAATATTTAATAATTGATATATAAAGTTTATGGTAAACTATTTTTAAAATATTTTTCAGGTTATACATATTAATAGTTTTTTTTTATAATTTTGATTTACTCCTCTTTCATTTAATTCAATTTCATTATTATCCTAGAGTCTAACTATCTACTTATCTATTCTATACTTTTAATTCTATACTTTATTTGTCATTAGAATTAATAATTTGTAAGATTAACATATAATTAATAAATTCAACCAATCAAATTAAACTAGGATTTCAATAGATATAAAATGAAAAAAATTCCCATTAATTTTATCCCTCTCCTCTATCAAAAAATAATAAAGAATTGATAGTAAAAAAATGATATAAAGGAGAAAGGAAAATATTATTTATATTTATTATTTTGGTATTAAAAATGTAATCAATATAAATAATATAAGAAAAAGTTAATTATAAATATTTAATTGAGAGGAAGAAAAACTTTAGCAGGGAGGCCGCATGGCCAATGAGTAATTTTCTCTAAGAAGTACTGATCTATTAAATATTTATAAATTATTTATTGTATGGAACAAAAAATAAAAATTGAAAAAGTACAATAAAGGTAAATTTTTAAAAAAGTATAATTGCTATATGAATATATTATTAATGAAATGATTATTCTATACCTAAAATTATTCAATCTGTCAATCCCCTGAAAATAATATGTATTTTTTTTCAAGTGTTGACAAATGGGTTAATAATGATCATTAATAAATAATGAGAATAAGTTTTAAAGAAAAATACTAAAATATTTTTATTTATTATTTTTTTTTAGGTAAGCCGATTTTTTTTTTTAAATTTATATAAATGTAGAAATTAGTTAAAAATGTAAAATATAAATAAATAAATAAAAAAATTTAAAAATATATATATGAAAATGTGTTTTTAAGTGAAATGTGAAAATGTGGGTGTGTGTGAAAGAGGAATATTGAAATTAATGAAAAGAAAGTAAAAATGTTTATTCTATTATGATTTATTGTTAAAATTATTAAAAAATAGGAATTATGAAAAGTGAACTTTCGATGTTAAGGACAAAATAAAGAAATATATTTTTATATTGGATTAGAAAAAATCATAAATTTATATGTGAGACATACTTATTTTTTTTCATCTTTTTATAATAGTTTAGATTATAATAATATGTATATTTTTATTTAATTTTTATTTTATTTCATTATTTTTAATTATCCTATTTCTTTAAAAATTTTGATTTTATACAGTTTTTGCTTTTTTTTTTTTTTTTTTTTTTTTTTTTTGTATTATTAATTTTTAAATATTATCTTAAAATATTTATGATATTTTAAATAAATTGATATATATAAATAATTTAATTTTCATGAGGTTGAAAAAAAGTTTTTCTACCAGAAAGCACACCAACCAATATAACATTGACAAAGATTTTCTACAGATGTTGCTTGTTCTATTAATTGATATACTTGAGAACGAACATCTAAAACATTGTTTGGTTTAAAGTCACGACCAGTTAATTTATTTTGAATACGATTAACAATTTGTACAGCACGTGGGTTCAAGTATTCAACCTTGTCTATTTCTTCTATATTAATTTCCAAAAAAAAAAAAAAAAAAAAAAAAAAAATGTTAATAATTAATTTTTAAAAATAGTTCAAAAATTATGAATACATTCTATTATTTAATTTTTTTACCATTGTTAACCAAATCATTTTCATTTCTTTGTTTTCTATTTCCATAAAAGTTGTGATTTTCATCTAATTTATAGAGATATATATTATATATTAATCATTTATTTTATTATAAATTTCTTATTATTAATCAATAAAATATTTATAAAATATTTATTTACCATCATTTCTCTTATTTTGAGTAGGTTTATTGTCTAAAATAATTGTATATTATTATAAGGAGGAGGGTTATTAATATAATATATATATATATATATTTTAAAAAATAAAAGTCTCAAATGTATATAATATTATAAAAAAAAAATTTTTTTTTTTTAAACTTACCAATCTTTGGACTTGGATTGGTAATTAATCTCCAGTTAATTAATGGATCGTATACGAAAGCTTCCAATACAGCCATCAAACTATCCTTATTTTCACGAAGAACTCTCATAACATGTTCACAAGTAATTCTAAAGTTACCTTCAATACCACTGACTTCCATAGCATTAATTAACATTCTTGTTAATCTGAATGGAATACGTTCTGGGAATTTTTCACGATGCATAGCTACTTCGAAACAATCACCGAAATCAATATGGACAACCTTACCTGTAAATCTATCTAACATTAAATTAGATGGATGTCTATCACCAAGACCAAGGATATATCCAACCATAGACATTACTGCTAATGATCTGGTATAGTTAGTACGTCTATCTAACCAAGCCTATTTTTTAAAATTATAAAAAGAAAAAATGAATAAAAGTCCTTTTTTTTTTTTTATCATAAATATTATTTATCGTTATTATTTTTAATATACAAGGATACTTACTTCGGAATTTCTACTCTTTATCCATAAAACCTTGTATAAATCTTGACCTGTAGTATTATCAGCAGCATATTCAAATACTTCAACTTTTTGTAATAAAGTAAGATTATCATAATCTGGTGCCATCTATTTAAAAATAAAAAAAATAGATATATATATTAAAATACATTAATACATATATATATATATATTTTCCTATGAAAAACAAAGGAATAAATATTAAATTTTAAAACTGTAAAGGGGAATACGTTACTTGAAGCATAAGACGATGTTCAATATTAAGTAAAGTTTTCTTACTTTCTCTATAATCACGAATTAAAGCGTGTAAAGTATCACAATGTGGTACCCAACCAATTAAACCTGAATTTGGTGATAATGGTATAACAGGATAACGTTGAATATTCATATGACGAGTGAAAGTTTCTGGATCATCTGCTAATAAAGTATTAATTAAACCGAATAATTGCATAACACGTTCATCTTGACGAAGATCTTCATGACCTGTATATATAATATACAACCCCCCCAAAAAAAAACAATAATTATAATAATTATAATAATAATTGGTATTGTTTTAATAATATATATTTTAAATGAAATTATCTAATAAAAATAATAATTTTTTATTATATATAAATTTATTCTTACCCTTAAGTAAATATTGATATTCTTTTCCATCACTACCCTTTATTGACAATCTTCTTGGTCTTTGTTTGGAAGTAATGATATTCAAAGTTGGAATAAAGGATTGAATTCTGATAACAGGTTCACCACTACGGTATTGACCTGGGACAGCAAGTTCTAAATCTCTAGCATTTAATAATTTAGGCGAGACATATTTAAGTTCTAAGGAAGTTAATTGTGGTAATTGTTTATTAATCTTTCTGAATACAGTATAGTAAAGATCCCAAGCTTGATTAAGATCATTGATATCTTTGGTCTTTGTGTATTTTCTACACCAATCTAAGGCTTCAGATAAATCTCTACCAAAACCTTGATTAAATGAAATTTCTCTCATAGTTTCTGGACCTTTTTCTAACATTTGATGAAGTGGTTGTAATGTGGCAAACATTCCTTCAATATTATGATTACCAAAGTATAATCTTGAAGCTTCTTCTATTCCTTCATGCCACATTTCATGCCATAAAATAGCTACTCTAATAAGTTCTTGTGATACTAATAAAGCCTATATTGATATTTATATAAACAAATTACCATTAATAAAAATATAAAAGTGCAAGAATACAAGAATTATTTTCATTATCTATTCTTGAACATTAATAATAAAAATAATAACAATAATATATATATAATAAAAATAAAAATAAAAATACTAAAAATATAAAAATTATACTAATAATAATAATAATAATAATAATAATACTGATATTTATAATCTTTTTTTTTTTGATATTTACTTGATTTACAAGTGTAGCACTATGAATCATCATTTTTTCCATAATAGAATTGGCAGCGTTTTGACGTTCAATATTTGGAGATTTTGAAGCAACAGTTAATGAGTATACTAAAGCTTGAGGATGTTCCTTACCTACATCTGTAAGTAATTGTTGAAGTAAATTACGAACATGGGAATGATTGGTATAGATACGAGCAATTAACTATAATTAATAAAAAAAATAAAATAAAATTTATTAATAAAATTTTCATTATAATCATAATAATGATATAATAATAAATTTAATTTTTTATAAAGATTTAAACGATGCATAAATAAATATATATATATATATATATATAATTTGTTTTATATTTACTTGTGGTATAACTTGAAGCCATGTATCAACACTAACACGGCTTAAACCATCATTAACAGCTGCATTAACTTCACCATTATAACCATACTTAAACCATAAAGTAATAAGACGAAGAGTATCTTGAAGTGAATTGGATTTACTTAAAGCGATAGATTTGAAGAAACCGAAAATGGATGGTTTAACATATTCAATTAAGTCTTTAGCTGATACATTATTACTGTCACTAGCCTTTTCATAATAATTAATAACTTCAAAGTTTGTTAAGGCCCAAGCATGCCATGCCTTATACCATTCACTATCATAATGAGTAGCAGAATGAAGTGATGATAGAATTTCTGGAATAGTTTCAATGGTAAGTTCATCTGTTTGAGCTTTTTGCCATTCACCTAATCTTAAGTAACATCTGGCAATTAATTTTTGTAGTTTAATAGAATTTTGATAATTATTCATATTTGAATTATTATCCATATGGTAGGATATATCATTGTAAGAAGAATTTTCTAAACGATTAACTAAATCTTTGGTGAAAATCTTCATAATTTGGTAGGCATGATTTCTATTTTCTGGTATTGCCCATAAGTACTTAAGATAAGCATATACAACTGGTGGTGGATTGTTCATTGGATCACCATCTAAGGAATTATTATTTGATAAGGTGAGTAAGGTTTTTAATGAAGTATTAAGACGTCCACCCTTTCTACATAAATTAGCAAATTTAATCCACATTTCCATATTTTCCTTTGGAGAAATTACTAAGGCTTGAATTCTTAAAATACGATGCCATATATCAATATTCTTTTGACATCCCTTTAAACGTTTCATCCATGTCTTTCGTATTGTTTCTTGTCTTTCTGGTTGATCAAATAATTTCTTATAGGTAATAATTTCTTCTAATTCAGCAAGCATTTGAATACGAACAACAACACTGTAAGCTCTATTATAACTTTCACCAACAAGGGCAGTTAATTCGGTATCTAAGAGATCACGAGTCTTATTGATATATTGTTCAGCTTGTGGATAAAGATTGCCATTGACATTTAAAATTGCTCTAAAGAAACTACCATCAGGACTGTCAGGCTTCATAACACCAATATATTCTTCCATTAATTCATAATCACTTAAACCCCATGCAGAACCAGCAGCCAATGGAGCCATAGTCTTTCTTGTATCTTCACTAGCGTAAACCCATTTTTCTTTTACTAATTGTGATAATGCTTCCCATTCACCTAAAGCATGAAGACAACGCATTCTACCAATAGTAGCTTCAATTGAAAGTGGATCTTCTAATTGTTTACGTTCGTAAGCAGCCAAAGCATCTTCCCATCTTTGTAACTTTTCATACCATGATTCCTTTAATTTAATATCATGATTTTCTTGAGCATAGGTAAGAATACCAATGGCAGAATCTGGTTGTTGTAATTGATTATTAATACTAATTAAAGCTTCAATATTACTTGGTTTTGGTTCAGAAATAAATTCTAATTCCTTGTAGTGTAAAGCCTTTGCGTATGTGTGGCATTTAGCAGCGAAACCACCAAGGGTCTTGATATCAATTGGTAATGCCTTATCATCATGTTCCATAAATTCAGCTAAATTTAATAATGTTTGAATTAATTCTGGTGGAATATTTGGTGAAACTAAGGCTGTTTCTAAAACATGTACCAATTCATCCTAGTTAATTCATGAGGAAAATTGTCAATATTTATTCAAATTGTTTTTACAATAATTAAAGCAAACCAAATCATATTACATATATTATATATATATATATAAATAAAAATAATAAAACTTACTTGGAATTGATCATAGAGTTCACTCCAACAGGAAACAAAACCAGCGTTAAATAATTCTCTAGAAAGAGGATAGTATACAGCAGCTAAACTTGCACAAGCTCTAAGAGCTGGAGATGGTGATTCTTTGAGAAGTTCAACACTTAATCTTCTGAGCCATTCCATCCAATCTTCTTTAGTAGAACGTTGAGAAGCTTCCCATGCCTTCTTTAAATGTTGTTGATTTACTGGCAATTTCTTTGTAGTAATTTCTGCAGCTAAATTGTCATCAAGGTTAGAATCCATAGATTCTTCTCCATTATCACTAATTCTTTGTAATGGTTCATTCTTTAATAATTTCGTTACTAAATTATCATATTCTGCATGTTGTATATGATTCTTGATTAAAATCTTATTGACCATAGGAACAAAAATAGCGTAGTCACTATTTAATTGTAAAACTAATTTAATTAAGGTATCCATTGCATCATTTCTTAATTCTGTGTTTGGTAATATTCTAACTAATGGATGAATAATTCTACTAGCATGATCTGAGAAATTAACATTTTTACATAAATTACCGATAGTTTGAATAGCTTCTCTTCTTAAATCTAATGGAGCATCAATACGTTCAAATAATTTAATAATTACTGGTATAACTAAATGAAGGTATTCTTCAAGATTTGAACCAAATACAATAAAAGCCTTTAAAACTTTAATTGTAAGTTGACGCTTTTCAGAGGTATCGGTTTCAAAAATTTGTAATAATTGTGGTAATAATTGTGGGAGGTATGCCTTAAATTCACAATTTAAAGCAATTGCAATAGATTCCATTAATGAAATAATAGTGAGTTGAATATTTGAATTGAAATTCCAGAATTCTTGGATTAATTGGTATATTTCGGTTAAATAATTACGAATATGTTGTTTAACAACAGTGACTAAAATACCAAGTTGTTGGAAGTAAAATTCAAGATTACCAACTTGACATACTCTCATCATGTTTAAAAAAGCCGGCATAATCTAGAATAATGTTTGTTTAAACAAAAAAAAAAAGTATATAATTTAATAAAACATAAAAATGTTATTCCTCCATTAATATATATAAAAATTTTAATACTGATCAATAATTATCTTCATCTTACCTGTGGTAAAAATGAAACGCATTTTAATCCAAGTGTCTTGAATATATAAATAACAGCTTGAACTACTGCTGTATGATGAACACTTAATGATGGATCACGTAAAATTCTCATTAAAGCATTAATAGCAACAGTTGGATAATATTCTTCAGATGATGGACTTAAACCAAGAGGTAAATTATCCTTTGGAGTCTCACTGCTAACATTTGAGATATTTTCATTTGGGTTACGTAAAGCCATCTTTAAAATAAATAATTTATTATAAATATATTAAACCTTTTTTTAATATTTTTTTTCTTCCTTAATACTTATTTATATATTTTAAGAAAATAAAAAATACCTTATGTTTATATGGATCCAATGCACCAAGAATACCCATTACTTTAACTGTTTGACGACGAATAGCCATGTTTTGTTCCGTCTTGAGAATACCAATAAGAATATTTAAAAGATTTGGATACTTGATATATGGTTCAATAATATAACCTGTATTACTAGCTAATTGACCTAAAGTTTTTAAAGCTACTTCTCTTTTAGTAATATTACTTTGATCTTGTAAGGTTTCAATAATCATTGGGAATAAATCATCAAGATAAGAAACCATATCTTCACCAATTAAAGCCAATTCACCAATAGCCTTCAAACTTTCTGAAGCTACTCCAGGACTTGGATCTTTACATTTTGGAATTAATACCTTAAGTAATGGTTCAACATATGGTTTTATTAATCTTCTAGAATTTTTAATTAAATGGGATAAAAGACGAGCAGCTTCTTCTTTATTACAGTTAACACCAGAATATTCAATTTCAGATAAAAGTTGAATTAAGGTCTTTCTTAAAGAAGGCATAATATAAGCTGGATTATGAACAATTAATCTACCAATAATAGAAATTGTAACTTCTCTTATAGCAAAAACTTCATCATTTAAAGCTAAAAACAAAGTTCTAATATTTTCAGCTTGAGCTAAATGATGATCAAATCTTTCATCAAGCGATGATAATACAGTTTTTCTAATTTGAGCATCAGAATCTGTAATACCAACTGTTAATAATTTTTCTAATACTTCACCAACAATTTGCATTGAATTATTACTAGTTTGATAACAAACTGGATCATTGACTAATAAATGGCAACATGTAATAGCGGCAGATTTTCTAACTTCCGCATTATCATCTTCCAAATATCTTACTATATATTCTCTTACAAACTCATTCAACATATGACCAGAAAAATCAAAAGTACCTAATGTCTTTAATGCTAAAATTATAATTTCGGTTTCATGGCCTTCAGTTATCTATTTTTTTAAAATAATGAAGAGAGGATATAAGTTATTATTTAATAATTTAATAATTTATAATTAAAATCTTTATAATAAATATATTACTTGTAAATCACGCATTTGAGTTTGGATTAAATTGGCTTGTTTAGCAAATGATGAACTTGGATGATGATATGGTTGTCCACTTAAAATAATAGATAATACATTTAATAAGCGATCTTGAATAGTTGGTAATAATGGTGGTATATAATGAGCTAAGTCTGAAAGTGCTTGAGTTAATGCTTCACTTAAGCCTTGTGCAAGCATAATATCTAAAAGTTCATGCATATGCTTTGTTAAAACTTGTCCAACAGCTGTAGCTAACATACTAATACATTGGAATACATAAACTTCAGTACCAACACGATAACGTCTATTTTATATATAATAACCATAAATAAAATAATTCGTTTAGTTTGTTAATGCGGTTTTGTTTAATTGTCAAATAATATATATGTATATATTAAATACGCACGATTTTTGGGTTAATACTTCTTTTATATTAAGGGTAACGGAATCTAAATATGGACCAATGTTACTTTCAACAGCAATAGCAATTTTACCAATTGATGTGAATACTATAAATATAAATAGGAATACATATATTTATCATTAATATTAATAATAAGATATTATTATTCATTGTTATAAATTGAAATGGTAAAAATTATAATTACCAATTGAACGATCTCTATCTTTCTTTAATTGAGATAATAAATAAATCATACAATCATCAAGATAGTTCTTAACGAAGATTGAATTAAGTAATTTATTAGCCTGAGTATTATCTTCATTATTACTTTGAGAACCACTTTTACAAGCTCTTGCATTAAAATCAGCTAAATCTGACATTAATAATATTACTGTTCTACGAATTAAACTATCTTTATTATCTCTATTTTTTAAAACTATATCCGCAATTTCTTTGTAGTATTGATCCATGAACTATTCAAAGATTAATAACAAATGTATATTGTACAATTATACAATAAATAATATAAGTATTGAATAAAACTTAATATTACTTTTAACAAAATAAAATAAAAAAAAAGTATGAATATTACATTTCCTGTATGTAATAGTAATTCACGAATAACTAATAAACATCCATGAATTGTATCTGAACTTCCAAATTTTAATCCTCTTTGAGCTTCTTCTAAAATCTTTGAATACCATGAATTATTTGAATTACCATCTCTTTGTTGAATTAAAACAAGACATACGCTAAGTGCATCTGCAGCACCTTCTCTAATAACAACCTGTTGTTATATTATATATATATAATATAAATTTAAAAATTTCATTAAATAATATTAGAAAAAATTAATTCTGAAAATATGACATTATATATGTATAATAATGTTAAATAAAATCAATTGCCATCAATAAAATTTTTCAAATTTATATATAGATAGATGCGTATTATATAAATATATATATTACCTTTGGGTCCTTTAATACAACCCAAATTAAATTTAATATTTTTGGTACATATGCATAAATTAAAATTGGTGCGTTTTGTGCCAACTCCTTTAATACTAAAACAGCTGCATATCTTTTTGATTCATGACGGTCACCTTATAATATATAAAGAAATACTTTATTTAGAAAATTGAATATTTATTATTATAAATTTCAAATATACCAAACTATCAGTCTACCTTGAAGCCATTCTAAAGCACGTTTAACTTCGAATTCAACAAATTCAGGTGTTAATGTACCACCAGATTGGGCTAAACGACCTAAAGCTTTAGAAGCCAATACCATAGTTTGAAGATCATTTCCTGGTAAAACAAAACGTAAATAATTGGCAAATCTTGTAATTTTTGTAGTATTTTCTTCTCCATCAAAATCAATTAATTTATCTGTAAAAGTTTAATTAAATTCATTTTTAATATGTTAGCCATGTATTTAAAAATGAATATGTTAAATTTCCATTATTAATTAAACTGAAAATCATTTATCATTTATAATAATCACCTATAGCTAAAATACCACCAATCTTTTCATCGTTGTCGTTACTTTGAATCAAGGAAAAAATTCGTCTATTAACATCATTAATGAATTTTGTAAAATTTTCCCCAGAAATTTCTCTAGATATTGATATTACCTTTTTTTAAAATAAATCAACATTAGGATAATTAATGTTTTATATATATTGAATTTTTGATTGTATATTTAATATTTTTAAATTTAATAATATTTTATTATTAAAACGCTTAAATTATTTACATGGTCTCTTAATTCATTTGCAGCCTTATATTTTGTTTCCTCAGATCTTTTTTTTTTTTAGAAAAACATTAATAATTAATATTGATTTTTTATTTAATAATAAAAATAATAATCATACTCTAAAGAAATTACCTGCTCTTTAAATCATTTAAAATTCTATTTAATACTTCATTCGACGGTGTCGTTGACAATGACATCTACAATTAAAATAATGAATTAAAAATAAATATATATTTAATTATCCTTTCATTTGTTTCTATGTTTAATAATTTATATTATTAAAATTATTTCCATATTTACTTGATTGTAATATCAAGAATTTAGAAAATTCTAGTTATATTTAATTAAAATAATTACCTTTATATATATCTAATTAATTAATATTAAGAAAACATTTAAATTTTATGAAAAAGTTTTAAAGGTTTTTTTTCTAGTTTTTAATAATTAATTAATATATTATTAATATTTAAAATTAATTAGCTACTTTTATTAATTTAAAATTCGGAATTTCGATGATATAGAAAGATAATTTATTTATTATATTATATTTTAAAAATTTCGGCAATTACTTTTTTAAATAACTTATTGATATAAAAATTATATATATGTTATATGTATATATAAATCTTATGATTATTTTACAACCTTGATAAACGGATATTATTATTTTATCGATATTATTACTAATATGATATTCAATATTCAATACAATTAATAATTCTTACTGATTGTGATTATTTTCTTTTAGAAGTATTATTAAATTCTTATATTTATAATATACTTCTTTAATTATTATTTATTTTGTATACTTTATATTTTTATGTTTTTCTTTCTTTTTTTTAATTTCTTTTTATTTTTTCTTTTTTTTCTTTCTTTTTTTTTTTATTTCTTTTATTTAATTATTTTTATTTTCTTGTATTTAAATTGACATATCTCTTATCAGTTTTTAAAAAAAAATACATAGAAAAAAAAAATATATATATATATATAATAAAAAAAGAAATAATTTAAAATTTATTTTTATAATTTTTTTTTAAAATTATTTATATATACATATTTATATTTATTTATATATTAATTTATTCATTCATTAATTTATTGTATATAACATTAATGGTTATAATATTCTGGAAAATTAAAAAAAAAATACAATTCCTTATTAATAACTTTTTTCTTTAAAATAGATTATTGCTTATTGTTAAATATTGCTTTAAAAGTATTTTATTTATATATTGATATTACATCATTAAAAAATGGATTATACTTTAACTTTTAAAATATAAAAATTTTCCATTAAGTATAATCCATTTTTTAAAGTATATTAATTTCCAATAGATATATATTTCTAGCATTAATAAAAAAAATCATAAAGTCAAAAAAAACTTTTAATAATATATAATATATTTATTTCATTATGTATATCAAAGTATTCATAACAGATATTAAAAAACAATTGTTACTATATATTATATAATATATATATTAAATTTGATATTATTTTACAAACATTCACTTTTATATCTTATATAAAAATGAACAGTATTAATATAATTTTATTTAATAACCTTTATAAATAAATATTTATAATAAAATACAATTAATATTAATGTATTTTATTTAAAACTTTCATTATATGTATATATGTATATTGACTCGATTTATTAATTATATATAAATGAAGTTATGAAGTTACAATAAAATATTTGTAATCTCAGAAAATGGAGATATATATCAAAAGAAAATATAAGGATATCACATTACACACTATAAAAATTTCATCTATATGTACTTAATTTTTATTTCCTTTTCTTTTATATTGACTACAATTATTATTGTTAATATTAATCATGGAGATATACTTTTCCTTTTATTAAATTATGATGAATAGGAATATTAATTTGTCCCTTATAATAAGGGATTATTAGTTAACAAAATGTAATGAAAAATTATTTTTTATATAAAAAAAAGTACTATTTTCAAGTAAATGTTTAAAAACTAGTAATTAATTTATTTTTTTATTATAACAAATCAAAAAATATTGATTAATATTATAATATTAATATTAACAATAAAATAATCTCTTTAATTCCTATTTAAAATAAACAATAATGTGGTTAATAATACATGAAAGTTTTTTTTTAATAATATCTATTTTTACTCAATTATTATAGTAAAATGTTTTTGGTTAATTTCACTATTAAAGTTTAAAGATATAATCAATTACTGTTCATTCAAAACCTTTTAAGAAAAGTATTTGCCTTTATGAAAGATTTTTATTATATGTTTATTCCACATCAAAAACTAACCTATTAATTATAATTAAAATTTTCCATACGCATTTCGATAATGTATTAGAATATAATGAAATCAATATATTAATATATTACAATATCAAAATTTAAATTTTTAAAAAATTTAAAAAATTAAATTAAATAATATATTGAGTTTTTATATAAATTTATATTTTAAATAAATTAAAATGATGGTTACACATTCAAAAAGTGTTTAATTGTAAATTTCACTAATATTATTGGTAGAATATAATTAAAAGGTGTGTGGTGTATTAAACATTAGAAGGAAAATGAAAAAAAAATAAAACATTTGATTCATATAATGAACGTTTAACAAAAAAAAAAAAAAAAAGCAATTGATAGTTTAATACATATATAACAGAAAATAATGAAAATATAAAAGTAAATAAACAAACTACCCATAAATTGAATTGGAAAGAAAGATACTGATAAACAAAAATAATATTAAAAAAGATTTAATAGAAGAAGAAAATAAGTAAAGGTAGTAATTCTAATGATAATTAAAATGTAAAAGAATTTTTCATTTGGTAAATATTGAAAGAAGCATATAAATGTTTTTATTTAAAAATATATATTAATTAGATATTATAAATATTATAAAAGTTATAAAAGTTTTTTAATTATTTAATTATTTTCTTTAATATTAACATATATTTTATTGAAAATAGTATATCTTTTTCTATAATTAAATTTAAAGAATAAATGTATGTATAATATGTATATACCATAATAATAGAATAAGCTCTATTATTAAATATACTACTTTTTATTTAATAATATTAAAATATATTAATAGATAAAAAAAAAGAAGAATATTAGAATAGTAATATTCTTTTTTTTTTTTATTTAATTATCCTTATTTATATTATAATATCTATAAAACTCTGTATTGGTCTTATGAAAGAGTAAGGAATATACATATAAAGGGAATTAAAATAAATAATTTCTACCATTTCAACAACAAATTAATGTATTTTTTATATTTCAAAATGGATTAATAAATTTTAAACAAAAATTATTATAAATATAATTAAATAAGAATAATTTATTTATATATAAATTAAATATTTAACCCAAAAAAAAATTATTAAAAAAATAAAGTTTATTTTTTTTTTTGTTATGTTTTTATTTTTCATTTTAAACAAATTTTGATTTCAAATTTAAATTTTATCGAATAAATAGACATTTTCAAAAAACAAAATAATAAGCTATTTTAAATTCAAAACTTTATAAAAATCTAAATTGGTGATAAATGAATAGTCATTTATTTTCCTTTAAAATGAAAAGAATATTTATTCATACATTGATTATTTAGCAGTAAACAATAATAAAAGTAAATTTCAAAGTATATACATAATATCTATATATATATGTTTAAACATATTGTTGATGCTTAAACAGTTTTAATTTATTAAATATATACAATAAAAACAGTAATATTTATCAAATTTACAATAAAACTTTAATAGACAAAATAATATACTAATGATAAACAATATATTTTTCAAAGTAAAAAAAGATAAAACATAATAAGAGAGAAATAAAATTATTTTTTTTTTATTGAAACATTATTAGTAAGATTTCATAATAATTATTATAAGAGAAGGATAATGATATTAATATAAAGGGGATATAATTAATATTATATTAAAAGTTATATGCTTGATTTTGAATAAAAGTTGTTAGTTATTATTCATATATAAAATATAAAAATTAAGAAATAAGAACTCAAAATTATGGAGTAATAAAATAATAATATGTTTAAAATCTTTTTAAATATCTTTTTAACTTGTAATTTTTAATAATGAAAAAAAAAATAATGAAAATTCGAAAAACTTAATAACAACAATAATAACAATAACAATATTAATAGAAAGGTTATAGTTAATATATTACTGTTTTTTTTAATATATTTATATTTTAATAATATTTTAACAAATAAAATAATAAATAAATATTAACAAATAAAGTCAAAGTACAAAATTTTATGAATGGAATAAACATTTCTAATAAAAAAAAAAAAAAAAAAGAAATTCATAAATATATTTATATATCAATTACAATTAATAAACAAAGAATATTATATAATTTGCTATTCATTTTAAAATAAATTATTTTTTGTTTCTATATGAATTATTGATTATTTAGTTTATAATAAATAAATATATTATTAATGTTAAACTAAAAATTCTTTCTTTCTTTCTTTTTTTTTTTTCATTATAATATATTTTAGGTAATTTATTATCATATAATAAATCTTTACATACTCAAACTAAAACAATTTAACTAATTGTATTATCAAAGACAGAAGATTTTAACAATAAAGTAAATAATAATATTTGGACTGAATATATGAGTTTTTTTTTTTTATAATAGTATATTAATATATTAATATAAAATAATTGCTCCATTTTTGTTATTTTCAAAATTAGAAAATATTTTTCATTTTTTTGTTGTGATATCTTAAATAGAAATTTGATAATTTAATTCTAACATTTACATCAGCGACAATTATAAAATAAATAAGAAAACTATAAAGCGAAACAAAACAAAACAAATAAACAAACAAACAAAAAAATAAAAATAAATAAAAACCCGTAAACAAATAAAACAAGTTATTTTTATAGTTACAGTTTATAGTTATTCAAAAAAAAAAAAAAAAAAAATGCATGGTATATTTTCAAAAGTTTCAAATACCACACAAGGTATTACGTCTTCTATTAAACGAGGTGCTCAAGATTTGTATGCACAATATCAACAAAATGCTCAACAAAACCAGAATCAACAAACAATGAATATGAACGGTAGTGTAGGACAGATAAATCAAAATGGTAATTCATCAAATATGAACCATAGTAGTAATATGAATATTGGTTTAGGAAATGAAGAAAATCCATTTCTTCAAGTAAACATACCACCTGGAACTATACCACCTGGTACATATGTTACTGTAGGACAGCATCAAGTTATGATTGAACGTCATTTAGCAGAAGGTAGAAAATATAATAAAAATTCCAATAGTATATTTTATTGCTATTAAATAAATCATTTAATTTTTAAAATTATCATATAGGTGGTTTTGCTCATGTTTATGTTGTTCAAAGTCAAAACAATAAAAAAGCTGTTTTAAAACAAATTATTGTTCCAGATCAAGAACAGGTTTTGACTTTTCAAAGAGAAATTAATTTTATGGTAATAGTCAAAACTGATATAATATAGTTATTTAATATATTATTTTTTTTTCAGATATACTAATACTTTATAAACGCTTTTTTTTATTCTATTTTTTTTTTATTTTTTAAATTATAATTAAAAAATAAAAATTTAGAAAAGTGTAAGTGGAAATGAAAATATAGTTCAATTTTTTGATTCTCAAGTAAGAGCAAGAAGTAAAAGTGAAGGTGATGGATTTGAAATTTTAATTTTAATGGAATATTGTTCAGGTATATTAATAATGCTCAAATAATATAAATATTATACAAAAAATAATGATAAAATTAAAACTTATTGGATATTTAATTAAATATTTGCAAAAAAATATAATAAAAATAGAGGGTTATATTGTTAATTTAATGAACCAAAGGTTAAAAATTAGATTAACGGAAAGTGAAATTATAAATATATTTTATAGTGTATGTAAAGCAGTTGCTCATCTTCACTATCAAAATCCACCAATTATACACAGAGATATTAAAGTTGAGGTAGATAAATTTATATTAGTTTTTGTTACTATTATTTAAGTAATAATGAAGTCATTAGTTCATACTAACATCACCAATGTATAAATCCTCCTTTTTTTTATTATTAAATAATAGAATGTATTAATTACATCTGATGGAAAATATAAACTCTGTGATTTTGGTTCAGCAACAACAGAAATTGTTCCTGCCAATAAATCATTAAATATCCAAGAAATTCATAAATTAGAAGAAGAAATTCAAAAATATACAACAATACAATATCGTCCACCTGAAATGTGTGATCTTTACCAAAGAAGAGGATTAAATGAAAAAGTTGATACATGGGTAATTAATAATAATAATAATAATAATAATAATAATAATAATAATAATAATAATAATAATAATAATAATAATAATAATATATAATTATTTAAAATAGTATAAAATAAAATAATGAATAATATATTCATTTGTATAAACTCTAAATTAACTTTAAATATTATATAATAATAGGCTCTTGGTGTCATGCTTTACAAATTATGTTATTATGTATGTACTATTAATACTCTTAATAAATAAAAATTACATAAAATTTAAATGATTTAATAATAACATGTACATTTCATATTATAAAGACCACACCATTTGAAGATGGAAATGCATTAGCCATCGTTAATTGTAGTTATACCAAACCTCAAACACCCGTATATTCAACCCATATTCACCATTTATTAGGTAATATTTTGATAATAATAATAATAATAATAATAATAAAACAAGCTGAAAACATTTTCATATAAAATTTTAATAAGGAAATTATATAATATTCATTTTATAACATATTATTATATAATATATGATATAAATAGATATGATGTTAGTTGTTGAACCATCAATGCGTGCTAATATATATGATATTTTGTCATATATTTGTTCTATTTTAAATGTACCATGCCCAATTACAAACGTATGTAATTTAAATAAATACTAATTCTAATAAAGTTTGGAAATGTAGATTAATATGAATATTAAAAAATATATTTTTATGAAATCAATAGAAATATAGCTTTAATGATTCTTCAGCCAACAATAATGGTAATTCACCATTCTTTGCAGCTTCTTCAACAAATTCTGTATTAACATCAGTTAAACAACCTGTCGTTACTGTACCAATTGTACAAAATCCAAATCCAACCCCAATGAGACGTGGAAGACCTAATCAAAAAGACAGAAAAACAAATAATACTATAACAAATGCTAATGTTGTAGTAGCTAGTAAACTTGCTACACTATCCTACAATAGTCAACAAATGCAACAATCTTCAAATGATTCTTTTAAGACTCCAATAACAATTAATGATGAAAGAAATGACCATTTATCTCCAACTCAAATTAATATTTCTAATACAACATCTAATAACAATAAAATCCCAGCTCAGCCAAGTGGTGGTGAAAGTGGATCCTTTTTTACTAAGTATTCCCAGGAAAAAATCGATCAAAGAAATAATAATAATGATACTTATAAGTCACCGGTTCAAAATAATGTATCAGGATCAAATAATAATAATAATAATAATAATAATAATGATAATAATAAGAAGAATAATGATAATAATACAGCAAATCAAAAGATACTTGATAGTATTTTTGGTAAATCAACCAATAATCTTTTTGATGAAACTGGAAAGAATGGTAATGATGAAATTAATGTATTTGAAGATAACTGGGCTGATAGTAATATTAATTCATTTGATAAGTTAAGTGAAAAACGAACAATGCAAGATAATTTTAGTAGTAATGATTTTTTTATTAGTTCAAACGACTTATTTAATAATGATACCAAAAATGTCAGTAATTTAAGTAAATCACCCAGACCACCTTCATTCACCCAATTAGCATCAGAAACTTCAGATTCTGAGGCACAACTCACAAAAAGAAATTCAAGTATTTCCTCCAAAAATCTAAATTTATCAAAATTCAAAAGTGATCCATTTATTTTGTCTAATACAAGTAAGTTATAATAAATTTTTAATTTTAATAAATATTATTTATATAAAAAAGAGTATATAACTAATATTTAATAATAATAATTAATATTTAATAAACATTAATACACACTTTTAATAGATCCATTTACTAACTTAGATAGTAAATCAACTAGTACAACAAATACTAATGAAATAGAAAATCCATTTGCTAGCAATGATTCCTCGTTAAATAATAATAATAATAATAATAATAATAATAATAATAATAATAATAATAATAATAATAATAATAATAATAATAATAATAATAATAATAATAATAACGTACCATTATTTGAGGCCAACTTTGATGATAATTTTACTGATAATTTTGATAAAGCGGATTTTGATGATCAACCTGTTTCATTATTAGGAAATGAAATTAGTGAGAAAAAATTAAATTCCTATAAAGTTATAAATGAAAGAAGAAAGTCAATAACTTCTCCTCAAAAACCTCAACCACAAAAAGGCAGTACTTTTGTTGGATCAAAACAATCAAATAATAATGAAAGTCGCCATTCACATCAAGGACATGGTCATAGTCATAGCCAAAGTTATAGTAAATCCAGCAATATAAATGATAATAATGAGAATGCCTTTGGTTATGCAAAATTTGATGATGATAATGATGATAGTGATGACAACAATATGTTTTCACCTACTTCACCAGCAATCAAAATAATAAATTCTTCAACTAATATTAACATGGGTAATAACTTCAGTAATGAATCCAAAACTCATGATGATTCTACAAACTTTGAAAATATTAAACGCAGTAGTTTAAAGGAAGGTAAAGAAAAAGATAAAACAGATTCAGTTAGTAATCATTCTATACAAAGTACTAGTAAATTAAATCACTCTTTCCAAAGATTAGCCATGTCCTTAAAGAAACAAAAACAAAAGAAGCATATTTTATTAAATGATGATTATGAAGATGACAAAAATAGTAATGATGAGAATTTCTTATCTTACGCTCAGATTGAAGAAGATGATGATAATAATAGTAGCTCGTTTAACACTGAAACACTTAGTCCAAAGAGCGCACATGTTAAATATTCGTCTGATTCACAAGCAAATAATATTAAAATACATCAAAAAAGTAAAAGTATGGGTATATTCCCAGATAATTCTAAATCTTTGAATTTTGAAAACAATAGAGAATTAAATAATAAATTTGGTAAATAATAAATAATGCAATTTTACTATTATATATATATATACATTACATTTTAATTTTTATATTAATGTTATTTTTTTTATATTAAACTTAATTTCCTATGAATAGAAAACATATCAAGATCACCTGGTATTACTTCACCATCCGGTGTTCAACCATCAAATATTATTATATCACCACGAAATGAAAGTGCTAAAATATGCACTGATGATACCACTAAACCTAAAAAGAAAACGCCACCTCCAATCCCACCAAAACCAAAAGAATTGAAAAAATATGTTATTCCAAAGTCTTATCCAGGTGTTCCACAAAGACACTCTTCAATGTCTAATAATAGTAATTATTTCTTTTTTTTTTTTTTTTCTCTTTATATATTTATTTCTTATTTTTAATTAATATATTTCTTTTATAAACAATTATTAAAAGACTCTCCAGTGGAAGAAAATAAAAATGAAGATAATAATGATATAAATAATCCATTAAAAATTAGTAATACAAAGATGGCGAATTTGTCTACTTTAAAAATGACCGCAATTGGTGAAAGTACAGCGTCATTAACTTCGGTAAATCATAATGATCATAGACATTCAGGGTATTATTATGATGATGAAGATCCAGTACAACAATTAGATGAAGCATTTACAAATATTACAGATGATATAGAAAACTATTCAGAAGATGATGATTCGGATCAAGATATGTTCAATAATGGAAAAGTTAAAAGAAGATCAAAATTTAAGAATACTTTTATTAAACATTAAAATAATAATATATGTATAAATATATTATATATAAATAAAATGTAAAGAAAAACAAGCATTACATATTTATTATTAGAAGAATAAAAATGCAATGTTTGTTGTAGGAAAGAAAAGACAAATATACTCTTCCAAAACTTAATAATATATAAATTATATAGATTTTACTAACATATAAATATCTTAAAAAAAAAAAAAGTTAGAGCAACTATAAAAGCAAAAGCATATAAATAATAATAGTAATAATAAAAATAATAATAATAATAATAATAATAAAAATAATAATAATAATAATAATAATAATAATAATAATAATAATAATAATAATAATAATAATAATAATAATAATAATAATAAATAATAAATAACAATATTACTAATAATAAAATTAATGAATTATATATTAAATAATAAACAACAGCAACAATAACAATTAAGGAAATTAAAAATAAAAAAAAGATGAAGTTAAAAAAAAATTAATAATAATAATAATAATAATAATAAATAAAATAATAATACACTCTGTAATATCTATATATTTTTATATATTTGTTAATATTCAATTATTTACATAGTTTTTATCTGTTTAATATTAAATCAAAAAAATATATATTATATTTATTTTTCTCAATATAATCAAAAAAATAATAAAATAAAAAAAAACAGAAAATAAAGAACAAAAAAAAAAAAAAAAATTAAAAATAAAAAAATAAAATAATATAATAAAAAATATAATAAAAAATAATAATAATAATAATAATAATAATAATAATAATAATAATAATAATAATAATAATAATAATAATAATAATAATAATAATAATAATAATAAATACTTTTAAATATTCATTGTTCATATAACTTTTAATGTGTATTATATAGTGTTTTTATTATTTAATAATAATATTTCACTTACGCATTATTTAAAAATATTTCAATAATCTTTAGTTGGGTAAAGCAATATCTTAAAAAGTTTAAAATATAAATCTAATAAATTTTTATTAATAAATATAATTTTAATTTGTTGATATTTAAAAATTAACATTATATATATACTTTTGAATAATATTATTTCATTTTTTATAGTTTTCACTTTTTCTTTTTTTATTAATTAATATCATCATTCATAAAAGATAAATTAGAAAATATATTAATATTTTTGTTAAAAAGCTTATTATTAAATAAATATAGAATGAATTATCATGGATAATGAAATATTAAAGATATATAATTCAATAGTTTCAAAATATAAATTTGATGATGAGATAAAAAAAGAAGTAAAATTATATTTAATAAACCATAAATAAAATAATTCTTTTTCAATTTTTTTATTTCTCTATATTTAAATCATTAATATTATATATTATTTCACAATAGAAAAGTATCGATGAAATATTGAATAATAATAAAACAAAAGCTATTTGGTATATTTCAGCAATTCAAGTAATTAGCAATACTTTTTAATCTTTTTTTATTATAATTTATATATTCATAAATTGAACGAATATCAATTAACATTAATTTCATTGATGTCATTAAAGTGCATTGAGGAAAAAATAACAAAAAACTTTTCAGAAGAAGAAACTAAAAAAATTTTGTATTGGATACTGGAGAATAAAATTAAATATTCAGAGGTTTATATTCAATAAAATAAAAATATAAAAGACAAATATATTTACAACTACTTATATCGGTATCTTTTTTTAATTTTAATTATATACATAAGGGTATCTTCAATTCTGTATTTCAAATAAAATTCATTTCTCAATTCTATGTGTAATATATATCTATATACTTTATTATTATTAATATGAATTAATACTTTTAAATTTTGATATATAAAATAATTAATTAATAAATGATATACAACTGTATATTTATTAGTTTAACTATAAATCTTTTACAATCATATACATCGAGAAATATACCAATTGATGAAAAAGATATATTAATGAAAGAATGTTCAAATAATATAATATCAATTACTAGTTTACCTGTTCTTTTTTCAAATATTGAAGGATTATATGAAAACTATAGTGAAAGATTACTTAAAACATTGGAAAGTAGTAATATGAAAACTTGCAATGAATTACAAAAATGTTTTATTTCTGTACGTTATTCAATTTAATTTTATATTACCTTTATTCTTATTTTGTATAAAATTTATAATTATCATTAATAATTACATCTATATCCAATAAAGAGATATAATATTTATATTATTAAAAAAATCGATTAATATATAATATTTAATTTATTTTTTTAGGATGTTTATACAGCACCATTGATGCCATTGCCCAATATAGCAAATGAAAGAGTTGATTCAAAATTAAAAGATCAAAAACTTAGTCAATCAATATATATAGTTTTATTATCATTTCTTGAAGATATGGTAAGATTTTATCGTATACATAGTCTAGATTATGATGAAAATCAAAAAATAGCATTGTGTGATAAAATTGAAAGTATTGTTAAATTTATTTGCGGTAAATGTTATTTTATTTTTTATTTTTTTTTTATACAAAATTCTCTATTCTGATATAAGATTTAAATTATAATAATAATAATAATAATAATAATAATAATAATAATAATAATGGTAAATTAGGTAAAATTAAAAAAACAAGTCCATCCAGAACACTTTGTGAAAAAGGATTGCAAATCATTAATAATTTTGAAGAAATTGATATTAATAATAAAGAACAAATGAAAGATGCATCATTATTATTAGAAGAAATTTTAAAAGAAAGTAATAAAAACCATATATTTATAATATATTTATAATTTAAATAAATACATAAAATAAAAAAGATTAACACTAAAACTTATTATTTAAATTATTATTCATTTTTGTCTTTATCATTCATAAGAATTGGAAAAAGTAAATAATAATAAAAATGTTTTATGTAAATTATCAATATTAATATATTATATAAATTAATTAGGATAAAAATATGGAATATGCAACTCCAGATTATTGCTTTCGTATTCCTAATGTTTCACCAATAACAAAAGTATTTCAATGAGTATATTTTTTATGAATATATATATATACGCATATAATACAAAAAGAAATATTAATTTATTTATATTACTTTATATTTATAATAGCTTTTAAGTTCTAAATTAATGCAAATGAATAATGATGATATAGATAGAATTAATAAAGAAGAAAATACTAAAGAAAAAACATTTGAGGTAGTTATATTATTTTAAATAATTTTTATTAATAAACAATTTTTATATATGTCAATTAATTTTTCTTCTTTTTTTTTGTTTTTAAATATTAAAAAACAGGAATTAAGAAGAACAAGAATAAATAAAGAAGGAAATAATAATAATAATTTAGTTTGTTATATTGAACAAGTTTGGGTACAGGTAGAACTTGAAACAAATAGTGTAGTATTAACTGATGTTACCTATCCAGATTTATCTAATGTATGAAAAAAAAGGTTTTTTTATATTAACAAAATTTATTTATATTATAATAAATCTAACTAATATTTAAAAAAAAATTAGTATTTCTGTTCATCAGAATTTGGTGTTTTTAAGATGAATTTGAAATATATATCTTGGTATGGTAAAAAAAATCTAAGTATCAATGATAAATATGATGAAGCAATAAGAATACTGTATGTTTTTTTCCTAATAAATAATAATATGATGTTTTTCAAATAATTATTTTTCTCTTTTAAATAAAAATTAGAATATATATATACTCATATTAATTAATATTTATAACAATTAAAAAACCTGAATATTTAATAGGTACTCTGAAATTGATTGCTATTCATATGGTTTTATAAATAATAATGAAAATAATGAAAATGATGTAAAAAACCAATATGCATATATTATAATATATTTAAAACAAGAAGTATTTAAGTTTTATCCATTCAAAATACATGAACTTCAATTACTATTGACAGCGCTATATTCTTTAACAGGAATTATTCCTGTTCGTCAAGAACAACAAGTTAAAGCAATTTTGGTAACTTTTTCTATATTAATAATTTAATATTAAATATTAAAAAGAATATATAATATATTGATATATTATTATTATATATTGTTAACAAATATATTGATAAATATTATTAACAATAATATAATTATATCTATAGATGAAAAAAATTGAAAATGTTAGAAGAGAAGTTTTATTATATTTAATAAAACAAGAATCACCGTGGATTACAACTTCAGATGAATTGAATAAAGTATTATCTAATTTAACTCATGAAAAAAAACCTCAACGTATATTAGAAATAGAAAGAGTATTTCATAGTTGTCGTCTAGAATCTGAAGTTACCAAAGAAACTATTTATTTCATTCGAGTAAAATATCATTAATATATATTTTAAAAAGTATTTAGCGATAATATAATTTAATAATTTTTAATATATTATTTTATTCCATTATTATACACTATTTAACAGAAAAGATGGCATGAAACATTTTCTGAAAGAGTCCGAGTAAAAATTTTAATCATTTTAGACCGTTTAATTGATAGAACGGTGTTAACTCAATCTGATCCTAACTTTTCAATGATATTAAAGTGGTTAGAATATTTGGAAGAAAATTCACATCCAATTAAAAAGTAAAATACATTATCTTATAATATAGGATTTTAAAAAAACTAATAACCTAAATAATATTTATATTAATATTTACATTATATTTAAATAAATAGCTTTGAAGTATTAAATCTTATAGAAATGTTAATAAAGAGAGCTAAAATGATTAGAATTAAAACACTAACTCCAATAAGTATTAATTCATTAACAACATCGTTTGATAATTATGATGATTTCATTGCTAATCTATTATATACTGAAAAAATAAAAGAAATATAGAAATTATAAAATAAAATTAATTTTCATTAGATTGTAACTAAATCATTTGAATATTCTCTTGATTAGATAAATTTTGATTTTACAATAGAGTTTTATTATTTATTTTTTTAAAAAAACAACAACAAATAAACCTATAATAAAATAAGAATTTCATATACTAATTATTTCTTAGAAGTGTTTTTTTTATTATTATTATTATTTATTATTTCTTTCTTTTTATATTACACCTCACTTATTTAATAAAAATAGTAATAACTATCAAGAAATAATAAAATAAATAAAATTTAATAATTATTATTTAAATAAAGACGAGTTATAAGTTGTAGTTAAGTTACAAATTAAAACAAGTTATAACTTTACTACTTATATAAAAAAATTCTTTTTTATTATAATTAGGAAAGACATATATTATATTACAATTATTTTATGTAAAATAGTATATTTTATTTTATTTATATTTTTTTATTTTTTAATATTTCATTTATAAAAATAAAAAAATAAATATCTATTAGTGTTATATGTTGAATTAAATATTATATATAAAGATTGGGTTTTTTTTATTAATTAAATAAAATACAAATATAAAAACATTGTAAAATTATTATATAATTTTATTTCTTCTATATTCTTTTTTTAAAAAAAAATAACTATATTATTTTAAATGAATTCTATATGATAATAATGAATTAAAAAATTATATATTAAAAAAAAAAGGTAGAATAAAAGAAATTTAAAAAATATTAAAAACAGAATAAATTATATAAAAGATTAAACATTTTGCAATAAATTACTTAATTCATTATAATATTCTTTTAATTGTTCCCGTATTGGTTCTATATTATTTAATAAAACTGGAAGCATATTTATACCAAATATATAATTTTTATTAATATTATTTCCATCTTTAGAAAATATTTTTTCTGAATCTAATTCGTTTTTAGATGTATTATCATTTAGCAGTTCTTCCAATACTGTAATATATCTTTCAAATGGTAATCTTGAACTTATTTTAGAAGAATCATCATTTTCATCCTGTTCCGCCAAATCAATCAATACTTCATATTTTTCAATACAATTTGTATATTTATCTTCTAAATATTTTATTACATTATTTATTGATCTAGTTGAATTCATAGATATTTTTTCTTTCAATTGATATATATTATTATACGCAACTTTTATATCTAATAATGGATTATATTAAAAAAAATATTAAAAAAAATTAGTTATTTATTTTATACAAGATAATATAAATATAAAAAATTGAAGGTTTTTTTTTATCAAATCATTAATAGTTATAATTTATATTTTACCTTCAATATTAACAGCAAATGATTTAAAACTAATGATTTCTTGTTTCAAAATTTTTTGTGAATTAACAACCGTATCTGGAATACTAAAATCACCATCGAAATCGTCGTCCCAAGTTTCAAAATCACTCATGGTATTAAGATAATCATTTATTTGATTATTTTTTATATTTTCCATTTTTGATCCTGTTTTAGTTTCTATACTGGAATCGTCATTAGTAAATAGACTTTGAAGCTTTTCAAGATTTGCTGGTTTTCTTTCCAGTGCTGGTGTTAAGAAATTGTCATCATCAAGATCTAAAGTACTGCTATAATTATTTTGCTTAATATTATTTAGGTAATTTTGACTAAAGTTTGTAGTGTTTTCATTAGGCAAAGTTAGTAGTGGGCCACTGAAATCATTATCATCATCTTCAAATTCAAAGGAGGAAAAACTTGATTTTGAAATATCTGTTAATTTGACTTTTGATTCATTTTTGGGTGTTACTGATACTTCCTCATTACTTTCTGCTGAAGAAATGGATATTTTATCATCAGATATGTTAGTAGCATTCTTTAATTTAGATTCTCTAATAGTTTTGGTCTTTCTATTATTAAAGGCTTTAGATGGTATTGAATTAATGGAGTCATTCTTAAGGTTAGAAGTACTAACAAAATCGAAATATTGACTTTGCAATTCACTATTTGATTCACTAGTGTTAACTTCTTCTACACTATAAAATTTCTCTGTACTTTCAGTTATAATATCATTTAATTTTTTTATTTCCTTAAGGATATTATTATTATTATTATTGTTGTTGTTGTTGTTGTTGTTGTTGTTATAGTTGTTATAATTTGCTTTGGTAATAGTATTGACTGAATTCTCACTAAGTAATTCTGAATTGTTATGACTACTTTGTAAATTATTAACATTTGTATTTTTAATGGTATCTATGATAGAGAATGAATTCGCTTTATCGGATGTAGAATCCTTTATATTAACATTATTACTTGTTGGGGAAGTTTGAAGCATAGATGATCTATTTGATTTAGATAAAATATTTTGTTTACTAATAGATGTTACACTTTCATTAGACTTCTTAATAAGTGAACTTCTCTTATTATCTTTATCTTTTCTATTATCAATAGAATTATGCCTTGTGATAATATATGTATTTTTAAGACTACTTATTTGTTCTGAATAAGTTTGTGCTTCTATTTTTTTATGAAGTTCACCATGAGTAAATGTTGGACTTATATTATACATAACAGATTGTTTATCTTCATCGACACTTAAATTGGAATAGCTTTTATATCCTTTATTTAATGTATCATTATGTACATTGGTATTAATATTTGTTACAGAACTGCTTAGATTCTTTTTCATTTTAAGAACGTTTAATGAATTCTTGTAACTCCTTTCTTTATTATCATCTATACCAATTGAAGAAAAGAATACTAATGATTCTGTTAGATTTGAATCATCACTCTTGATATATGAAGCTTTAAGTACACTTGTTTTACTATTATTCAATGAAGGATTTGATTTACTTATTAGTGGTGGTTTCGATAATAATATACTATCTTTAGGTATTTCTTCGTTTTTGGATATTTTTTCATTATTAGGTATATTTTTGTTGCTTTTATTAACATTATTAATTTCTTGTGATTTTAATGAGACCTCCTTTGGAGTAATGATTATGGATGGTGTTTTATTAGTTTCTTTATTTATAAGTTCAGTAAAATTATTATCAGGAAGTTTAGATGAAGAATTATTATCTGTAATATTAGATTCATCTTCTTTTATGAAATCCAATTCTTTTGCTGTTGGTGATGGTGAAGCAAAGTTTGGACTTAATATTGAAGAAGATATAATTTTATCATTCATATTAAGTTCCGATATCTTCTTTTTTCGTATTGTTGTCCAAAATTTTTTATTTTTCTTTGAATTCTTTTTTTTCAATCCATCATTTTTCGTATTTTTTGTACCTGTATTATTTGTATTATTACATATATAGTCTAAAACATTTGGATATACTATAGATGTAGGTAATAGTGTTGCAAATAGTAACTATCATAGATTTACATTATTATAGATTATAGTCATGTTGATATTTGTTTTTATTATATATATAATAAAATTAAAAAGTATATATTTTTTAAAGAAAAAAATTATTAATATTTTTTTTTTAAAAAAAAAAAAGAGGACATTTATTTAATATTAAAAAAAAGTCTATTAACAAAATAATAATTAAATTAATAATATTGTATAATTAACAAAAAGTAGAAGATATTAAATAAAAAAAATATAAATAACATTGGGAAATAAAAATATTTATATTTATGCAGTATTTAAAAAAAAAATAAATAAAAATTGACTAAAATAAAATATTAAAATTCTTACAGAATTTAATGAATTCTTCACTTTTTTTGGTTTAGATGTTGTATCACCATTATTTATTTTGACTTTTAAATCATTTTTAAGATCTTCTTTTGAGAATTCTTTACTAATATAATTTAATTTTTCTTTTGAAATATTTTTCGAGGTAGAAATAGTATGAAAATCATGTCTTTTCGTTCTTCTAGTTTCAGTTACTGGTAATGTTTCAACTTGCATTTTATTTTAATATGTATATATATATTTTTCTGATTTTTTTATTCTACAATGGTTTAAAAGATTTATTGATATTTCTTATTCTTCTTTTTTTTTTCTTTCTTATGTATATAAGATAAAGAAAAAAAAAGACAGAAGTTTAATTTAAAACAAAAATAAAGGGGAGGGTTTTCAAACGATTTTTATTAAAAATTAATGAATATATAATTTTTCATATATAATTTGTATATATTTTTCTTTTTCTTTTAATGTTTTATTTCTTTTATTTTTTTTAACTGAAAGTTATATATATTAGGATATGAATTGGTATTAAAGGATGAGAATATTTATAAATGGATTTTTTCTATTTTATGTTTTATTAATTTTTTTAAAAAAAAAAAAAAAAAGGATTTCGAATAGTGTATTATTATTGATGATAAAAAAATATAATAATCAATGAATAGATTTGGTATAATTGATTTTTTTTTTTTTTTCTACTAATGAAATATAATTTAAAGGTATCTTTATGAATATAAATTGAAACTTTTTTTTTTTAAATTGACATATATATATATAGAGTATTTAATATATATAATTCAATATCTTCCATGTAATAACAATAATTATATATATATTAACACAAAAAAAAATGAATTAGTGAAATTTTTTATATTGTAGTTATTATATCAAGCTTTTCTTCTTCGATAAATATTATTTAAGTATCCATTTTATATAAATTAGAAGATATTAATAATAGCATTTGAATATAAAAATGATTTATTTAAATTTTTATTATATATTATTATTAGTAATTAAAGATTAACATTAATATTAACAAAAATATATATTTTGTTTCTTCGGATACATTTAAAAAGAACCTTTTCTTTTTTTAAAAAAAAAAAAAAAAATATTAAAAAAAATTAAATAAATCTATATTATAATTTAAAAAATTATTATGATGTATTTATTTATAGTTTATAATAATATCTAGTATTATGGTAATTATATATATCATAAAATGATATCTATTGCATTAATAGTAGAGGTGGTGAAATTTAATATCAATTAAAATTATTTAAATAATGTAATGGATTTTATTAATAATTATAATAATAAAATAAAATATGGAAATAACATGATATTTTAATAAAAAAATAATACAGCCTATATAATATTGAAGTGTTTTTCTAACATTAATACTATATATAATATATAATAATGTAATTAACAATTATTTATAGATTAACATCAATCTAATTTTATAGTATTTTTATATAAAAACTAATATATTAATAAAAAACAATAATTATTATAAAAAAAAATAAAAATGAAATAAAATATTAATCGTATACATGACCATTCATTTCTAGAATAATAATTTGTTATCCTTTTAATTATATTCTAATGAATGTATGGCTTTAAACATTTAACTTTATTATAATAAAATTAACTTTTTTATATTATTATTGTAATTATCTATTAGAATTTAAACATCAAACTAACTAATTCGTCTAATTTGTCTTATATTCCTTTATTTTTTTTTTTTTTAAAAAAAAATCAAAATGAATTATAACTTTTATTACAATTAAGATTTATAATTTACCTAAATTATATCTAAATATAAATAATTATTCAATTTATATAATTTTAGAAATTTAGAATTAAAAAAAAAAAAAGTTTAAATGCTTTTTAAAATTCATATGAAAAACCTTTATATATAATCGAAAGGAGCAGCATTAATATAAATTACTATAATTTTCATATATGAAATACATAAATATCTTTTTTTTTTTTAAAAGAAAGAAAAAAAAGTAAATTTAATAATGGTATAAAAAACAATAGTAGAAATAATAAATATTAAATATTTCAATTTAATTAAAAAGTTTATTTGAACAATATAAGAATTATACTTTTTTTTTTTATTTTTCTTCGTTAATCTTCATTAAAATATAAATTTTAAATTTATTTTAAAATGCGTTATTTGATTTTTTTGAAGACTTTTGTAATTTTATACAAAGTTTTAATTAGGAATAAGTAATGAAACTTTATGATTATATATAAAGGTTAATAATAATAAATTTTTATTGTATGTTTTAATCTAATAAAAATAATAATATTATTATTCATGTTATATTTTAAAATTTAAAAAAAAAAAAAAAAAAAAAGCATTATAAAAAAGATAAATATTTGTTAAAAAAAAAAATGTATCCTTATTTATATAACATATTTTCTATAAAGGGAACATTGATGATAAAACATTGTACAAGACAAAATCAATTGAATGTTTTTTTTTTTTTTTTTTTGATAAATATTCTCATTAAAAGAAATAATAGAGATTCATAACTTTTTTTTTTTTTAAAATATATTTGCAAATTTTTTATTTATTTTTTTTTTATGAATCAAAAGTATTTTTTTAATATAAAAATAAAATAATAAAGACAAAAAGAAAAAGGTATATTTAAATATATATACAATATATATAATTTAAAGAAAATGATTAACCAAATCAATTTATTATTATTTTTTTTAAAAAAAAAAAAAAAAATAGTAATAAAATAAAATAAATAATTAAAAAGTTATAATAAATTATTCAACAATTAAAAAGTAAAATAAGAAAAAAAAAAAAAAAAAGTAATAATTAGAATTTTCAAATTATCCATTATAAAATATATATGTATTTTTATGTAGATTTAGATTTTTTTTTATTATTATTATTTGTTTGTTTGTTTGTTTCTAGTTATCTTCATTTTTATGCTTGGAAATTTCTTTCTCTATTTTTAACTTAATTTTATTTAATTTATTAATAGTTTCATTAATTTGTTTCTGTTGTGAAAGATACTGAGATTTTATTTCTTTCCATTCGTCCAATTGTCGTTTTATCATTTTTGGAATAATTTGGCAATCGCATTTTGTACATGCATTGATCACTATATTTCCTACTATATCACTGAAATTGCTAAATGAAGATGGTGATGAAGATGAAGCATTGGTATCATTTTTCTCGAATTTTGGATCCATTGGTGATAAAGATTTTATTCCATTATCAAATGAATCATTTTTCTCTTTTTCATTATTTAACTTAACATTAATACTATTCATCCATTCCCGTTTTAGTTTTATTGAACGTTTTTCGGTAGTAGTACTACTACTACCATTATTATTGTTATTATTATTATTATTATTATTATTATTATTACATAAACCAAATTTATTGGAATTAGTATCCGATTGATTAGCATTAATAAGTTTAATAACTTTATTCAAATATACATTTTGTATATTAGAATCCACAAGGGATTTACAATTTCTTTCTTTTTCAATTAATGGATTTATATAAATTGATTCAATATTACGCATGGTTGTCATATTGATAGAAAGGTTTTGTTTCTGTTCAGATATACATTTTTCAATCATTCTTAAATTTTCATTCAAATCTGTTACTAACTGTGTTTTTTCATTGTTCTTATCATTTAATTTTTTTATATCATCTTCTTCAACAATTGTTGATTTTAATGATTTACTGTCATTTTTGGTATAAAAGTTACTTTTTGGTATATTAGATTCTTGTTTAATAAATATTTCTTTTTCTCTCTTCTATAAAATAGTAAAAAGTATGAATAAAAAAATAAAATAAATAACTGAAACGTTATAAATTGATTTATCGTTTTTTATAATGTATATGATTTTAATATAAATTGAAATAGAATAATTTATAAAAGAAAAAGAAGGACTTACAACTGATACAAATTCTTTTGATAATGGGTAAGATTCATTTGCTTTACTCTGAATAGGATTAACATTAGAATTTGAATTGGCCAAATTGGATAATTCCATAGAAGATGAAGTTATTTTTGAAATTTCTTCTTCTTTATCTATTTTCATTTTATTATCTAATCTAGATGAGGATTTTGAACTATTAGTTTTTACCTTGTGTTTTTCTTGTTCTGAACTATATGAATTTGAAGTGGAATGAATATTTTTAACCTTATGTTTTGACTTTACTTTTTTTTCTCTATAAGCTATATATTCCTCATCATCATCATCACCTTCATCATTAAAATCGTCATCATCTTCATCATCTTTTTCTTTCATAGAACTATGAGAATGAGAATAGATACCAGTTTTATTTTTATTTGCTAAATTATTTTGTTGTAAAATATTGTTAAATTCATTAGCTGTTAGCGTTTTAATGTTAGTATCCTCTTTTCTAGGATTAATTCTTCTTCTTTTACTTGGTTTCACTGTTGAATTAAAATTATCATCTTTATATAATATTATAATAGGTGTAAATAATATATTAAATAATTTACTAAAATAAAAAAAAATAAAAATAAAAATAAAAATATTTAATATTTAATATATAATGACTTACCATTTTTCATGTCTATATCTGAATAAGATGACTGAGAATCAATATCTGAATTTTGATAATCACTGGAATCTAAATATAAAGAATTAATCATTAATTAACTAATTTATAAAAGAATGATTATTATCATGTTATTATTTCTTAATATTTTTTTTACCATCACCATCAGACTGTGAAATTGAATTTCTCTTTCTATGCGTTATTTTAGAGGATCGTCTTTTATCAGAGCTTTTATTTGTTTTTTTACTACTTGTATATGAATTATCAGTATCCGGTATAAATTCTGATGAAATATCATCATCATTAATATCATTTTGATCATCAAAATAGTCATCATTCGTTATATTACTGTTTTCAACAGCTTTAGATTCATAAAACAGTGAAGAATTGTATGATTCATCAGACTCGTAATCTTCATCCATTGCATTATCTTCATAGGAAGGTTGAGGTTGATTTTTTAATCTATCACTTATTCTACGCTGAGCCTTACTATAGGCATCTTCATCTTTAAAAAGGGATGAAGAATTGTTCTTTTTATTGGTCTTTTTAATTGAGTTTTTGTTCATATAATCCAGTTCATCCTCTTGTATGTCTAACTTTCTTTTTTCTAATGAAGTAGTATTAGAATTTTTTATTGAATTATCGTCTTTTTTTATTTTTTAAAAAAAAAAAAGGAATATTTTAAAATATATTTTGATTTAAAATATTTGTTAATAAGGATAGCTTCACCTAAAATATTAATATATATCTAAAATGAAATACATATATAGTTTATCTACCTTTTGTATATTTCTTTTTACTTTGTAAATTACAATCAATTATTTTCATTTCCTCAAAAAGAGTTTCTACTTGAGGATATCTTAATCCGAATTTTAATGGACCAGATAAATTGGTTGATAATTTCCCATGATTAGGTGACTTTTAAATATTCATATATATATATAACATTATATCATAATTACAATATTTATCAATATTTAAACTTTTTTTTATATTTTTATAATAATTATTTTATGTAAATGTTTTAATATTTGATAGAATACCATATTTAAATTCACTTCATTTATTAATTTTTTCCATGCATAAGTTGCTGTTTTTCCTGTAAAAACTTTATTGTGTCCCTCCGCATGAACTTCAAAATGACTTTGGCTTACAACAGTGGATATATAAGAAACACTTTTTTCTGGATTACTATAAAGATAGAATTGACGACTACTTTTATAACCTCTTGGATATTCTTCATCAATTGAATGAAAACGACCTAAGCATAATACTTTAATAGTACCTGCGCCACCCTTTCTACAACAAATTGGATTTAATAACTTTCTAGTTTTTTTATCAATAAATTGTAGATCATTTAACTTGTGTATGGGTGGATATTCAACAGTCTTATAATGTCCTTTTTTTGAAACTAATTCATTTTTATTACTGCGAGATATGGAAGAATATACAAAAAAAAAAAAAAAAAAAAAAAAAAAAAAAACAATAATAAAATAAAGAAAATATAATTATTTAAATATAATAATATTATTAGTATTAAAATAATTAATCTTAATAATATTAATAAATATAAAGGATTATTATTACTTTATATTTTTTGGGTTAATTTCTGTAGCTATAGGAAGAGATATATCATTTGCATCGTTATTATTTCCATACATGGTATCTTTCTTTGGATTCTTTATTTTACTATTTCCGACTATTAAAATACAATTGATTTAATATATATATGATTAAAGTGTTTTATTCAATAAATAAACTATATTATATTACTATGTATTAATTTTAATTGAATATATGATAAGTGTTTATTATTACCATCAATAACTTTCATTTCTTGTAATATAAATTGAATGCCTTCATAACGTAATCCCATTTTTAGAGGACCAGATAAACTTGTTGAATATTTTTGTTGCTTAGGTCCCATATGTTTATTAATCTCTTTGACCAAGTTTGACCATACCCGTGTGGGTGAACGGCCTATTAATCCACTTTGATTTTTACGGAATTGTTCTTCAGTTTGAATTTCAAATTGTTCATCAGAAACTACTTTACTAAAATAGCGAATATACCTATCTGGATGTTGACTATCATTAAATATTCTTGACGATATATATCCAGCAGGATATTGAGATGAATGATTTTTATATTGACCTAAGGCATAAATGGTTACTTCACCACCACCACCTTTATAATTAAAACAAAATAAAGAAAAATTTATTAATTTATTACTGTTACTAATTTAAATTTACCAAAATTTCAAAATTTAAATTCAATTAAATTTTTAATAACACATTTCAAATTTCATCAAATTTGAAATCTACATTTTTATAAATTCATAATTATGCAATTTATAAATTTATTAATATTTTGCTACTATTTATAATAAACATAGATGTATATTTAAACTTTTTTCAATATTTAATAGTTTCATTTAATAACTATTATAAATTTAACCTATAATTGATTTTTTAATTGAAATGTAAATTTATAGCTTTTTCATTTATTAATTATTTGTTACTTTTTTTTAATTAAATATGCAAATAGGTATGTTTATTGTAGTTATGGATTTTTAAAATACCAATAATAATCACTATAATTTAGAAATTTTATTATTATTATTATTATTAAATTTACTTTTTCTAAATGAAATTTAATGATCAGCTATATTTATTAAATTATTACATGTTAATATTTATATGTATAATATTTTCCCCACACTCTTTATTAATAAATAATTTGACTTTGAAAACGTTTAAACACTTTATTACATCAATATTTATATTTATATATATATATTACTATAAATAATACTTTACCTTTAAATGTTATTGCTTCCTTTAATATTCTTTGTTTTTCATCCTTAAATTCTAAATCTGCTAAATGAATAATAGGTTGATGTGTATTTGATTTTGAAGCATGAGAGCTACTACTCCCACTGCTACTGCTACTACTACTTGTTAAGGTATAGTTATTATTATCATTATTAGTAATAGTTGAATATTGAGATGATTTGTTCATATCTTCATATTTATTTCTAACTGATGATTCACCAGTAACTGATGTTGATGCTATTGAATTATCTCTTTCAATAGCCATTTTATTTATTATCATTTACAAAGATTTTTAAATAATTTTTTTTTTATTTTTTTTCTTTTTATATACGTTTTCTATTAACAAAATTTATATTTATTATTCTTTTTTCTTTTCTTTTAATATTATTTAAAATATATATATAAAAGAAAATAATAATAATATTGAATAAAGTAAAAATAAATTGATACTATTCTACTAAAATTTAAAATTGGATTTTATTTATATAATAATATGTCTTGAAATTATTTAATGATAAATTTCTCATTTAATTTTTTGAAATGTAACATAAATGATGTGAATTTTTTAATTGCTTTACTTTCTAATTGTTATTTGATTCTTTTAAAAGTAGTTAAATACAAATGTTTATATATCATATTAATTATTTAAAAAAAACTAAGCAATAAATTTGTTTTAATTAATAAGATTACAATTGTTGTTACTATAATATCAAACAATAAGTAATTTTGTATATATATTAATATTTTATAATTATGTTTTGGAATGTGAAATGAATAATTAAAATTAGTGTATATTATATAAATATGTTATAATATTTTTATGATTAGGATTGGTGTAATAATTGATGTAGAAAAAAAGAGAAATGAATGTTTAATTTCAAAATTTGGAAAAGAAGGAATTTCTGAATTTGCTTATTATAAATTACAATTGTTGGTTTGAAAATCTCTATTGTAATAACTTGTTTTGTTATTGATAAAATAGTTTGGTATTTGTTAAATATATAATTTTATATATATATATATTTATATATTTATAATTATTCCAATTTTAATTTAAAATCAAAATTTATAAATTTTTTTTTTTTTTTTTTTCCTAAACAAAGATTTGAAATGATTTATATTAAATTTAAAATTTATAAATAAATTTCTAATTTTCTTCAATTTTATTTTACTTTTTGTGATTACTGGTATATTAAAAGCATTACTATTTATATTATATTAAGTTAATCTATTTAAAATAGTAAAATTTAATATTTTTGACACCATTTAATCATTTTATCTAATTTCTTTAAAATTTTAATTTTTTAAAATTATAAATTTCAAAAAATATTAAACAAAAAAACTTTTTTTTTTTGGTTACTGTCTATTACAGTAATTGTGTATTAAAAGTATTATATTCAAAAATATTGGTTAAGAATACTATTATAATTATAAACTTATTCTATTTTTTTTTTTTTTGAAAACGTTAAATTTTTAGAAATTAAAATTTCAAAATTGAAATGTCAATTTTACTGTTGATACTATGAAAGGAATATTTCAATTTTATATAATTGGTTTTTTAAAAAAAAAATCTATTATATATTCTTAATTTTATTATTATTATTAAGTTATTCACATAATTTTCTATTTCATAAATTCAATACTAAATAATTGAGGTTATTTTTCTTCCTCTTCTTCTTCTTTACAATGTTTATACCATTGAAATTGTAAATAAGGATAATTTATAATAACTATTATTATTATAATAATAATAAAAAAAAAATTTTAAACAATTTTCTGTCTTATTATTTATTAATAATAATAATTTAATATTTTTTTATGTTTTAATTATATATATTAATATATATTAAAATATATAATTTCAAACTTTCCATATTTAAATGTTATTTTTTGGATTATAGAAAATGATTCATCATATATCAAAATATACTCCAATATATAATATAAACAATTTAATAATATATTATATTATTATCAAAAAATTTTTTGTATAATAAAAGAATTTTTAAATTTTAAATTAATATATATAATCATAATATAATCATAATATATTATATACAAGTATGAAGGATGAAAGTTTGTGGGTAAACTTTAACCAGGTTTGGTATTTTTTCTTGGTACTGAATACAATTAAAAAAAAAAGTCATTATTCCTTTAGTTTTTTATTCAATATGAAAAGTTGATGGTTTTTTTACATCGAAAATAGAAAAAGATTAGCCTACTTTAATAATATATAGTATTAATAAGGATTAATAATTAATTAGTATGCATAAATATTTATTGAAATTAATGAAAAATATTATCATTATATCCTTATAATTTTATATATATCACACACTTTTTATTGAATATATAAAAAAACATTAATGGTAATTTATTCATAATATAAATTACTATTAATGTTTTTCTTTTTATTTTATTTTCATATTTGATGATGACTTTCACGCCTATTCTCACACTATTATTTATATAACTCATTTTTATAGTTTTTACCTCAACATATTTATTTATTCACAATAATTTTTTAATTTAGAATAGAGCTTTTTGCTTTTGAATATTCAGGAGTTTTTCTAAATCATTATGGTATTTCTTAGAGGTTATATATATTGTTGAAAACCTGTTGAATAAACATAAAAGTATTTGACAGAAAATAATTATTAGCTAGGTGGTACCAAGTTGTATTACATAGAATTCAGATAGATACATGAATATATATACTATTTCATTCATTAATTCATACAAACATTTATAAAGATTTATATATTATATAGATACATCATTAATATTAATACTATCATATTTATTTAGTTGGATATTTATTTATTTATTCATTCACTCATTCTATTTTTATTTGTTTATTAACTCGTTTATTTATTGTAATTTAACAATGTGTTGTATTTTCAAAGTTAATTATATATATTTACTTTCAACTTTTAGGATTTAAATATTAGTTTGTTATCTTCAAAGGTTAATTTTTGATAATATGCATTACATATATAATCATAATCTTTAAATAAATATATTTGTAATTAAAATATCAATGATTATGTTTTGTTGTTATAATCATTAATGATATTTTGATATAAAAAATATCATTCCATTAATTAATAAAAAATAATATAACAGTTTTTTTAGATGATTCTATATATTTACTATATAATTATTTAGTCATTATGTTTCTTCCCAAAATACAATTACAAATTTATTCGGTTTATATTTTATTATAAATTAACTATTAATATTAAACTTTTTTTTTACAATTAATAATTACATAATTTCATCTTTTACTATTTTATTTTTCATAATTTTATTAACTTGATAAAATGAATTGATCATGGTATTTTACTAAAATATATAAAAATATATAAATACATATATATACTTATATAACAGTTTTTTTAGATGATTCTATATATTTACTATATAATTATTTAGTCATTATGTTTCTTCCCAAAATACAATTACAAATTTATTCGTTTTATATTTTATTATAAATTAACTATTAATATTAAACTTTTTTTTTTTTACAATTAATACTTGTAGAATAAATATACAGTAAATTTATCAAATAGTAGTAAATAATATTTTTCTTTATATTATCAAATAAATAAGAATATTTTAATATTTCTTTATTTAAAATAGATATTCCTACAAAATCTATTTTTTGTGAAAATTTAAAAGAAATGCAAAAACTAAAAGACTGTTATAAAACAGCAACTTCAAACCTTTTTTTTTTTCTCGATGCTTTTTTCGACAAGTTTCATTTTTAATATTAAAAAAAAATTAAATTCAAATTTCATTAATTACTAATACTCGCCAAGGTTTATAATAAAGGGTTAGGTTCAATAAATATGAATGTATATATATTAATTGTTTAAATAAACTATTATAAAATATTAAATAATATAAATAGATAAATAAATTATTGAGTAAATAAATTTTAATCTACTCCTCCACTATTATAGGTGGTAGATTTTTCAATTCTTCCATTTATTAATATAGATATATTAAATATATTATTAAGTATATTATAATAAATATAATACAATATATTAAATTAAATAATATTGGAATAAACAAAAAAAAAAATTATAATAATTAAAGTTAAATAATAAAAAAAATATATATATAAAGGAAAATATATGTTTTAAATTTTTTAAAACAAAATAAATAAAAAAGAAAAAAGGATAACCTAAACATTTAATCTTAAGTTAAAAAAAAAAAAAGATAGAAAAAAGTAAAAGTAAAAATAAAGTAATATTAACAACAAATAAAAAAAAATAAAAGTTAGAAAAAGAAAAAAAAAATATAAAAAATAAATCAAAATAAAAGCAATAATAAAAGCAAAATAAAACAAATATTTACTCTTTTAGCCTTTTAAATAAATACAACAAAATCAAAACTTTTTTTTTACTTCCTAATTAAACAATATAAAAACTATTATTAACATGAGCAAGTTATCAATTATCATTTATTCAATTATATTGTTTTTATCTATAATACCAAGTTATGAATATGTTTCTTGGTATAAAGCAAAAAATTTAGATTATCCAACTAAATGTAAAGTTGGTTATAACGTTTATAAAGGCGATACTTGTGAATCTATCGCCAATAAATTCAGTATTGAATTAATTGATTTTAAACGTATGAATAGTTTTCCATGTGAAGATTTAGCAGCATCAGATAAAGTTTGTATTGGTGGTTCTTATGTCAAATGTAATAAATGGAAATTAGTTCTTGCTGGTACTACTTGTAAAGATTTTATGAAAAAAGAAAAAATAACCGAAATTGAATTTCAACGTTTAAATCCAAGAATTAATTGTAAAAAATTAATTACAGAACCATATTTATACTTTTGTCTTGATGGAGATGTTATTGATGTTACTTATCACTTAAAATAAAAAATTTTAAATTTTATTAATTCATAATAAATATTACCAAGAAAATCAATATATATAATAACATTAATATGTGAAATAGAATTAAATTAATTAATTAAAAAAATACCAATTATCAAAAAGGGGAATGAATCCAATCTATATAAAATCTTTATATATTTAATTTCTATCTGGTATAAAAAAAAAAGCCATTTTAGTACAATAATAATAATATATAAAAGTAATTTTTAGAGTGTAAATCAACACGTTATAACTCATAGAAAGATACATTCCTCTTTTAAATTATATTTAATTTTTTTATTTTTTTTAAAATTATTTAATTTATATGAAAAAGAAACTTGAATTATTCTATTGGAATATAATTCAATAATACCTATTATCACAATAATACAATATAATATAAAATAACACCAATATATATAAGGAAAGGGAATTTATTAAAAGAAAATGTTAAACTAGGGAATAATAAATAAAATATATATTTAATTAGTATTATCAATAAATAATTAAGAATAATAATTATCAAACAATTTTTATTTAAAAAAAAAAAAAACATCATTTATTTATTAATTAGTTATACTTTTTATAATTTTCAATAAACTATTATACAAGGATTAAAATAATATAAAATATAACCGTCATATTAATTTTTACCACAATAATATTTATAGCAAAAAGTGGGATTGATTAATAATATTGCTATATTAATAATTTTTAAAATGAATAAACTATCAACTAGATAAATAATCATTTTACCATTAATAATAGAAATAATATAGCATAACTATTTTTAATTATATATAATATCATTTTATGCAAAAAAAAAAAAATCGTGGATAATAAAAAAAAAGAGTAATAGACTACTCAGTTTATTACCTACGACACTCGGAATAGCATAGAATAATATCATAAAAATAGACAATTTATTAAATTACAATATCATACATATAACCCAACGATGAATTTAATAAAGAAAAGGATAAACATTTTATTTTGTTTTATTTTTTTTTTTTTTTTTTTTTGTTAATTTGTATAAAATTAATATAGAAAACTTTATCATTTCCCCATATATATAAGAATAACTAAAAAATAAATATAAAGAAAGTAAAAAAAAAAAAAAAAAAAGTATCGTGTACTCTTTTTTTCGAAATGAATATGTGTGTTTTTTTTATAATTTTAATTTAATAATGTAATACATTGTATATAATGTATACATTATTTATACATTTTATTAAGTAGTTTTTTTTTTTTTTTTTTTTTTGTTAATTGAAATATTTTTTTTTATTATTGAGAATAGTTAAAAATGAATTCAATATTAAGTATTCCTTGTAAAGAAAAGACATTAAAGGCACTTCCTTTTATTTTAACACACTCTTCCTATAACTCAATACAATGTTTAAAAAAAGTCACAATCCCAAAAAGCACACTCACAACTACAAGTCGCCTTTCAACCAGTTTATATACTAAGCAACAAACTAATTTCCCATTTAAAATCCAATACAATTACTATAGTACTAATCAAGATTCTTGTAATATTCAAAATGCTTGTACTACCGGAATTGAATCAGATAATAAAGATAGTACTAATAATAAAGAAACTACCTCTACAAAAAAATTCAATAATTCAGAAACACCTTTTGATATTCGTCATGAAGGTGCTTTAACTCCAATGGAAAAATTATTATTAAAAAAATTAGTCAACAACTTTGAACCAACTGCCGAAATTAAGGTTAAAGATATATCAGGTAAATATTATTTAATATATATATAAAAGTAAAAGCTAATACAAAATTTGTTTTCAAAACATAAATTCTTGTTATTATTTGTAATATAATTTAAATTTGAAATTTATTTTTATTTTTATTTTTTTTCGATAAATACTAAATTATTATATATATATATATATATATATATATATATACATTTTCATTTCGCACACATATACATATTTCCTATTAATATAAATATAGATGGATGTGGAAGTTTATATATGGTTGATGTAACATCTACTAAATTCGACGGTTTAAGAATGGTAAAACAACATAGAATAGTCATGGATATTTTAGAAGAAGAAATGAAAACATGGCATGGTATTCATATTGTTACACATCCAGTTCATACCAAAAAGAGAGGAAGAAATAATAAGAAAAACTAAATTATTGAATAATTTCATATTAACTGTTTACAATATACCATTTTTTTAAAAGAAAAAAAAGAGAGAGAGAGAGAGAGAGAAATGATATAATAATTTTTAAATAAATAAAATGATAAAATCATTTTTATATACTGTATTATTAACAACTACCATAATAATAATAAAAATAATCTAGATAAAATTTTTTTTTAAATGTAATAAATAAACGAAAAAGTACTAATTAAACAATTACTAAAGATATTTTAATAATTAAAATAAAAAAAAATAAAAAAGAATAAAAAAAAAAAAAAAAATACTTTAATAAATCCTAATTATATTAATAGAATGTTTAATTTTTCAAATATTATTGTATTTCTTACTGAGTATAAAAATAATTTATTTTCATACAATTTCAATTTAAAATTAATGTTTTCTTTTTTGTTTAGAAAAAATAAAATATAAAAAATACATTTTTTTTTTTTTTTTTTTTTTTTTTTTTTAACAGCATTGTAGAACAAATCTCCTTTTATTTTTATGCTTAAACCATTTTTTTTTTAGCAGCATTGTAGAACAAATCTCCTTTTATTTTTATGCTTAAACCAATGTTACAAAAGAAAAATACAAAATGAATAATAACTATTCATATAAAAATACCTAATAAACCTTTTTTATTTTGATAGTTTTTTTTTAATTTCTTGTGCTATATAATTTTATATTAGTATACTATTTAAAAGTTTATTCAACAATATCGGTAATATTCACTATTTACTTTTTGTAGTTAATAATTTAAAAGTATAGTTAAAAGTATTTTTGTTGGTAATATTGAATCTTGAATTATTTTTATTAAGATTCAAAGATTATGGTTAAAACATAGCCTTTTCTTAAATAATATATATAAATTGTATAATGTATACTAGTTTAATAAAACTCAAGTTCTACTAAATTTTTGTGATTTTTTTTTTTTTTTTTTTTTTTCAATAAGTTAAAGAAATACGTGTTCTATATAATAAAATATATATAGAAGCATTAAATCAAAAGAAATATATATACAAATATTATTTTTTATATATTTATGTAATTATTTTTATATTTATATATGAGAGGAAGTATATTCACTTTATAAAATGAAAATATATAAATATATCTCATTTAATTTTTACACCTTTAATTTATAATGGATTAAATTCTTTTTATAATAAAATTCTAATTCCAAATTCCAGCATTACCAAACCCAATAAAAAAAGTTGTATTATTTGCTAACAAGAATATATAAATTTATAAAAATATTAAAATTGAATCAATTGTTTTTATCTAGGTAAAAATATTTACTGGTTATAGTTTAATAAAATTACTTATAAATATCTTACTAATTATGATATAACTATAGTATTAATTATTATTTTTTTTGAAATACATCAATTACAGACTCAGCTATCTATTCAAATAAAGAGTAAAAGAAATCATAAATTTATACTTTCTCTTTACTTTATGATTAAATTTAATATTAGATATAATATATAATAATGATAATTATCATCATTTTAATGATTTAAAAAAATTCTATTATCCTTTGTTTCCATTAATCTCATTTTATGAATCATATTAAATAAGAAAAAAGATATTATTAAATATTTTTCTGTATTTGAATAAACTTTTTTTTTTTTTTTTTATTTTTTATTGCCTAAAAGTTTACATTCCAAATGCTAACAACAATATTACTAATAAGAGAGAAAATTTGTTTTTTTTTATGTTTACTTAGATACTTTTGAATAATAATAAAAAACGCATAAAAAAACTTGATATTAATTGTCTTAGGTACTGTATCTCTATACTAAAATAAAACCTATCCTTTTGAAGTTTCGAATTCATCATAAAACTTTGAGGTAAAGATCAAATTCGGGAGGATATGGATTAAAATATACCTATTACAAAATAAAAGAAATAATTCTATTACATCAAAATTAGTTAAAGTATTTTAATAGAGGTTTAAATATTGTGATATCTCAATTGTTTTTTAAAACTTTTTACATGCTATAACATAAAAAAATCTTGCTTAAAATAAGAATTAAAAAAGAAAAAGATCATTTAATTTATAATTTTAAAATTATCTCCAATAGATTACTCTAAATAAATAATTTTATTATAAATTAAGATTTAAAGAAATTTTAAATTAAAATATCATTTATAATAAATTAAGATTCAATTCCATTATATATTAATTTATATTGAAATAAATTAATTTTAAGTGAAAGAAAAAAGTAAAAACCCAAAGGTGAGGTGTGAGTAGTTGTAAGATAAGAAAAAAGGACTTCTTTACCTTTTTTAAAGTATTAAAGCATCAAAAAGTTTTCTATTCATTTGTTCTGGTTTTTAAAAAATTTTCTAAAGCTTTAATCATATTCTTAAAATTTTAAATAGAAAAAATTCGATGGTACAAAAAAAACCATTAGCATATAATTATTATTACTTATTTTTTTCACTTTTTATAAATAATAATTAATGGTTTTATTTAATAATGGACTATTAATATAATATATGTAACATTATAATATTATAATTAAAAATTAAATGTTTTGATTAGGTAAAACAGTTATTTGTAAAAAAAAAAAGTTAAATGGTTAAAATTTGAATATGACTGTAAAAAGGGATTCTAATAATAATTAAATGAACCATCGTAGGTGTCAATGACAACATTTATAATTGTCATACATTGTCAAGGATTTTAAAAAAAATTAATATTATTAATATATCCATGATAAAATTGTTTCAACTCAAAAAGAAATATATATATGTGACTTTTCTTTTCTAGTAGTATATTTTAACTTTTTCTTACAAAGTATTCTATATTCATCATAAAAGTTTTGCTATATAGTAATAATACACTTGAAATTAATTCTCTTTTTAACTTTTAACAAAAAAATTTTTTCACTTTAAAAATAAATAATTTCATTATAATTTAATAAAAAATACCTTTTTGATATATTATTATAATACAATGATATAAAAAATAATATATCTATAATACTCTTTTTACTAAAATCATTAAAGGTATAAATTAATAAAAAAAAAAAAAAAAAAAAAAAAAGTAGTGTTATTATGCGTATATCTATTTTTTTCGCATGTCTTCTACATTTATATAAAAGAATACATTATTTTTTTAAATGACATGCCTTGAGTAAAAACTAATATAATATATATAATATAAGAAAATATTATATAATATTATATAATTATTATTTATAACTTTTTTTAACATAAAATATTTTATATTAATAAATTAGATAAAGAATGAAATTTAAATTTATTAAATTCTACAATAAACGATTTTTCAAAAAGAGCAATAAAATACACGCTTCCAACACCAATGTACCTTGTCACGATCAAGAAGAAAATTATAATGATGCTCAACAAAAAACTGAAATCGTACAAGTTCTTGTTGATAAAGATTTTGATGATAAAGTAAAAATGATATTAAAAATAGATATAATACATAAAATTTTTCAAAAGAAAAAAAATTAAAATAGTAAAAGTATCAATAATATAAAATTAATTCATGAATGATGGTATTAAATAGTTTTTTTTTATTTTATTATGTTAAATAAACAGATAAAATATTTACAAACTGAATTAAATTATTCCAAGGAAGATATAAAAAAGTTGAGTCAACTACAGGATCAACTAATGATGAATATTAATTCGGCAAAGTTTTCGGCTATAAATAAACATATCAATAGATTAAAAATTGATATATCAAGTAGGTTAAGAGATATCGGAACTCAACTTTTAATCCTAAGTAATGAAACAAAAAATAAAACTAAAGATAAAAGAAATAATATTCGTATTTCACTTGAACGAAAACTTGCCAATGATTTAAAGCATCTTCTGAAATCATATAATTATTTAAAAATGGAACATCAAAAGAAAATCTATAAACTATTTAAATATCAATATATGTTAAGTAAGAAAAGAATAGATTTAAATTTATTATTTTCATTTTAAAAAAAAAAGTATTCTATTATTCCCCCTTCAAAAAAAAAAAAAAAAGAAATTGATAAAATAAATATAAGAAAATATAAGAATATGATATATTATTTTCTTCTTTTACCCTTTACTTTTTTTTTTTTAACAAAAAAAAAATAGTACATAAAAATGCTTCAGAAACCGAAGTTCAAGCATCATTTGAAAATAATAATACATCACCAATATTTAAACAAGAATTATCCAATATTAAATATTCTAGAGAAGAAGAATATCAAGAATCTCATGTTACAAATACAGAAATAAAAAGATTAGAACAATCTGTTGAAGTATAAATTTTTTAATAATATATAAATACATAATAATATTAAATAATAATAATAATGATAATGATGATAATAATAATAATAATAATAATAGTAATAGTAATAGTAATAGTAATAGTAATAGTAATAGTAATAGTAATAGTAATAGTAATAGTAATAGTAATAGTAATAGTAATAGTAATAGTAATAGTAATAGTAATAGTAATAGTAATAGTAATAGTAATAGTAATAGTAATAGTAATAGTAATAGTATAGTAATAGTAATAGTAATAGTAATAGTAATAGTAATAGTAATAGTAATAGTAATAGTAATAGTAATAGTAATAGTAATAGTAATAGTAATAGTAATAGTAATAGTAATAATAATAATAATAATAATAAATAATAATAATAATAATAGCAATGATAATAATAATAATAATAGCAATGATAATAATAATAATAGTAAGAGAAATAATCAATATAGTAAAAAAAAAAAATTAAATATTTTATTTATAATAGGAATTATTATATACTTTTGAAAATATGCAAAATATGTTAATGACTCAAAATGATATTATGGTTAGTATTAAAGAAAATGTTGATCAAGTAGATGAAGCGGTTCAACAAGGTTCATCTGAAATGACTAAAGCCATTAAAATTCGTCAAAGTAGTAGAAAAGTAAATTATAAATGTTAAATATAAACATAGAATATTTTTATAGTTGAAATAAAAAATAAAAAATAAATCATTATATAATTAATATATATATGTATAATATATTTTTATTTCTTTATAGAAATTGTGGATAACTACTGTTATTATTACTATCCTTATTCTAGTTATAGGTATTTTTTAAAAATATATAATTATAATTATAAATTACTATATTTGTAATAATGGCTCGATAATTAATAATTTCAAAAAAAAAAATTATCATTTTTTATATTTTTTATGGTAAGTTTTTTTTTATAAGCAACTTCAAATGATATTAAAATATATAAAAAATGCTTGTCATACTCACCTGATATAAATTATTAAACATTCTTTATATTAGTAATTTTTTTTATTTTAGTTGCCATGGTTATTATAATCATTTAAATTAGCATCTTTAAAACCAAGTAGTCTGTGAAAAAAAAAGTAATAATTAGTAACAATAATTAGTAATAATAATCAAGTGAGTAAAAATCTCATTATATAAACTTTATATTAAAAAAAAAAAACAATAATTCATAGATTGAGAATACATAATTTTTAATTTTTTTTATTAATATTTAATTATTGTAATAAATATTAATTTTCTAGGAAATGATAAACAATCAAGAATTTTTATTAGGGATAGGAATGGATTTCTTTTATATATATATATATACAACAATTCAATAGTTCGTATTACTAGTAGTAATGATTCTTTAAATACCATTTTTTTAACAATATAATAACTATTTTTAACATTATATTGTTTTAATGATAATACAAATAATGAAAATGTAACTTGTATTAGACTTTTTTTTTTTCATTAATGCATGTATAAAAAATATAAAAGAAAAAATATAAATAAAAAAAGTTTTATTTAAAAGCAATACTGTTTTAGTAGTTTGTCTTTGAAAATAAATCATAACTTATTTTATTTTAAAATTTATAATCATAAAATGCTGTTAAAACTGAAAATTTAAATAATTGATAAAAAGTATGATTTATTTTAATATTTCATTTAAAAATCGTTTTTATAATTTCTATTAAATTCACCATTTTATTTATGAAGACTGTTCTTTGATTACATTTAATATTAATAATATATAATTGTATATAATATATATTATTAGTATCAAATTTTTTTTTAACACTTTTAAAATACTTTTGAAATTTTTTTTTTTATATATTAAATAATTATAAATCCTTTTATTTTACAAAAAAAAAAAATAATGAATTTATAACTACAATTTATATATATTTATTTATATATCTAATTTTAATAATCCATACGTATTTAGTATAGATATTTATAATCGACTGATAATTCTTTTACAATTTAAACAATAGCATACTAAAATGGATTCTTCCCTATTTTCAATACGTCTTAAGGTAATGTCACCATGATTATTACAATTTTTACAACGTAATGAATTATTAAATAAGGTGTTGTTTTTATTCTCCAGGGATGATAATGGTTCTTTTTTTTGTTCCTTTAATCTTTCTCTTAACCTTTCTTCTTCAAATAAAGGTGATTCCTCAAAGAATTTGTCTAAAGAATCATCATCAACATTATGATTGTTGTTCATTGTAAAATACGGTTATTTACTCCAGTTTATTAAATATAAATATTTATTAATAAGTCATTACTACATCATCATTCATATATCTACAAATATATCTTTTAAACATTTTTAAACCTACCTTTTAAAGCTACTTTTATTATTTTATTTTAAAAAATATATATTAAATTAAAAAAAAAAGATCCATTTTTCTTCCTTTTTATATAAATAGTTTTTTTTTTTATTTTTCTTTTTTTAATTCAATTTTAATATTTAAATTGCGTCATTATTTTTTAAAAATGGTTTCATTTTTAAATAATAAAAAATAATAATGAATTTGATATAACATAACCCTTCATTTGATATTAGGTTGATTTATAAAAGATTATTAAATTTTAATTATTATACAAAGATTATAATGGTTTATTGTATTATTATATTTGAATGTATAACCATCTTTTTATTTTATTTATTTCAAAATATTAATTAAAGAATAAAACAACAATTTTTTTTCCCCTCCCTTCTAATAAAGATGATGATAAAGAAAGATTTAAAAAATTTTCGATTTTTGATTTTTCGTTGTATTTTTTTATTATAAAAATTGAAATTTTTTATTGTTCTTTGTCTTAAATCAAGCCACAATCTATATAAATTTTAAATATTTTTGTGGCTTTATTAATTATCATTAAATATATCTTTAGAATTTTTTTTTTTTTTTTTTTTTTTAACGGCATCAAATATTTTAAACTTTATTATTAATTTAATTAAAATTATAATACATGTAATAAAAAATTAAAAATAAATAAAAATAAAAAAAATAGGTTTAAATAAACACAAATGAATAAAAATTGGGTATAATGTATTCGAGTCATTTTAATTAAAGTAAGAAAGCCACTATCATACTAAAGTATAATAATTGTATTTGACTTCCAATGGGACACCGAGCCAAAGATCAAAATTTTATCATGGGACAAAATTATGATCTCCATTGGTTGCGCTGCGCCCTCCTGTCTTACTGTTTCTTCAGCATTGACGCTCTTGGATGTTGCTTCAAACCTTTTGAACATTGACCATTGCTGGCCAATAGCAAAAGGCATGATTTTGGTTAGAAGTTCCGCGGTTACCGTCAAGAATGGTGTTCCTTCATTAGTACCAGATTGAATCTGACGCTTACAAAGTTCTTTCCATTCCCTTGAATTGTAATTGATATTGTTAAAACTTCTTCCCCCAAGAAGGAATTTAAATATTTTACTGCACACACTAGAATAATCATACACATTAATATTCACCGGATTATTAGAACTATTACTATTATTATCTAAATTACTATCTAAATTAGAATTATTATCTTCACTATTGCTATCATTACTAATATTATTATTTCTATTATTGTTATTATTACTATTGTTACTATTACTATTGTTACTATTACTATTGTTATTACTACTATTGTTACTATTACTATTAATGTTATTACTATCTCTACTGATATTATCAATTTCATTATTATTGATAGGACTATTGGAATTACGTTGACTGAAAAAATTTAGTAGCTGGACTATGGAATCATAATGTTTAATACGGATATCTCTAAATGTTGGACAATCTAATAACCAATGTTTAATACTTTGATCTCCACACTTGCAACATGGACAGTAGTTAGGACAAACTGGATCAACAAATTTAGCAGCTTTGGCAACTCTAGCATCCAACTTGTATCCGCTTCTTGCTTTCAATAGCCAGTAAAAGCCATAGGCAAACTCTGGGTATTCATAACATAATTTAATAAAATCTTTAGTTTCACTAAATTTATTATCATCATAATATTGCACTTTGATTGAATTCCCCTTGAGATCTTTCCAATAAAGGTTTTTAACTGCTTTAACATCTCCATGCTTCTTTAGTTTTTTATCAAGTGTCCTACTTGATTTGCACCACGTGTATTTTCTAAATTTAGGAATGTAATTGACAAGGTGTGAGATAATACAATTTGAGTTTTTCCATTTGTTAAAACATCTAACCTGAGCTAATGCACATTTGGCTGACAATGGAAGAATATTCAAATCTTTTGAAATAGAGTATAAAGATATAAACGATACAGCTTTATGAACTCCGGCAACCCATCGTATTCCTTTGTTAACATGCTTCTGAGCAATCCTAGACCTGGCTTTGTTGGATCCAAGTAATGGTGCAAAGTATGAAACTCTGCTAATCACTTGTGAGTTAAGTACTAGCTTTTTGAAGGGAATAGGAATATTAGGATTTCTTAAGAATTTACTGACTGAAAAAAGTCCTTTCAAAACCTTGTTATTAAGAGCTTTAATTACTGGTTTAAGGGACAGATTCTTATCAAATGGAACACCAAGATAAGTATAACAATCAGTAGTTGGAATGGGTTGTCCTGCTAAGTAAAATGTTGGATCTCTCTTGTTCTGATTTTCTATTGATTCAGGACGAATCACCATCGTATATCTTTAGAAAAGTTTTTCTTTTCTTTTTATAAATTTCATAATGAACAAGTAAAAAAAAAAAAAAAAAGGAAAAAGGAAAAAGAAAATTGTATAGAAAAAGATTAATTCTCTTCTTTAGAATGTTTAAAATCCATAGGACTAATTCTTTTTATTAAATATTTGTTTAAAACATCAATAAAAAAGTTAATGTTATTTAATTACAATTTTTTTTTTTTTTTTTTTATTAATAGTAAATGCTTTTTTTTTTTGGGGGGGGGGGGAAGAAGAGGGTATACCTAATTAAAAATCATGGTTTATTTTAATTATTTTATCAAAGTTTAAAAAGATAATTTTTATTTTTTTTATTATTATTATTTTGAATAGTTTATAGTTACAAAGAATAATTTCTCTCTCTTTTTTCTTTGTAGCGATTAAAAATAAAAAGAAAAATTATTCTTTAAACTGTAATATTACAATTTATAATTGATGCTTTAATTTTATAAAAAGATAGATAGTAAAAGTGAAAAATTAAATTAAATTAAACTAATAGGTATATAATATTTATAAATAATTGATATATAAATAAAAAAATAATAATCTCATGGTATATGTATATAATGTTAATGGTTTAAAAAATAACAATAACCATAAAATATTGTAAACTTGATGCCTAATATCTATCAACAGATTACTTTTAATTTCATGAAATCATTATTATAATTATTGTTATTGTTGATAATAATCCTTATTTTCATCCTTATTGATTGTATCAATGTAAATAGTTTAAAAACCCTTTTTTTTAAAGGTTTTTTTTTTTTTTTTAATCTTCATATACATTTTTATGTACAGTTCTAAATACCATAATACTAGAACTTACTTCATTTTTTAAAGTCATTAAATTACCACCTAATTCACCTAATAAAATTTGTTGACGACGCTTAAAACCTTTAAGATCAGCTGCTGCTTTTGTTTCTTCTAGAGTTGAATTTGCTTGAGAATGAATACTATTTGGAATGGAAGTTCTAGATGGATTATTACTTCTACGATAGAATAAATGAGATAATGGATTATTAGAATTTTGTTGTTGTTGTTGTTGTTGTTGTTGCGACTCACTTTGAATGGTTTGTTGAGCAGAATGAACATAATCTAAAACTTCATGAAGAGTAACTTTAAGGTTTTGATGATGACGATAGGCACCAGTACGACCAATAATAATTAAATCATGTTTACCATATTCAGTACATTTTTTAATAGCTAATTTAACAGGATCAGTCGTTTCTACTTCTTCAAAAATAATATTATCAATAAAATGATCTTCTTCTACAATTTCTGGTAATGGTGGTTTTCCATCTTCTTTAAATGAAAGAGATGAACTCGATTCTTCAGCACTATCATTACTACTATCTTCTTCCCTTTTTTCATTACTCTGTTTTTCTAATTGTTGTTGTCTTTGGATTTCTGCTTCTTCTTTTGCCTTTTTTCTATTAGCCACCGCAGCATTTTCATTTTCACGAGATCTTGTTAATAAACTTGGTAAACTTCTCTTTCTTGGTTTTTCATTAACATTAGAAATATCAACTTCACTTTCTTCTTCTTTTTCTTCTTCTTCTTTTCCTTCTATCTCATTTCCTTTGTCCTTACTCTTTTTAAATATACTGGATCTTCTTATTTTCGATTCTCTTCTAGCTTTCTTTTTGGAACTACGTTCATGCTCAGAAATATCACAATGATCCTTTTCCGTAGGTGAAATATGGATACCATATTTTGTGGCATCCTCTATGTTGTATTGGTTCGTTAAAATAGCTTCTAGGGTAAGTTTACCTCTGGCTTTGATGTACTGATTAATAAGTTTTATAAATTCATCATCCTTCTTGGTTTCTTCATCATCCGGAAGCATGTAAATCATATTACTAAAGTTTGATTTATCTGATTTGACGGAATGAACGGTATCTTCATTTAACTCTTGATTCATTTGTAAATCTAATTTACGAATACGGAGAATATGAATGGTAATGTTTTTAGAGGCGGACAGTTTAATAACAAATTTAAGGGCTTCACGATCGTCTGGTCCACCCATAAAGGGTATAAAGACTTTGGGTTTATCCTCTTCAAATTCCACATTAGAAGACAAGTTATCATAATCCTTTTTATTTAATAATGGATGATCATCATAGAAAGTTTCGTTGAAATGACCAAAACCATGATCAATAAAGGCCGCAACAGCAGAACGTTTCGTATTATTATAGACATCGGCAATTAAATCTCTATGATGTCCAGAGGACCATATTTCTAACCAATTTTCTAAAGTTCTTTGACGTGATTCTAAATCTAATGGGATCCATGGTAAAATAACTAAATCAGCTTTAGAACGTCTAGCTGTTTGAATAATGTAATCTGGATATTCGGTAATCTTAGCAGCAGCAAATTGCCAGTTAATGGGGACTCTATTCATAACAATAGATTGGAAATATCTATAGATAGGATCACGATGTAATGCACCACCGGCATCAGCCATCATTAAAAAGGTGGAAGTACGTTCATCCAGCTGGGTGAGACGTAAAGCAGTGACGTTAAATTGAATTTGCATTTGACGAATTTCATGTTGATTATAATATGGATTAATAATTTGTAATATATTCATCATTGGAGATACAAAATTAACATGGAATAAACAAATAATGACATTATAATCAGATTTATGCTTCAGCTTTTCAAGCTCCGTTTCACTCTCCTCTATAGATCTTAATTCTTCAATTGATTTATCTCCATCTATTAATGCTCTTTCTGGATGATAAAGAGCTGACACCGTTGGAGTAGTAATTAACGTGGTCACTATAGCCATAATAACCATAATAGCGAATACTCTATCATCAATGACGCCTGCTTCACGACCAATGTTCAATACAATCAATTCTACAAGACCTTTGGTATTCATTAAAATACCAAGAACAAAGGATTCACGCCATGTCAATCCACAGAAACGAGCGGAAATAGAACTAAAAAATATTTTTCCAAAACAAGCCATAGCAATTACTAAAAGGAGCATGCCCCATACAGACCATGAATTTAATGCGGAAAGTTTTGTTTGAAGACCGGAATAGGCGAAATAAAGGGGAACAAATAGTACAGAAATAATATCTTCAATTTTCTCCGTTAGCTTAATTGCGAAACCACTTTCATTTGGAATGATTAAACCTGTTAAAAAGGCACCAAAAATAGAGTGAATACCAATCGCTTCAGTGATCCATGAAGAAGCTAAAATCAAGGCAAAAGTAATAAAGATCATAAAAACATTTAAATCTTCACGGGTTGAAGAAAGTTCCATCAATTTATTAACGATTTTTTTAACTGCAGTCATCATAAATATAGCAAAAGCAAAACCAGCCAATAAAATATATACACAAGTCATTGGAGATGAACTAGAATTAACAATACTAATGACTAAAGCTAAGAAAACCCAGGAGGCAGAATCACCAACAGCTGCTGCTGAAATAGAGGTCATACCCACTTTTGTTGATAATAGATTTCTATCAGATAAAATACGGGCTAATACTGGAAATGCTGTAATTGACATACTTACACCAATGAAAAGCATATAAGATGTGAAGGATACATCATCTGTTGAAAATTTGTTATACAAAACAATACTAGCTACAATACTTAATAAGAATGGAAATATAATACCTGTTGCACTTTTTTTATATATATATAAAAAAATTTTTTTTTGTTAAATTAAATTAGTAAATTAAATAATATATTGAATATTGAATATTATTAAAAGAAAATTTAATGTTCAAAAAAAAAAAAATTTTTCTTTTTTCTTGAAAATTTAAAAATATGACTAATATCCTTTATACTTTTTAATTTATAAAAATTTATCATGTACCTAATAATCATTGATTCTTTTATATGAGCTTTCATTAATTTTGTATCCAATTCAAGACCAACCAAGAACATAAAGAAAATTAAACCAAATTCAGAAAAAGCTTTTAACACTGGCATAGACTCTTCCGGGAATATATTGTTTGAAAACCATTGCCAATTTCCAAGTACTATTTTTAATAAAGTAGGATTAAGTAAGAATAATGTAATATATATAATAAATGATAAATTTATCATTTTGATAATTAGAGATATGAATTAGAATGAAATTACCTGAAGGACCTAATACAATACCAGTCAATACTTCGGCGATTACTCTGTTTATTATAGATGGATAGAGAAATTATTAAATAAATAAATATTTTTTAAAATACTTTATAATGCTTTACTAGCATTCTTGTCAACAAATATTTACCTTGGTTGTTTCATTCGAACTAATATAACACTGAGAATACGAGTCATAAATATGACAACTAAAATCTAATTATTATTTTTTGAAAATTAAAAAAAAAAAAGTATTAATAATAATAATAGCAGTAGTAGTAGTAGTAATAGTAGTAAAAGTATCATTATTAATGATTTAGTTATAATATCAATTATTACCTGTACAATAAGTAAAGAAATAGCATTATCGGGCTTGATTGGGTTTTCCCCAGCAAAAATACCTCCGGAACCAGACATTATTTATTAATTATAGATTTTCGGGAAAATATATATGTGGGATAATGTTGGTATCTAAATAATTATATTATCAATAATAATATTAGTATAAAAAGATTTTATTTCTATTCTTATTATTTATGATAAAGTTTTTTTTTTATTTTAAACAAATATTTTCCAACTGTATTGAATATTTATATTATTTAATTAAAAGTAAAAGTATTCATTTCACATGAAATAATGTAAATTTAAAAAAAAAAAATATATATATATATATATATGTATATAATAAAATATTTGAATTTCCTCTTTTAATTCCTATTAAATTTTAATAATTTACACTATGCTAATACTAAAATTATTAAAATAAATTTTTAAAAAAGTAGCTGAAAATATTTTTTCTTTATTTTATCAAAAGAGAATAATATAGTTTTATCTATTAATTCATTTTTTTTAAATGGTAAAGTGAATAAAACAAATATATAATTAGTTTTTTATATACTTTTTTCCTCTTTTTAATTTTATGTGAAACCTAAATATTGTAAATGGGTTAGGATTTGATTAAAATTAATTAAATTTAATTAATTCTAAATAAATGTTTTTTTATTGTTCCATTGACCCATTCCAATGATCATTTCTATTTATGAATACTGGATTAAATAGTATAATAACGGATTTTAATGCAAAACATTCTCTTTCCTAAATAATGCATTGCAGAATTTTAAGCATTATCAACTAGTTCGATAATTAATTTATTATATTCTCCTCCATTTGACTTTATATTTTTTTTTTGAAAATGATACATTTTAAAATAAAATTATTAGAATAAATGAATTTTTTGGAATATCTTACGTTTTCCTTGATGTAGAAATGTATTATAATTTTATGTTTTATTAGTTGTTACTTTAAAATTACTCTATTTATATATCTATACAAAGGTAAACTATTTTTAATTTAATAGTAATAATGGTCTTGTATAATTATTATTAATGAAGTATTTTTTTCATCTAAAAAAAAAAAGAATAATTATTATATAAATAATATTTATATTTTTTTAAAAATTATATTATTATAACTCTTGTAAAATAGCTTCTTTTTTTTTATAAAAATATTTTTTAAAGAAATTACTTGCTTTTTATAAAGTTTTCAAAGGTCAACTTTTTTTTATAATTAAAAGATTTTTAAAAGAGAATCTTTTTTCAATTTAATTTTTTTAATATAAAAACTTCAATTTTTCATATGCAATATATGGTAAAATATATGGTAAAATAGAATGATAATTAAATTTAATATATTATTTTAAATAAAATCATTTATTCATTAATAAATCATTTTTTATATTTACCATAAATTTTTTAGTTTTTTATTATACCATCTTTATTATTAATGATTTAATTATTTCATAATTGAATTACATTCAATATATATTAATTTATTCCTTCTATTAATTGATAATATATTATAACTATTGAGTTTAATTTTATTTCATTACATTTTAATATATTTAAAATGATTCTTTTATTTTCTTTCAATATATTATTCTATATAAAATCATATGATTAATTTTAAAAAAAAAATGGCATAATAAATAAAAAACAAAAAAAAAAAAGACAATAATAAAAGGTTAGAAGAAATTTAAAAGTGGCCTTTTTTGTTATAAATACAATAATATTTCACTTATTTTTTTGGCCTGTAGTAGATATGATATTATAATCTATTTAAAATTTTTCTTTTATAAACTCACTTTTTCTTTTTTTGCACTAATTTATAATGCTTCTATACTATTGAATTAGCCTTTTTTAAACAAGAAGAAAAAGTCTATAGTATTAATTTTATCCAATAGAAATTTAAAATATCTTTTCCATAGGTAGAACTTTCCCTACAAGTAAAAATTTACTACCAAGAAATTTACATTTTGTTTTTTTTATCAGCTGATTTATTCGAAAAAAAAGAAAAAAAACGAATAAATAAATAAAAAGATATGAAGAAATTTGTGGAATATCAAAGGAAAAAATGTTGTAATAAATAATAAATAATAACATGATAATACAATAATAGCAATTTTTTTCATTTTATATTAACATAAAAATAATAATAAAAAAAAACTATTTTTTAAATAATAATAATAATATTATTATTATTATTCTAATTATTATTATTATTATTATTATTATTATTATTATTATTATTATTATTATTATTATTATTATTATTATTATTATTATTCTAATTATTATTATTATTATTATTATTATTATTATTATTATTATTATTATTATTATTATTATTATTCTAATTATTATTATTATTCTAATTATTATTATTATTATTATTATTATTATTATTCTAATTATTATTATTATTCTAATTATTATTATTATTATTATTATTATTATTATTATTATTATTATTATTATTATTATTATTATGTTTATTATGTTTATTATTATGTTTATTATTATGTTTATTATAATTATTATTTATAAAATAGCATACAATGTACTATTTAGTATTATAATATATCAAAATAGCTATATTACATCCAAATCATCCAAACCTAATTTGCCTTAATAATTAAAGTTTTATAAATATCAATCTCATATAATAATTATTGAATATGCTTAATTAAATGTCAAAATGAAAGGTCAACCTATGCAAGTTAAATTCTCACATCAAATACTTTTTTTTTTTTTACAAATTAAATATAGCCATATATATAATGTCAACTAAACAAAAAATAATTGATTATTTATTTTATTATTTTCTTTTTTTCTTTATCTTCTTTTTATTATTATTATTTGCTTTCCTACCTTTTTTTTTTTTTGTTTTTATTAAAAACTTTAAAAAACTTTAAGGTTTAATTTAAAATAATATATAGTAATAATTAATTTAAAGACAATATTAATATATGAAATTTTTGACAGAAAAATAAAAATAAAAATAAAAAAAATACGAATGAAAAAGAATAAACTATTAATAAATAAGAATAATTATAATTACATGGATTAAACTAATAAATATTTAAAAAAAAAAGTGTAATTAAACAAGTAAAACATAGTAGATATACATACAATTATAAAATTTATCTAAATATAAAAGAATGCATAATTTAATTTAAAAAATTAATAATCCACAGTCGGGAAATTTAAATAATAATTGGATTAATTCACTTTTTTTAAGAAAACAGTATTATAAATGAAAATGTTTAAAAAAGATAACAAAATAATATATGAATATATAAACAGAACGTTTAAAAGTTAGGATAAATAGAATATATTCTTTTTTTTAAAAAAAAAACTATAATAAATTATTAGATTAAATATGACAAGGTAAAGCTTTTTTTATTTAAATAAATATTAATAAAATAATAATAAGAAGAAGAGCATTATTCTATTATTCCATAAATATTATAAAAATATAAATAAAATGAATAATATTTATCCATTAATGCCAAAAAGTTTTAAATATTTTTATAATCTTTTCTAGATAAGGTTTTTTTAATGGGTGAAAGAATTTTTTTTTATTTTACTTTTAATCTTTAAAAATTAAAGAAAAAAATCTAAAAATTAAACCAATAAGAGTTATCTGTAAAAAAAATTAAAGTTTATAAAAAACTTTAAATTGACATTTCATTTATTTATACAGAGAATTAATTAATTATCACAGTTATTATTATTATTATTATTATTATTATTATTATTATTATTATTATTATTATTATTATTATTATTATTATTATTATTATTATTATTATTATTATTATTATTATTATTCTAATTATTATTATTATTATTATTATTATTATTATTATTATTATTATTATAATTATTATTATTATTATTATTAATATTATTCTAATTATTATCATTATTATTATTATTATTATTTCATATTTTGCTTTTGAATTCTTAATTAATAAAGAAATATACTTTTTTTTACTATTAATTTATTGAATTAAAAGTAAAAAATAGTAAAAATAAAAATTAAATGTATTAAATATATGAATTAAAAAAATCTTATCTATTATGTGACAATTTTTACTATTTTATTTTTTATGTGACAATTTATTCTATATTTCTAATAAAAAATATTGAAAATTATATAACTTTATATTTACAGTTTCTTTGAATATCAAAGTGTTAATGTGTCATGATATAATATAAAGTTTAAGGTTTTTATCAAATAATTAATACATCATATCATGGCTATTAAATAAATAATAAATTGATTATTAATATTTTTATAATACATATATACCATATGATGTTTATAATTTTATAAAGTTTATAAAGTTCAGAAAATATAAATGTTTATTTAGAATAACTTTTCTTTTAAAACAATGAATGTAATATAATATAATGCTATTGTAACACTTTTTTCAATAAATGTATATATAAATTCAAAAATCACATTATATAACGGTGTATATTTTTAGTTAGGAATTGATAGTACTTTTTGAATATATACAAGCATGAACATAGTTATTTTTGAATAAATGATAAAATATTAAAATAAATATATAGTTTTATTTTTAAATATTGATCAATATTTAATATACTCAAATGTAAAGAAACTTTATTTTCTAATCCTTTCATTTTTTTTATTCAATATTACACATAATTTATAATGTCACCAAAATAATTATTTATTTGACAGATGAAACAAAATAGTCATCTATTATCCATATGATTACATAAATAATGACATTTAAATATGTATAACTATGTTTTATTTACATATAATTATTTTGTCTTCATTCGAAATGGTTCCACTAAAAATAGTAACACAATGAATAAATTAACTGACAAAAAAAGAAATAATGATCGACCTTTGTTTTTTAATTTATAATTAATTATATATATTATTTTTTAATTTAACTGCCAATAGTTTAATTAAAAAATAATAATAAAAAAAATAAAAAAATATAAATATTAATAAATTTCTAATTAAATTTTAATAGTCAAACCATTAGAAATATATAAAATAGAATAGCATCCATTCAACCCTAAACATTAAATCTTTGTGTAAAAAGAAAACATATAAACAGAAATTTTATAAAAGAATATAAGGCATTTCTATGATTAATTAATTTTTTTTTTCTTTAAGGAGAAATATAACCCAGTCATTCTTTTTTAATTTCTGGGATAATAATTCATTAAAAATAAAGAATGAAAAAAAAAAGGATGAATGAATTTTTTATTATATTGGAAAAAAAAAGGATAATAAAGTTTTTATTTTTTTGTTATATCTTAAAAGGATAATAATGTATTTATTTTTTTTGTTATATTGAAAAAAATGATAAGGATTATACTATTATTTTTTAGTATTTTTTAATAGATTCCTTTGTTTCCTTTTATGTATCATTAAAGAAAGCAAATCAGGTTAAAAAATAGACTATTTTGTGTCGATATAAAATATAAAATAAATATTTTTAAAAATAGTTTTATGTAAAAAATAGTATAATTCTTTTATAAATGAAAATATTATCCAAAAATAACCAAAATAAAAGATAAACATTGAAATTTTAATAATAAATAAAGTTTTCAAGGTTGCACAATCACAAAAATTACTCTATTAATTTTTGTTGATTTGCGGTCACCTTTCAATATTTTAAATTTAAAGTATTTGTTTGTACTACCATTATAAATTTAATTATTAAATATATTAACAATTAATTCTAAATTTATACTATTATAATATATTAAAAATACATTTTTTAATATTCTTTTTTAATTTGTCAAATTTATTATTATAGATTAAAACTATTTTCGATAGAGAACATTATTTATTAATTTTAATATTATTTCATAATTTATACTATATTAATTCAATAATAAAATGAGGTAAATTCGTTAAGTAAAAGGTGTTTTTATAATGAAAATAATAATTAAAATAGAAATTTAAAAGTGGTAAAAAAATGAAATGGTTGAATAAAATAAATATAATTTTTAGTATTATATTTATTATTATTTTCATAGTAAAATTCTATTCTATATTAAATATTTTATTTATATATTCCTTCATTTATAATAAAACTGATTTATTTATGTAATATTAAAGAAAAAGTAATATTAGTAGAAGTAATTACTAGTAGCTTGTAATTTTTCCTACTAGCTACTATTTAAAAGCAAAACAAAATTTTTTTCTACTTTAAGTTTTTCCTATTGAATCATATTTTTAATTATAAAATAATTGTATAATTATAATAGCAATAGTCAACCTAACTAAATTAATTATTAATATATTACTTTATATAAGAATAATAAATTTCATTATAAACAATAATAAATATAAATTTATATATAAAAAATAATAGGATGCCGCATATCAAAGAAAAAATTTTTTCCATATATAAATATATATATTAATTATATTAAATAAGATTTTTTTTTTTTAATTTCAATCTACAAAATTAATAATAATATATTTAATATAATTATAATATTCTTAATTTTTGTAGGAATAAAACCTTATTTAATATAAAATTGAAATTGATTATATAAAATAACAATTTTTCTTTTTTTTTTTTTTTTTTTTAATTTTTTTTGTATTTAGGAATTAATAAAAATTGTAAATATTAAAATAGAGAAAGAAAACAAAAAGTATAATCTAATAAAAGTAGATTATAATAAATTTACTTTTAGATATACAATAAAACCCCTTTTTTATTTTATCAATAAATAAACAGATCAGTTGTATATAATACAAACTACTAATAACATTTAATATTATTCCTTTTTTTATAATTTGTAAATATTAAAAAGTTTATATATCATTGACATTGTTTTAACAATTCTATACTATTTGAATGATAATAATTTTTAATAATAATAATAGCTATTAAATAAAAACTTTCCTAATTGTTCAAATAAATATAATTTGTATTTATACAAAATAATAATTTATTGTAATAAAAAGTAACAAGAAAAGTCAACATGTTCGTAAAAAATATTTTATGTTTATTATGTTGCCTAGCAGTTACTAATGCTAGTAGAATCATCTATATGATTATGCATGCAGAAAAACCAAATTATGGTACATTAGATAAAGGTAGTAAATGGTCAACTACTCAAAATATACCAAATGAAAGTGCAAATGGTCTTGGTATTACAGGTTATGAACGTTCTAAATGTTTAGTTGATATTTTCGGTAGAAACGCACCATCTTACCGTCAACCAAAGCTTATTCTTTATCAACATTATGAAAAACAAGGTGATTTCATTGATTCTGGTGACAGAGGTTTACACCAATCTCGTCGTATGGTAAATATTTTAATTTTTTTTTAGCATTTATAATATAAAATATTAAAATTAATTATTTATAATATACTTAATAATAATAAATAATTCTTTATAGTATGAAACACCATTATTATTAGCACAAGATCTTGGAATTAATTTAGATGAACAAAAATGTTGTGGTGGTGACCCAGACGATATGTACAAATATATTGAAACATTAGATCCTTCCTATAATCCAATTCTTGTTGTTCACCAACATCAACAAATTTATTCTATCGCTAAAAAGTATGCTAAAAAGTATGGTAAGGTTCTTCCTTACAAAGAATTTGAGTATAATTCCAGTACTGTATGGACTTTAGTTGAAGGTGAAGTTGTAGAAGATTTCAATATGGGTTGTAGTTTTGATAAAGTCACTAAAAAAGATAAATTTGCCAGTAATCTTGAACAATTAATTGGTGGTAATGATTTAATACAAATCAATGGGGGTAACTCCACTCTTCTTCAAGAACAAACCCCATTAATTACAACAAAGGTCGTTCCAGCTAGTTTATTAACTACGGTTACCTCAAAGGTTCCACCAACTGGTGCTGCTACTGCTCAACCAATGACTAATGTTGAAGCTGTCATGACTGTACCAGCTGATAGACCACTTGAAGGTGCTGCTACATTTACTATTCAAATACTTCCAACTTCAGTCCCAGAAACAAAATCAACTGTAGAAGAAGTTGCTAACACTAAACAAGTTCCAAATATAGAATTACCTGCTAATACTAAACAACTTCCAAATGTAGAATTACCTGCTGACACTAAACAACTTCCAGGAGAACAGATTGCTGGTGCTGAACCAGCTGAACAGACCTCACAACAAATTCCAGTAGTTACCAAGACTACTGCCTCATTCCCAACAGGTAAAGGTGAAATAATTAATGATAGTAAAGGCAACCCAGCTATATTTATTCCAGAAGTAAGTAAATCAACTAGCAAAAATAACAACAATAATAACAACAACAATAACAACAACAATAATAATAAGAATGATAACAATAAGAACAATAATAATGATCCATGGGCTAATATATTTGGTGGTAACAACAACAACAACAATAATAATAAGAATGACAATAATAAGAACAATAATAATGATCCATGGGCTAATATATTTGGTGGTAATAACAACAACAACAATAATAATAAGAATGACAACAATAAGAACAATAATAATGATCCATGGGCAAATATATTTGGTGGTAATAATAACAACAAAAATGATCCATGGGCAAATATATTTGGTGGTAATAATAACAATAATAACAATAATAATAATAATAACAACAATGGAGTATGGAAGTTTGTTGATCCTAATAAAGAAGACAAAAACAACAAAAATGATAATAAAAATAATAATGACTGGTGGAATCCATGGAAGTGGAGTGATGAACAAAACAATAATTGGTTCCAAAATTTCCTTCATGCTTTTGGATTATAAGAAAATAATTATACCTAAATTTTAACCATTAAAAAAAATTATTTTTTAATTTATCATAGAAAGTTATTTAAAAAATTACCATTAATATACATGTATCATTTTACACACAAAACATTTAGTAATTAGTACTAAAGTTTTATTTAAACATTAATAACCTAATTTCATATTTTTTTTTTTAAATACACCATTAATAATAATAATTTTATAAAAAAAAAATGATGAACCAATATTCTATAATGTATAAATAATTAATTTTAATTATTATATATTATATATTTATTTATTCATTATTATTATTAATCATTATTATCCTAATGCATTTTACCAAACAAACAATCATTTCTTTATTTTGTTTTCTATTATTCTATAAGTTTTAAATCAGTTTAATTTTTTCTATTTTATATAATTTATATAATATTTTTTGTCAATTAATTTAATAATAATAATAAATTCTATTTTTTATATCATCATCAAAAAAATTAAATTTAAATTTTATAGCCTTCGTTTTAAAGTGTGGTGAAGAAAGTTTAAAAAATTTTTTCCCTTTTGTTTTTACTAATTTTTCTAAATATATATATATAAATTTTAATTTATTTTAATAATAGTAATAATCCAAAAATTAATTAATTTTAGGATTATCAAACATTTTTAATCTAATAAAGATTGTTTAAAAATAGTAATTTTTATCCCATGAATAATATTAATATATTAAGAGTTGCCGTTTTTTGTGTAATTTTAAAATAAAAATTTTATACGGTAATTTCTACACAAATAGTAAAAAAAAATTTCATTATTAAAATAGATGGATGATGACATAGATTCTATCATGTGACTCAACAATTCTATGTGTGGATATGTTCCATGCTACAAACTTTTTTTTTTAAAAATGATACTGATTTCTTATAAAATTGTAGTTATATAAAACTATAAAACTATAAAACTATATAAATATATATATGTATATATGTATTTTAAAGTTTAATGAAATACAATAATAGGATCGATCATTAGCAGTTATCTTTTTTTTTTTTCTTCTTCTATATATAATAATTATATTACCTATTATATTTAATAATTAACATTTTATTAATATTGTATATGGTAAATATCTTAATAATAATAGCGTTAATATAAAAAATTAACATTTTACTATTATCATAAAAGAGGTAAAACAAATCTTTAATTTATTAAATTGATTTTTTACTAATAGTTATTTTTAGATACTTTTAATTAATTATAAATATTTGAAACATTTAAATTTCAAAGTTTATATTATACCTTAATTAAAAAAAAAAAAACTTTTTCATCTTTTTCTTCTTATATTTTATTTGTGAAGGAATATGATTTGTTAAGAAATTCACTTTTTATTTAATGAAAATTTAATTTGGTTAAAACAAATTTCTTTTTGGGTGAAATTGATGAATACACAGTCAATATCTAAAAAAAAATAAATATATTTAAAATATTTCTTAAAGTTTATTAATTACATATAAAATTAAAAAGGAAAAAAAAACTTTTATTATTACTAAAAAGTATTCAAGAGTTTGATTTAGTAGTATTAAAATTCTTTTAGTAGTATTAAAACTCTTTTAGTAGTATTATTAAAAATTAGTATTAAATAAATTTAATTATTTTTATTAATGGTGGGTTACTTTCTCTTACATTAATTAGACTTTTTAATATGTTTTTTTTTTCCTATTAGTATTATCTTTCTTTAATAAAGAAAGTAAAAAAAGAAATTGATAGGATTTCACATATTAAATTTCAATCCTTTAAAACGAATTAAAATATTTAAATAATTTTTAAAGTTTACTACCTACCTATCTACCTACCAGAATTAAATTTTTTTTACCAAACAATTTTGGTTTAAAAAATTAATTTTAATTATTTTTTTTTTTTGAAACGTTTTGTGAAACGTAAACCAACAAATTTTATTTGATAAAAAATTGTTTATTTAATATTTCAAAATTTAATTTGACGGTTTCTTTTTTTTTTTAATTTATTAAAATATTAAAATTTAATTAAAATTTAATTATTAAAAAAAATGATTTTATAATAAATTTCATTATAAAAAGGCAAACCATTTACTTTTTTTTTTTTTTATAATCATTCTTTTTTTCTATATATATAAAAAAAGATATTATAAATAAATAGTATTTAAAAAAAATTAATAAAATTATTATTTTAACACTTGTAATATATTTTTAATTTTTTTAATTTAATTAATTCAACATGAAGTTTATTGTTTTTGCTAGTATTATTAGTGCTGGTTTTATGAAACTCGCTAATGCTGCTTGTGCTGGTCCATACGCTCAATGTGGAGGGTAAATATATACATAATACATGCATATATAGTAGTAGTATTAAAATATAGTATAATACTAAATAAACTATTATTTTTTTCTATATTATATAAATATTAGTGCAAACTTCTCTGGTGAAACCTGTTGTCAATCTGGTTACAAATGTGTTGCCATAAATGAATGGTACTCTCAATGTCAAGAAGGTGCTTCTGAACCAAGTCCTTCTGAACCACCAAGCTCTAATGCTGTAGGTAATAATCCATGGGAAAACAACAACCAATGGAACAATCCATGGGATAATAATAATCAATGGAACAATAACAATCAATGGAATAACAACAACAACAACAACAACAATCCATGGGACAACAATCAATGGAATAATAATAATCAATGGAACAACAACAGTAATAATAACAATCCTTGGGATAACAACAACAATAATCAATGGAATAATAATAATAATAATAATCAATGGAATAACAACAATAATCCATGGGATAATAACAACAATCAATGGAACAATAACAATAATAACAATCCATGGGAAAACAACAACAACCAATGGAACAATAACAACAATAACAACAACGGCAACCCATGGGAAAACAACAACAACCAATGGAACAATAACAATAACAATGTTCAAGCTCCACCAAGTAACAACAATGGAGGTGGTAGTGGAAGCAGCCAAAACTTCTTTGTAAATGAAATTTATGCCAATCCAAAATTCATTGAAGAAATTGATTCTTCAATTCCAAAATTAAGTGGCGATTTAGCTGCTAAGGCTGAAAAAGTTAAACAAGTTCCAACTGCCGTTTGGTTAGCTTGGGATGGTGCTCCAGGTGAAGTTGAAGGTCATCTTGCTGCTGCTGGTTCAAAGACCGTTGTCTTCATTCTTTACATGATTCCAACTCGTGATTGTAACAGTTTAGCTTCTGCTGGTGGTGCTTCTAGTCTTGATAAGTACAAGGGTTACATTGATGACATCTCTAGAACTATTAAGAGTCATCCAGAATCAAAGGTTGTTATGGTTGTTGAACCAGATACTCTTGGTAACCTTGTTACTGGTAGTAGTGAAGCCTGTAAGACTGTTCACACCTTACATAAGAATGCTTTATCTTACGCTGTAAATGTCTTTGGTGCTATGAGTAATGTCAGTGTTTATCTTGATGCTGCCCATGGTAAATGGTTAGGTGGTGTTACTGATAAGGTTGCTACTGTTGTTAAGGAAATTTTAGATGGTGCTCCAAATGGTAAGATTCGTGGTTTAAGTACTAATGTTTCTAACTATCAACCAGTCAGTGCTGAATATGGTTACCACCAAAAACTTGCTTCTTCCCTTTCAGCTGTCGGTGTTAATGATATGCACTTTATTGTTGATACTGGTCGTAATGGTGTTGATGTCTCTTCTACTTTCAGTATTAATGAAACCTGGTGTAACTTTGTTGGTACTGGTTTCGGTGAACGTCCACAAGGTAACCCAGCTGGTATGCCATTATTAGATGCCTACATGTGGCTTAAGACTCCAGGTGAAGCTGATGGTTCCTCTACTGGTTCTAGAGCTGATCCAGTTTGTGCTCGTTCTGATTCTCTTCCAGGTGCTCCAGATGCCGGTCAATGGTTCCACGATTACTTTGTTCAATTATTAAAGAATGCTAAACCAGGATTTTAATTAAAATAAGAAATTATTATTATAATTAGAATTTTTTTTTTTTTTATTAAAATCATTTTACTATTGAGTATATAATAAATAAAATAATATATATATATAGTTTTTTTTTTCTTTTTTATTTGAAAAAAAAAAAAGATTTTTGTTCATATATAAATTCATTACTATCTAATCTAATCTAATAATTTTTGTTTTATCATCCTAATCAAATGTAAAATGTAATTATAATATTAATAAAAAAACTTTAAATATACAATTAAATAATTATGGTCTTAGATTTAATAAATTTTTTTATTTTTCATTAAATTATAAAATATAATAAAATATAATAATATATATATAAAATATCAATTAACTTTTTCAATTATAATGGAAAAAAGTTTCAATGGTACTTTTTAATGTGAATTCTTTTAAACCTTATCTTCTTCATAATTATAAGTTAAAATTTATGAGTTTGTCTCTATTTTTAAATATTCTTATATAAAGTTGTATTCATGAGACTAAATTGTTAAATATTTTGTTTTTTTTTTTTTTTTTTTTTTTTAAATTTTAATCTATCTCAAAAAAGTATTATGTTTAATATGCTTTCAAATAGCAAAGAATCCATCTAATTAATTCTTTTACGGCGGAGTTAAAAAAATGTTTGTAATTTTAAACTAAAGTATTAATGATTCATGAGAGAGTTTAATGGGCGGCACATTATTTTGCCTAAAACATTAACCATAGTATTTGATTGCATTGTTTTGCTTATACCAACATATTATATAATAAAGTAAAAAAATTTCTATGATATATAAAAAAATCTTAAAATTATTCATTGCATTATTTATTAATAACACATAATGCATATTTAAAAATAATTGTAATAAGAGATATTTACTATCGGCATTTATTATTAAAAAAAAATTACCATCTCTTATTTTATTTAATATATAGCTTAAATATATTATTCCTTTTATTGATTAGGTTCAATTAATAATTGAATATATTTTCTATGAAGAGGTTATTTAAATTTGTTTTATGAAATATAATCTTTATTATGTTATTAAACTTGTTATTTTTTTTTATCTCTCCTGAGCCCACTTCTCTATTTTAATACTACATTACTATTTCATTACTATTTCTTTTATTATTACGATGTAGGATTTTTCTCTTATAACATATAAAATATTATTGAAATATGTCCTACGTGGAACTAATCTATCGAATTTTTTGTTGATAAAACAGAATTCATTCTTGATCTAAATAAAAAGTTTAATAATAATATATGTATTTTAAAACCTAAACGATTTGGGAAATCAGCAATAGTTAATATGCTTTCTGCTTATTATGATCATAATGAATCGAAAATTACTAGTTTTACAGGTAAAAAAAATTTTCTAAAGCTGAAAATTGGGATAAATATTTAGGAAAATTTAATGTAATAAAACTAGATATGCATTATTTCTTTCACGAAAGGGAGTATCGATGATTTTTTTTTTTTTTTTTTTTTTTTTTTTTTTTTTTTTTTTTTTTTTAACGGCATCAAATATTTTAAACTTTATTATTAATTTAATTAAAATTATAATACATGTAATATAAAAATTAAAATAAAATAAAAATAAAAAAAATATGTTTAAATAAACACAAATGAATAAAAATTGGGTATAATGTATTCTAGTAATTTTAATTAAAGTAAGAAAGCCACTATTATACTAAAGTATAATAATTGTATTTGACTTCCAATGGGACACCGAGCCAAAGATCAAAATTTTATCATGGGACAAAATTATGATCTCCATTGGTTGCGCTGGCCCTCCTGGCCTGTCTTACTGTTTCTTCAGCATTGACGCTCTTGGATGTTGCTTCAAACCTTTTGAACATTGACCATTGCTGGCCAATAGCAAAAGGCATGATTTTGGTTAGAAGTTCCGCGGTTACCGTCAAGAATGGTGTTCCTTCGTTAGTACCAGATTGAATCTGACGCTTACAAAGTTCTTTCCATTCCCTTGAATTGTAATTGATATTGTTAAAACTTCTTCCCCCAAGAAGGAATTTAAATATTTTACTGCACACACTAGAATAATCATACACATTAATATTCACCGGATTATTAGAACTATTACTATCATTAACTAAATTACTATCTAAATTAGAATTATTATCTTCACTATTGCTATCATTACTAATATTATTATTTCTATTACTACTATTGTTATTATTACTATTTCTATTATTACTATTACTACTATTGTTATTATTACTATTGTTATTATTACTATTAATATTATTACTATCTCTACTGATATTATCAATTTCATTATTATTGATAGGACTATTGGAATTACGTTGACTGAAAAAATTTAATAGCTGGACTATGGAATCATAATGTTTAATACGGATATCTCTAAATGTTGGACAATCTAATAACCAATGTTTAATACTTTGATCTCCACACTTGCAACATGGACAGTAGTTAGGACAAACTGGATCAACAAATTTGGCAGCTTTGGCAACTCTAGCATCCAACTTGTATCCGCTTCTTGCTTTCAATAGCCAGTAGAAGCCATAGGCAAACTCTGGGTATTCATAACATAATTTAATAAAATCTTTAGTTTCAATAAATTTATTATCATCATAATATTGCGCTTTGATTGAATTCCCTTTGAGATCTTTCCAATAAAAGTTTTTAACTGCTTTAACATCTCCATGTTTCTTTAGTTTTTTATCAAGTGTCCTACTTGATTTGCACCACGTGTATTTTCTAAATTTAGGAATGTAATTGACAAGGTGTGAGATAATACAATTTGAGTTTTTCCATTTGTTAAAACATCTAACCTGAGCTAACGCACATTTGGCTGACAATGGAGGAATATTCAAATCTTTTGAAATAGAGTATAAAGATATAAACGATACAGCTTTATGAACTCCGGCAACCCATCGTATTCCTTTGTTAACATGCTTCTGAGCAATCCTAGACCTAGCTTTGTTGGATCCAAGTAATGGTGCAAAGTATGAAACTCTGCTAATCACTTGAGAGTTAAGTACTAGTTTTTTGAAAGGAATAGGAATATTAGGATTTCTTAAGAATTTACTGACTGAGAAAAGCCCTTTCAAAACCTTGTTATTAAGAGCTTTAATTACTGGTTTAAGGGACAGATTCTTATCAAATGGAACACCAAGATAAGTGTAGCAGTCAGTAGTTGGAATGGGTTGTCCTGCTAAGTAAAATGTTGGATCTCTCTTGTTCTGATTTTCTATTGATTCAGGACGAATCACCATCGTTGAACATTTCTGGATACCAAATTCCATTTCATTATACAAGGCCCATTCATTAACTCTTCTAAGCATCTTTTTTAAGCATCCTCTTGTTGGAGCACAAATAACTATATCATCTGCAAAAAGTCCACCACAGCATCGAGTGTCACCTAAACTGACTCCGAGATCTTCACACTCTTTAAATATATCATTAATAAAGAGATTAAAAAGAATAGGCGAAAGTGGGCAACCTTGACGGACTCCTTTCTTCACATCAAAAGATTTCGAGAATTGTCCATCTAATTTGACATTAGCCTTAGATGTTAAATATAAATTTTTGATAAATTGTAAACTCTTACCTCGGATTCCTAAACAATCTAATTTATGGAGAATATTACCGATTGGGACTGAATCGTATGCTTTCCTGAGATCTAAAAAGGCCAAATATGTCTCTTTATTATCTAATTGACGTCTACGGCATATTTCTTGGATTGAAATGAAAAGACTGATACTTTCTTCCTTTTTTCGAAAACCAAATTGTTCAGGTCTAATGAAATTATTCTTTAGACCATATTCTGAAATTCTAGTGGTGACAATTTTGGAAATCAACTTAATACCATTATTGATAAGTGATATACCTCGATAGTTATCACAATCTGTCAAATCTCCCTTCTTAGGAATAGAAACAATACTGGATTCATTCCATGAGTTGGGGAAGTCTCCATCCCAAATACGGTTGAATAATTTAAGAATAAAATTTAAACCATGAGCGTCATTATCTGAAGTGGTATTACCAGAAGAATTATTATCTGTAGCATTATTAGAATCATTACTTGATGGAATTAATGCTTTGTAAAATTCAATTGGAATACCATCCGGACCTGATGCTTTATAATTCGGAGTAGAGAGGATAGCTGACTTGACTTCATCAATACTAATATCTTGGTTGATATCCCACTCATCAAGCATAGGAAGTGAAAAACGTTTATTCGTTGGTTCTTCATACCAATGCTCTAAATCAAGACTTACACCACTTGGATCTGATGCAAGGTTTTCGAAATGATCATGCCACACTTCTAGTTGTTCTTCCGTAGCAACAACTAATTCTCCATTTTTATTTTTAATTGGTTGAGCAATAAAGAAAGAATCTTTTCCAATTTTTGCAGTTTTCTTGATCCATTTCCAGGCCTTCTTAGGATTATGACTCTTCATATACTCACATCCTGTTTTAATCCAATGAAGATATTCTTGCTTCCTAAATTCATTACATCTTTTGTGGATGTAATCAATGAGCTTACGGTAGATTTTAATTCGTTTAATAAATTCATCTATATCATAAATTCTTTCTTTTTTAAATCTCTTATACAACTTCATTTTGATTTTTTGGAGATTAAAAATTTGTTGTGAAATATGAAATGAAGACTTTATAACATTATTTGCTGAAGTAATACTGAGCTCGTCTGCAATTGAAAAAGCAGTTGAAGTAAACTCTTTGGAAAGTTCATCTGTAGAAACATTAGGATCGTTGAATTTTGCTGAAAGAATTTGGAATTTATTATGACTGATAATAGATTCCTTTTCCTCAATACATTTTAATCTATTCCATTTCAGAATTTTCTTAGGAACATTAAAGTCATTAGAAAAATCTTCCATAGGAATAATTTTACCATTAATAAGAAGTGGCTTATGGTCTGATACAGGATAAAAATTATTTATAAATGATCCTGAGTGAATAAGATCTTTCATCTTCGAATTGATAAGAGCATGGTCAATGTCGGAAGATTGATCACCTCGAGTCCAAGAGATAGTAGACCCTCTAAGCGGAAGAATTTCCCAATCTCCTAATCCATTAGTTGATAACCAGTTGGATAATTTTACTTTAGACATATTAAAATCACCAACAAGAATCGATGGATGGGATGAATGAGTTTGTAACCACAAGCGAACTTCTAACTTTGCATGATCAACATAGATGTTGTGATGACTATGAGGCATATAAACATTACCAATCGAGCATTTGAATCTATTCCAGAGACTAAAAGTATAAATAGAAATAATATACTTTCCAGAGAAGTTTTCAAGTGAGGCTTGACATGAATTATGAAAACCTAAATATAAACCTCTCATTCCAGGAACTGATTCGTCAGCTTTCTTGAAAAAGTGTCTATAGTTTCGCAAAGTAACACGACAAGGATAATCTGTATTCGAACCAGAACCATTACCAGTTTCTTGGAAACATAAAAATAATGGTTTGAAAATAGCTGTGAAATAGCTAATACTATCTCTCTTTTCATGATTCCACCCATTGGTGTTCCAACTAAGACAAAAAGAAAAGTTATCAGGCTTGTTGGATGAGGAAGAATCGTTGCTATTATTATTATTATCAAGGTCATCATTATTAATGGATGATGCATCAGAGGAATAAGTAGAACTATTACTAGATGGCTGTGAAACTGAAGAACTATCAACTATTGAACTGTTATCAGAGTTGATAGAGCTATTAGAATTAATTGTTGAATGTTGAGATTGAAATTGTGTTTGCTGTAGATCTGGAATATTTTCATGATGGGAAACTTGTTGAAGATCTTGTTGAAGATCTTGTTGAAGATCGGATTGTTGATGAGATTGTTGAACTGATTGTTGAAATGATTGTTGAATAGAATGTTGATGTTTATTAGAAACTAAAATTTTACGTTTGAGTGTAGAAAAAGTGTATTTGTGATTCCTTCTACTACGAGCTGAAAAGGAAATTGAGGTAACTGAAAGTTTCTTCTTTAACATGTGTAAGATTTTAATACAATCTTTTGATGAACCATGAACCTTGACTAAGAAAAAGTGATCATTGAAAGTTTGAAAATATTTAACACTAATAACTGAATTAAATTTATCTTCTAGAATAACCTCGAGTTTTTCCCATAGCATATTTACTGACCATGATCGAATACCACGGATAAAGAAGGAGCGAATATCATCTAAGGGGATACCATAAGACCGGGTACCACGTCTGATATAATTCTTATCTTTAATATAAAGGACTGACATGATAATAAATTCTAATTAAAAAATATTGAATATAAAATAAATACTAATAAAAATTATAAATATAACGTATATGGAAAAAATCTGTCTCTCTCTCTCTTCTTAAAAGTACTGGATAGTACAAAAATTGTTACGATGCTTTGTTTAAAGTTTCATTTTTTTTTGAATTCTAGTTGTAAATTTTCTTTAAAAATTCTAGTTTTGGTTTGTTGTTAGTAAATTCGATTCGCTTTTTGACACTAAAATTGTTTGACTTTACTTTTCATTAAATATTTAAATTGGTAAAAAATTTGAATCAAGAATGTCGACACCAGAAAGCTTGTGAATAGTATTTTTACATGATGTAGAGTGAATCAGTCTCTTACAAGAAACAATACAACAATAGCTACATGAATATAAAAATACAATGCAAATGCTAAAGTTGACTACATTGGATTCTTACAAGAGAAGAGTAGTACTACATGAATACATGAATAAAAGAAAAAAATACAGCAACAAAATGTATTACTCTTCTAATTAAATACTATACAAACTTACCTGAGTATCAAACATTCAACTTATTCATCAAATACTTAAATTCGATGAATAAAATGTTTTTTAATCGCTCAGTACCATGAGCTTAGTCCTAATAATTTTCCCTTAAAGACTAACCAAGCATCCATTGCGCAATGCTTGGATTTAATTCTTTCTACTCTCTCAGTACCATGAGCATGAGTAGACCCCCTTGATAAACTCCATTTATTAAATAAATGAAGGCACGTTCCTAAGAGGGCACCAAGCATCCATTGCGCAATACTTGGATTTAATTCTTTCTACTCTCTCAGTACCATGAGCATGAGTAGACCCCCTTGAGAAACTACATTTATTAAATAAATGAAGGCACGTTCCCAAGAGGGAAAGTATCGATGAAGGAATTGAATTTATCAAAACATCTATTGTAAATGAGGTTAAAAAGAATCTATAGTAAATTTTGAATGCGATAGTACAAAAACTATTTATGTTTGATGAAATTACAAAAGAGACGGGTAGAGATATTGCTCTTATCATTGATGATTGGGATTTTATATTTCGAGATTATCATCATTCTCTCATTAAATAAGTCAATAATAAATTTGGATAAAGATTAAATAGAAAAAAAAAATCACTTTTTATTGTATTTAGATACTTTACAATTTATAAATTTTTTTTTTCATTAAAAACATAAATGAAGAAAAAAAAAGAAAAGGATAAAAATGATTTAGTTTAATAATTTTTTTTTTATTTTTAAATTTTCATTTTTATTAAAATAAAATATTCATATATATTTATATTTATATGACATAGGATCTACATAATAAAAAACTTTTATTATTTTTCATTGAATTATTTGATTATTATTGTATATTACAATTAATTTATTAGATATATGATGAATGTTTATATTTTATATTTAGATAAGAATAGTAATGGTATATATATATAAATAAAAGATATTTCTAATGAAGGATTAATATAGAAAATATGTTTTTTTTTTTTTTTTTTACTATTTCCCTTCCTTTCTTCCCCTAATAAAAAAAAATGTCACCGCTGTATAAAATGATAATGATAGGATATTATTATTATTATTGTTGTTGTTGTTAATATTTTTATCTTCTTTTTACATTATCTTGATGATTTTTAAAAAAATTTTTTTTTTTTTTTTTTGAATTTATATACAAATCATAAAATTCAAAAGGTATTTAATATTCTTTAAAAAAAAGGTATCCAAAAAATTATGTTTTTTATTTCTATAAATTTGATATATTTTTTTTTTCTTCCTATCTAATTCTTAAGAGAAGCAAAAGCACCAATAGTACCCATAATAGAAACGATTAAACAGAAAGCGAATAATAAATAGTGTAATGGTCTGTTAGCATTTGGATACATCTTAAGGTAACTGAGAATTGGGAACATTAAACCGGTAACCGAGGTTAAAGCAGCACCAATAATACCAAGAACAGAATGGAATTTTGGAATGAGAATGGAAGCAAGAAGAACAAAGAAACTTAAAATTGTTCTTAAACTAACAAAGAAAGCTCTTGATTCCGTATTTACAACGGATTGTTTACTTTTAAGAAATACAGTAGTAGCTACAGCAATTGGATCCATAATTAAAGCAAACTTTGTGATTGGAACGATAATAATAATCCATGAAATTAAAGTACCTAAAAATTGAGTTTTGCTATTCAAGGTAGAATGTAAATTTTGAACAATTTGTGGAAGAGTTTGTGAACCATACATGAAAGCACCAACAAATCCAAACATAAGATAAAAGACAATGATCCATAAGAATGAAACATTTAAAACAGTCTTGAAGTTTTTTCTTCTCTTTAACGATAAGAAAATACTTGGTAAAACTATAAATTTTAAACAAAATGTTTTAAAAAAAAAAAATTAGTATTCTTTCTTTTTATTCTTTTTTTATTACAAAATAAAAATAGTAGTAGGAGTAATAGCAATAACAATAATAATAATAATAAACAAAGAGTTACCTGAATGACCTGAGAAACCCATTTCAAAAATACCTAAAATTGTAAAGAATCCAAGAGTACTTTCTGGCCATAAAGGAAGTTTTTGAATTTCCCAAAGAGAACCTGGAGCATTTGGAGTGGCAAGACCGTTAAAGATTAAAATAACGAATAAAGCAAACATAGATAATAAACCGATTAAAGAAACCCAAGATAAGGTAACCAATTTTTTAATCCAGGTTAAAGAGGTACAGCAAATGAAAGCAATAATTAAGCAAACATATGGAGAGATTTGGGGGAAAACCAAATGAAGAGTATCCTTTACTAAAATAAGGTTAGCCATCATAGAAAAGAAAAGATCAAAGATGAAAAAGGTAGAAATGATGGTACAACCAGTTTTACCAAATAATTTTAAACCCATAACAGCAAGAGAATTAATAGAATCATCCTTTTTGATACATTTTCCAATAATACTAGCTGTATACTTTGCGGTAAAACCTAATAAAATTAAGAAAACAACAGAAGGGATAACACCACCAATTTTAAAACAATATGGAATAGACATAATACCTAAACCAGCTATTTTTTTTTTTTTTTTTTATTTTATTAAAAGGGAATTTTTATTATAATTATATATAAAGATTAATAATAATAATATTATTATTATTAAATAATAAAAAGTATGTTTGTTTTTATTTATTTATTTCAAAATATATAATAAATAAATAAATAATAACAAAAAAGTAATTTCAAAAATTTTATAAATTCTCTATTTACCTAAAAGATTTATCATGTTAAATGAAGCTTGTGGAGCAGTACAACCTTCTTCATTATCTACACCATTTTCAACAGATGGTACGACTTCTCCATTATTATTTATTGCAGCATATGAAATAGACTCACTAGAACCAATAAGTGGTTGTTGTTCTTCTAAAATTTCTGACATTTTTATATCCTTTTTTTTTTTTTTTTTTAATACACTATCTTTTATTATTATTATTTTCACTTTATTTTTTATTCTTATATTTATCTAGTTTTATTTTTTATTTCTTTTTTTTTTTTTTTTTTTCTTGATATATCTTTCTTTTTTTTTTTTTAGTTTGTAGTATCTTTTTTTAATTAATAATTTATTTAAATATGAAAAAGGTATTTATATAATATTTTTTTTTCCTTCTTTTTAAAAACTATACAAATTATAAAATATTGAAAGTTGAAATGAAGAAGAAAAAAAAAAAAAAAAGGAAATCCTTTTTCTATTTAAATAAATATTTTTTTTTTTAGTTTTTAGTTTTTAGTTTTTGTAAAGGTAAAAAAAAAAAAAAAAAAAAAAGAGCTGTTGATGGTGGTGGATGGATTAAATTAATAGTTTTTTTTTTTTTTTTTTTAATATATCTTTTAATATATTTCAATTATAAATTTTTAAATTGAAATTATCCAATAATCAATAAAAAAAAAACTTTAAACCAATTGTAAAAAGGAAAAAAAAAAAAAAAAAAAAAAAAAAACATCAATAATTTCTTTATTAATACGACTTATTAGCTGTTGCTATTGCTGTTGCTGCTGCAACTGGTATTTTGTTTTCTGTAGCATTATTCAAACCTTTCCCAAAAAAATTTGTGAATTGATGGTTGGTGGTGGATGGTGAAATGGTGAGTTAACATTTTTTTACCCATAAAAAATCCAATCAATGCACCTTCGCTAATATATTATTTTTTTTAAAGTGAAATTTTAATATTAAAAAAATTTAATTTATTAACTAATTTTTAATTAATTAAAAAATATGAAATTAATTAAATTAAAAAATCAACAAATTGCTGATGGAGGTTTTCATGAAATTTGTTGATTTTAAACCAATACTAATAAAGAAAAGAGTTAAAATGTGTTAACATTAGTTTATCATCAACCAATAAATTGTTAGTTTACATTTTTTAAAAAAAGAAAACAACATCAAAAAATGATTTAATAAAATGCCAATAAAAAAAAAAAAGTATATGGAAAGGAGGTGGAAGTGGAAGTGGAAAAAAAAAAAAGGAATATGGAATACAAAATCTATTTAGTAGGAAAAAGTTTTCATTTTTTTTTTTTAAATTTTAAATAAATATATAAATAATATTTCCTTTTTTTTTTTTTTTTTTTTTTTTTTTTCTAATTCTATTACCCTCTATTGAACGGTAGAGCAAGTACAAAAGTAAAAAGTAAAAAATATAAATTATGCTAAAAGAAAAAAGGAAAGTAATATAAATGTCAATTTACTTTTGTATGGATATGGATTACCAAAAAAAAAAAAGGAAATTCTTTATTCATAATATCAAATATGAAAAATAAAATAATAATTAAAAAAAATTAGTTTATATAAAAGTACAAAGTTTCTTAATCTTATCAAAGGTAAATATTTTTATTTTTGCTTTTATTTAATATAAAAAATTAAAAGTATACAATTTTCAAGTATAATAAAAGAAAAAAAAAAGCCCCCAACACCCTTGACAATAATTTAATAATAATAAAAAGGAAAAAAAGCATAATAACAACTTTATAGGATAATGACAATTTATTATTATTATAAAGTATTATTATTTTTTACAATTATAGTGAAAACTATAGTTTTTTTTTAAAAAATAAAACTATCAGTAGTGAATAAAAAGAAGATATTAATATTTTATGGAAAAAAAAAAAGGTATGGTTACGATAAAAGAAATATATCTATTTATAAAAGTATAAACTATTTTAATAAATCACATTATTAAAATAGTTTTATCTATCTAGAATGATAATTGTAGTGATAAAACAACGTATTTTTTTTGAAATAATACTTTGAAATAGTGTTAAAGTATTTTATTGACGAAGTGAATGAACTGCTCCTATAGTACCAAAAATACAGATAGAAAGACAAAATGCTAATAATAAATAATGAATAGGTCTATTGGCTTCTTTATGTGTTTTAAGATAGCATAAAATTGGAAAGATTAAAGCAGTCACCGTACATAATGCACTTCCCATGACACCCAAAATAGTTTGGAACATTGGAACAATAATAACACTAATAAGAGCTAATGTGGTTATTATGGTTTTTAAACTGACAAAAAAGATGTTGGATTCTGTATTTATTTTTGAAAAGTTTGAAGAAATGAATTGAGTTACTGAAAAAGCTATTGGATCCATAAGTAAAGCATACTTTGTAATTGGTACAATAATAATAATCCATGCCGCTATATTACCAATAAACTGTGTCTTGCTATTAAGGGTAGCATATATATTTTGCATAATCTATTAAATTTAGATCAGTTGTATAAAATAATTAGTATTTATTAGTTTTTTTAATATTCAATAATAAAGTATATTATTGTTTATATATGCATTATTACTATATATTACTATTATTATTATATTATTATTATTATTATTATTATTATTATTATTATTATTATTATTATTATTATTATTATTATTATTATTATTATTATTATTATGTTTATTATTATTATGCTTATTATTATTATTATTATTATTATTATTATTATTATTATTATTATATACATATTATCACTATATATATTATTATTTGCTTCTATTTTACCTGTGGATAGGTATCTTCACCATACATAAAAGCACCAGCTAAACCAAATAAAAGGTATAAAATAATAATCCAGGAATAAGAAAAGGTTAAAACTCCATTAAACTTTTTCTTTTTTGTTAAAGATAGGTAAATACTTGGGAATACTAGTTATCAAAATATAATATTTGAATAAATATAGATAATATGGATAGATATAAATGGGAACATAAATATAGGTAAATAATATAAATATATAGGTTTAAATATAAGATAGATATATAAAAATAGATGTAGATAAATATAGGTAGGTATTATTAAGTTATAGAGATAAAAAAAAATAAATATAAAAAAATATGGTCGTTAGCTATATATAAATCTAAAAAGATTGAATATCTTTCTTATATATCATTTAAATATATATAAAAAATTAATTTTTATTTTTTTACCAGAGTGTCCGGAAAATCCCATTTCGAAAATTCCTATAACCGTGAAAAGACCAAGGAAATCTTTTGGCCATAAATTAATTTGTTGAATATCGAAAAGAGAACCTGGACCTGTAGGGTTTGAAAGTCCATTAAATATTAAAACAATGAACAATGAAAAAGTGGCTAACAAACCAATTAATGAAATCCAAGAGAGTGTGACTAATTTTTTAATGTAAGTCAAGGATGAACAACATCCAAAGGCAATGAGTAAGCAGATATATTGAGGAATTTTTGGGTATAATAAATTGATGGTATCTCTCACTAATATAAGATTAGCCATTAAGGAACAAAAGAGTTCAAAAATAAAGAATAATGAAATGATAGAACAACCTGTTTTTCCAAATAATTTTAAACCCATAATAGAATAAGAGTTTAATGAACAATCCTTTTTAATACATTTACCGATAAGACTAGCAGTATATCTTGAAATTGTACCCATAGTAATTAAAAAGAAAATGGAAGGAATAACACCTCCAATTTTAAAACAATATGGTATAGCCATAATACCAATACCAGCTTTATATATATATATATTGATTATCATGAAATTATTATAATTTTTTTTTAAATATTTCATAAACAGTAAAATATAGGGTATGTATATGATAATATAGAAATATAAAAATATAAAAATATAGAAATATAGAAATATGAATTTTAAAAAAATGGTTAATTAGTTTTAATTACAACATTCAATTTCGAAATTCTTTTTTATATATATGATATATTTAAATTTCCTTTAATTCTAAATTTAATTCCATTTTAATTTTTTTCCCCAATTCTCCAACATGAAAAACTATTTTCAAATTCTATAGTTCTTTTTTAAAAAATAATAATAATATATAATAATATACTTATAAAATAATTACCTAAAAGGTTAATGGTATTAAAACAAGCTTGAAAAGAAGAACATCCGTTTTCAATATCGTCATTATTGATAACATTGACATCACTTATTGTACTATTGACAGTTGAATATGAAATGGTGTCATAATTTTGACTATCAATATTACCATTTTCATTATTAAGAAGTGGTTGGTTTTCCGACATTTTGAATAAATTTTTCTTTTTTTGAAATCCTTTTTCGCTATTCGATATGAAATTTTAAATTACAATAATATTTTTTCTTTTTTTTTTTTACAAAAACAATGAAATGATATCAATATATATATATATTATCGGTTATTCTTTTTACTTTATAACAATAACGTTTTTACTTTTTTTGTTTTTTACCAATTTTTAAATAATTTCTATCCAAGTCTTTATTATTATTAAAACTAAAAAAAAAAAAAAAGAAAAAAGAAATTGTTTTTTTACTTTTAGTAGTTACAGTAAAAAAAAAAAAAAGGTTTTTTTTGGTTATTAATTTTTCCTCTTTCTTTTTTTGGTAAAAGACTTGGTTGAAGTTTTTTTTAACTTGTTTGTTTTTATTTATTTAAAATATTTCTTTTTTTTTTTTATATATAAAAAAGTTTAATGCAATCCTTTTGTTTTTCTTTTTTTTTTTTTTTGGTTCTTTTTGTTGTTACTTTTTTTTATAAAAAAAAAAAAGAAAAAGTTGCTTTTTTCCTAATAAAATTCTTCCTTAATCATTAGAGTTTTTAAATTTTAATTAAACGAAACCCAAACGAAATAAATCATTTGATATCAAATTTAATTAAAATTCAATATCAACAATGATAAGTAAAAAGTTATTGATAAGCTCTTTTTTTATTAATAATCATCCTAATTAATATTACTTTTATTATTACTTTCTAATAATAACAATATAAAACTTTTATATAAATAGTTTAAATCTATATTATTACATATTCATAAATATATATATAACCTTTTATTACTGTTTTTTACTCCTTTTTTCAATAGGTTAGTTACTTTTAATCCTTCAAACTTGATTATCTATAAAATGATAATCAAAGTCTTTGACAGGTTTTTATCATAGATAGGGTCACATTTTTAATATAATTTATGGTTTTATATAATATATTTATGAATAGTTACATATTTTTGACCAATGATTGCATCTTAAATAAAAGATAAAAATCATAAAAATTTTAAAATGTATGAATAAATCTATGTAATAATCATAAATTTATGTAATCACTATTCTTATAGATCGATGATCTATCTCATTAAAAAAAAACCAAACCTTTAAAAGTTTTACTACTCTTTGATTCCTAGTCTAAAAAAAAAAACTACTCTTTGATAATAATAATATGATGGTCGTTTACAATAATACATTAATAAATTTTTTATTATAAATTGGTATTTTTGTTACTTTTTGTAAATTGTATATTCCTTCTTGTATTTTCAGTTTCTACCCATTTATAATTTAACTAATGGACAAAATAAAACTGCTCCATCCATTTATAATTTAACTAATGAACAAAATAAAACTGCTCCATCCATTTATAATTTAACTAATGAACAAAATAAAACTGCTCCATCCATTTATAATTTAACTAATGAACAAAATAAAACTGCTCCATCCATTTATAATTTAACTAATGAACAAAATAAAACTGCTCCATCCATTTTAAAAAAAAAGAAATTTATATACGTAATTTTTTTAATTCTTTTTATTTACTTATTAAATGGTATATTAAAATAATAAAAATTTAATAATAAAATACTAAAATATTATTACATATTATTGCAAAGTTAATAAAGAGATGACTTTTTTAGTCTTTCTTTTTTTCATAACCTTTTTTTAAATAATACCACACACACAAAAAAAAAAGAGAAATCAAGATCTAACCCTTTTGAAATTTTGAATTTTGTGTAACTCAACACCTTATTAAATAAGATTTTATTTGTTCAATTAATTTAATGCAATTTCATTTTTTTGTTCAATATATTTTTATGTCCAATTTAATAATAGAACATATGAATAGGTAAATAATATAAAATAAACAGCATTGGCATCTAAACTAAATTTCAATTTTTTTATTCTTAACCATTTATACTAAAAATTCTTTTTTTTTTTTTTTTTTTTTAAAAAAAAATAGTATTTCATTCATAAAAATAAAAATGATGAAAAAAGTGTTCGAGTCATTAAAGCAATTTAATATAAAAATGTATATTGCTTTAATGGTATTAGCTTTTATTCCTACAATTTATACTACGGTAAGAATCTATTTTATAGGACAATTACCCAGTGAATATGCTTATTCCATTGCTGGTCAACTTTCATGGGTAAATTTAATATTTGAAATTACTCAAGAAGCTATCATTCTACCATTGTTTTATTTTATCGGGGAAGCCATTGATAAAACCAAAGAATTAATTAATAGAATAAAAACAGGTTTATTAGTATCATTTGTGGTATACACTGTATTAGCTGTTATTATCATTTTATTTATACATCCATTATTAAATTGGATGTCAGTATCCTCGGATATTAAGGCAGAATCAGCAACTTATATTCGTATTGAAGTTATTGCTAATATCTTTTCAACTTTAGTAAGCTTTATTACCGTTGTTTTAATTACGATAAATAAAGAAAAATATATATATATTTTCACGGTAATGAAACTCATTTTATGTCTTTTTGTTGATTTATTCCTTGTTTCCAATCTTGCTTGTTCTCTCAATTTAGGAGTTAATGGTATTGGTTATTCCAATATTATTGTTAATGCTATTCTTTTGGTTGCCTCTCTTTGGATTATTAACTATGAAGGTTACTCCATATGGAATAAAGAAAAAATGTCGTTTGGTTGGATGAAATCGTTTGTTAAAAAGGGATTTGTTTCTGGTTTTGAATCCTTTGTTAGAAATTATGCCTACATGGCTATGATTTGTAAAATGGTCAATGTTGTTAATGAACAAGGAACCTATTGGGTAGCTAATAATTTCATTTGGGGTTGGCTCTTAATTCCTATTACTCAATTAGGCGAATTAATTAAAAAAGAATGTGGTACAAAAAAAGATTCAGTTAGAAGATTATCTTTAGGTTATTTTGCCATTACTTTAATCGTTTGTCTTTTATGGCTTTTGACCATTCCGTTATGGAAACCTTTTATGATTCATGTTTTAGATTATAGTGATAATGTTGATACCCTATACAAACTTGTTTTAATTCTTATTGGATTTTATATATTATATGCTATTCAAAATGTATTTGATTCTACTTTTTATGGCTTAGGAAAGATTTGGTATATGTTTTTTGAATCAGTAATAACAAATTCTATTTATTATGGTATCGCTTATATTTTATATAAAGCTAAAGTCTGGACTCCTTCCTTGTACGGTATTGCTCTTCTTTTTGGTTGTGGAAATGCTTTTGATAGTGTGGTATCCTATCTTGCCTATGTTTTCCTTTTAAAACGTGAAAAAATCAATATATTTGATGTCAATGCTAATGAAGATAAAATATGAATGATGAATTCATTTCATCCAACCATTCATTTTAAATTATTAATAAAAATTAAAAAAAAAAGGAAAAATAAAAAAAAGTTTATAATTTAACTTTCTTTTTTTTTTTTAAAATCGTCCTCTAAATATTATAAATATATATCTGAATATTATATATATATAGTATAATTATTATATATATTTCATAATTGAATATTACAATATATATATCTGAATATTATATATCTGAATATTATATATCTGAATATTTTATATATATAGTATAATTATTATATATATTTCATAATTGAATATTAAAATATATATATCTGAATATTTTATATATCTTAATATTATATATATTTCATAATTGAATATTACATTTTAATATTTTTAAAGACTATTATATTAACAATGAATAAATATGATTTCTACCTATTTACCTATATATCTTTCTATCTATCAATCCCTTTTAGTTAATAAAATAAAATAGTTTTGAATTTTTATTTTTTTTACATTTTAAAAAAAGAGTTCAAACTTTAATTATTATAATTTTTTAATTTATCCATTAAATAAATTAAAATTTAACTTTTTATCACTATAAATTTTTTAAAGTTTATATTAAAATTTTTTAATAAAAAAAAAAAAAAAAAGGGCGTAGTCATAAAAAAAACTTAAAATTTATTTAAAAATAATTTATTTATTCATTTACTTTTTGATAAAAAGTATAATTCCCATGTATTATTTTCTCTTTTCTAATTTACAATAGACGCTCTATTGGTAAATAAACACAAACATTACTATTATTATTTTTTATTTCAGGTAAAAACAAAAAAACACAGGTTAAATATAAAAGTTTTATTTGGGATAAAAAAAATGTCAAAAGTTTAAAAATAGTATTATCATTATTGTTACAAGGATAAATTTTATTGTTTCTATTTTTATTTTTTAATGAGATTTTTAAAATGCCATTTTATTATTAGATGAACAAGTTTTTTTTTTCTTCTCATATAGGATAAATTTACATTTATACTTTTTTAAATCATTGTCAAAAGGAAGAATAAATGTAAAAATAAATGGAAATAAAAGTATATATAATTTCAATGGACTATTCAGTGTTCAGTATAGTATATAGAACTTTTATTATAGTTTTTTTTTATCCTAAAAATAAAGCTAAAAGAATAATAAAAACTTTTTTATACATGTAAACTCTCTACCGCCGTATAACGTTCTATTGTTTTATATCAAAATTAAAAAACATTCCGTAGATTCAATCATGAATCATAGATACATTAATTATTTTCCTTTTATTTCTAACCATGAATCATAATTTAAAAGAAAATAGAAATACTAATAAAATGATAAATTCATTTCATTATTGACTTTTTTTTACTTTTTACAACTCATTTCATTATTTCCTTTTGTAATTATTAAAAGTGTCTTTTTAATATTCTTTTCAATTTTAATTTCATTTTAATTTCATTTTTTATTGCCTATAAACTATTTATTTTATATTAAAAAATTTAATTATTTTTTTTATACAAATTTAGTAATCGCTTTTAATTTTTATAATAATTAAAATTTATGTATATTAGATTAATTTCTAATGATTTAATAAATATCTATTGAGTTGGTTATAATAAATATTTAATAAAGAATTAATTAATTAATTAATTAATAATAATAAAGTATTAATTCTCTATTAATAAATCATCTTTTTACACTAATTTAATATTTAATAAAATTTAATATTAATATATTCTTTATTATTATGAATTTAATTATTAATTTATTTTTTAATTTATTTATACTTTGTATTAATAAATATTTAATAATAATTTAACTTTATAATCTTTTATTTTTTATTAAATATTACTGTAGTAATTTTTAATTTATTTTTAATTAAATATTATTGAAGTAATTTTAAATTTAAGGTAATAAAACCAAAAAAAATAATTATTTATTTTTAGTCATTTTTAATTATGATTCACCAAAAATCATTTATTAAATTGTATGCAGATCAATTATGTAAAAATTACAAAAAAATAAAATTTGTTATTAATTAAAGTTTTATAGGTAAAAAAATGTGTATTATTATCCTAAGAATATAAAATACAATTAAAAAAAACTATTATAAATATACAAATTATACAATTATTGACTATAAAGATGATAAAAATACAATTATAAATAAAATTATCATTAGTAACATTATTATTATTTTTAAAAAGTTGGTTTCAGAATGGTTGTTTTTTTTTTTTTTAATATAAAAAAATTATTAATATTAAAATAAACAATTATATTATTTTATAGTTTTATATCGGTCCATTCCAATAATCAATGTATTATTCACTCATCCTATACTTTTATTATTTGTATCAATGTTTTCCATAAACAAATAGTCTTTCTAAAATTGTTTCTTAGGAAGACTTTTTTATTATTATTTAAAATAAAAAGATAGGAATTGTAATTGTATTGTCTCATTTTTTGAAATTTAAAGGATGATTCAATTTAAATTATTATAATTATAATTATTGTTAAAACAGTTCAGTCTTATCTTTATTTATTATTTATATTTTAAGGTTTGGATTATTATTAATTTTATTTGATTATTGGTGAAAATCTCCTTTTTTTTTTAGTTATTTATTGGCTGATTTTCCTACCTATTTTTTGTACAATGGATATATTAGTATTATATATTAATTTTTTAGGGATCTTCCTTTTTTTTAATGGATAAAAATATGAAATTATAAATAATAAAGTTTATTCATTCTGTAGTAATATTATCTTTGTGTAACAAAATAATACAATATCAACAAATTAAACCTTGTTTTTTCAAAATTTAATATAAAATTAATAGTTTATTGTACTTTTTTTTTTTTTAATCTATTGTGATTTATATTAATATTAGAAAATTGAAAATTTAAACATAAAAAATAAAGGGATCACCACATAATGTTCAAGATAATATTAATTATAATATAAAAAAAAAGGATGATTAAGACATAGAAATAATAAAAAGTTATAAATAATCAAATATATAATATTCATAGATAATCAACTATTGAATAGGCTGTATTATTATATTCCTAGATATTCAACTATTGAATATAAATTGGAATATTATATTACTAGATATTCAACTATTGAATAGGCTGTATTATTATACCAGGTTATAATGAAGAATTTATTCCTTTGTCACTAATATTTCATTGTATACAATAGTTTAACTATTTGTATTACATCATTTCTTTATAACAAAAGATCCAATAAAAATTTAATCATTGACAATTTACTATTACCAATTCATTTAAAGTTCATTTTTTTTTTATTTTAAATTAAAAAGTTAGTTCTATAGTAAGGAGATTGAGTGTAAAGAGAAAACAATCACCATCATTTTCTTTCTTTTTATTTTTTGTTTATTTGTGTATTGTTTATAATTTTTCCTATTTTTTTTTTATAATTGTTCCTTTTATTAAAAAAAAGTATAAGCCTTTTAATATTCATTCAACATTACTCATTCAAATTGAAAGACTATTTTAATATTCTGTCAATGACATCAATAATAAAATGGTAAGATAACATCAAAATAAAAATAGAATAAAAAAAAAGTTTTATTATTAAATTATACCAAATAATTTGAGTAATCTTGACAAAAAATGTTTGTATTTTTTATAAATTAATTTAATTATGATGAGAATTACTTTTTTAATTAATTTTATAATTTATTTTTTTTTTTTTAGAACTAATTAAAAAATTGTAAATAAAAATAGTAGTATTAAAAAAAGGTAGTATTAAAATAATAATAGTATTATTTAATAAGTATTGGAATATTGAAAATGTACTCGTATTATTAAAATAATAATAGTATTAAATGAAATATTAAAAGTATTAATGTTATTTATGATGTATTAATAATTATTCAATTGTATGTATTGTATTATTTTTTAAAATTAAATTATTAGGATAAATTAAATAATTCTCACTTTAAATTAAAATAATATATTAATATATAAATTATATTAACCAAACCTTATTTATTATTAATTATTAAAATTTGTAATTTCAAAAACATAAAAGAAATTAATAAAAAGTGATTTACATTAAATTTTAATTAAAAATACTATTATTTAATAATAAAGTTAATTATTACATATATTAAAATACCGTTAATTGCAAATCATTTTCAAATCATATATAAAGGGAAAAAATTTTTTTGAACTTTTATTTTCTTTTTTTATTCATTATTATTAATAAATCAATATTTTATTGATAACAATAAAAATAGTTTTCTCTGGCAGAAAATTAAAAAAAAAAGTAAAGAAACAAATTAATTTTTTTTTTATTTTGTAAAAAAAATAGATAAAATAATAATAGTAATATATATATTTATATTTATATAAACTTATTAAAATAAATAAATTAATTGTAAATAAATAAAATTATTCCTATAATTAAAAAATATATAAATAGTAATTCAAAAATGAAATTCGCTGTCGTTTTAACTGCAATTGCTGCTGTCGCAGCCAAGGCTTCTGCTGCCTCTTGTTTCTCCCAAAAGCTTGGTTATCCATGCTGTAATGGTAATATAGTCGTTTACACTGATAGCGATGGTAAGTGGGGTGTTGAAAATGGTCAATGGTGTGGTATGCCAAATGGTCAAGCCGCTACTTCTTGCTGGGCCAATGCCTTAAATTACCCATGTTGTAAGACCACCACTGAAGTTGTTTTAACTGATAATGATGGTAAGTGGGGTATTGAAAATAATGAATGGTGTGGTATTAACTCCAGCTCCAGCTCTGGTAACAACAACAACAACAACCAACAACAACAACAACCACAAGAACCAACTTACAGTTTCGGTTACGCTTTAAAGAACACTCCAGTTCCATCATCTGGTTGTGGTAAGAACTTAAGTCTTCCAAAGACTGGTTCCTTTGAATTCAAATGGGGTAACAACAAGCGTACTGTCCGTATTGATATCCCAGATAACTATGATAAGAGCAAGCCATACCGTTTAGTCTTCGGTATGCACTGTATGGGCGGTTGGGCCGGAGGTGTCCAACAAGAAGGTTACTATGGTTTAAAGCCATTAGATACTGGTAAGACTACCATTTTCGTTGCTCCAGAAGGTAACGGTCAACAACTCCCATGGGGTGAAGCTGATTACTACATGTTCGATGAACTTCTTGCCAAGTTAAAGGGTGATCTCTGTATTGATGAATCCCGTGTCTTCTCTACTGGTTTCAGTTACGGTTCTATGTTCTCTAACGGTCTTTCCTGGAACCACCAAAAGGTTCTCCGTGGTGTTGCCGTTTACGAAACTGCTGAACGTAACATCTGGCTTCCAAAGCACACTGGTGAACCAATTGGTTGGATGGGTGTTCTTGGTTTCGATGATGGTCTCTGTACTCCAGAAATGGGTCGTCACGCTCGTGATATCATCTTAGAACACAACTCCGAAAACGGTGCTGCCGTTAAGGAAAGAGCTGAAGAAGCTACTCCAGGAGGTCCACACAAGTGTTACGATTACAAGACTGTTGACCAACGTTTCCCAGTTCGTTGGTGTACTCAATCTGGTGGTCACCTTTGGGATCACAAGGACCCAGGTCAATACCAATCTTGGGTTCCACAAGCTACTTGGGAATTCATTAACAAGTTCTAGATTATTTTTTTTACAATTTGTTTTTACTATAAATAATATAAAAACCATAAAATCTTTTTATATTAAAAACTTTTCTTAATAATTTTTTTGCCAATGAAATAAATTATTAATATATAAAACAAAAGAAAAAAAAATAAAAAATTAAAAAAAAAAAGTATACATATCGCTGTATTACTTTATAAATATAAAATTATCTGTACAGGTTTAAATATAAAAATTAAACAAACAAACAAAAAAATAAAAATAAATATATATATATTTTAAAATAACATTTTTTATTTTAATGATGTTTTTGAGGGATTAAAAAATTTTGGTAAAAGTTTGGAGTTTTAATGATGTGTAGAGGAATCATTGTCCCAATTGGTAATATTCTCCCATTAGGGTGTAAGAGTTTACAATTTATTAAAAATTTATATTTAACATTCAAAACTTCTAACCAAAATCATGCCTTTTGCTATTGGTCAGCAATGGTCAATATTCAAAAGGTTTGAAGCAACATCCAAGAGCGTCCATGCTGAAGAAACAGTAAGACAGGCCAGGAGGGCCAGCGCAACCAATGGAGATCATAATTTTGTCCCATGATAAAATTTTGATCTTTGGCTCGGTGTCCCATTGGAAGTCAAATACAATTATTATACTTTAGTATGATAGTGGCTTTCTTACTTTAATTAAAATTACTAGAATACATTATACCCAATTTTTATTCATTTGTGTTTATTTAAACATATTTTTTTTTATTTTTATTTTAATTTTAATTTTTTTATTACATGTATTATAATTTTAATTAAATTAATAATAAAGTTTAAAATATTTGATGCCGTTAAAAAAAAAAAAAAAAATAAAATACTTGTTAAAAAATATATACTATTTATTATAATATTAATAATATATATAATAAATACTATATTTAATATTAATATTTTTTTTTAAAGAGAGATTATGGGATTTTTTTTTTTTTTTTTATTACTTATTATTTAATCAATCCCTCTTGGGAACGTGCCTTCATTTATTTAATAAATGTAGTTTCTCAAGGGGGTCTACTCATGCTCATCCCCTCTTGGGAACGTGCCTTCATTTATTTAATAAATGTAGTTTCTCAAGGGGGTCTACTCATGCTCATGGTACTGAGAGAGTAGAAAGAATTAAATCCAAGTATTGCGCAATGGATGCTTGGTGCCCTCTTAGGAACGTGCCTTCATTTATTTAATAATGGAGTTTATCAAGGGGGTCTACTCATGCTCATGGTACTGAGAGAGTAGAAAGAATTAAATCCAAGCATTGCGCAATGGATGCTTGGTTAGTCTTTAAGGGAAAATTATTAGGACTAAGCTCATGGTACTGAGCGATTAAAAAACATTTTATTCATCGAATTTAAGTATTTGATGAATAAGTTGAATGTTTGATACTCAGGTAAGTTTGTATAGTATTTAATTAGAAGAGCAATACATTTTGTTGCTGTATTTTTTTCTTTTATTCATGTATTCATGTAGTACTACTCTTCTCTTGTAAGAATCCAATGTAGTCAACTTTAGCATTTGCATTTGCATTGTATTTTTATATTCATGTAGCTATTGTTGTATTGTTTCTTGTAAGAGACTGATTCACTCTACATCATGTAAAAATACTATTCACAAGCTTTCTGGTGTCAACATTCTTGATTCAAATTTTTTACCAATTTAAATATTTAATGAAAAGTAAAGTCAAACAATTTTAGTGTCAAAAAGCGAATCGAATTTACTAACAACAAACCAAAACTAGAATTTTTAAAGAAAATTTACAACTAGAATTCAAAAAAAAAAAAAGAAACTTTAAACAAAGCATCGTAACAATTTTTGTTCTATCCAGTACTTTTAAGAAGAGAGAGAGAGACAGATTTTTTTCCATATACGTTATATTTGTAATTTTTATTAGTATTTATTTTATATTCAATATTTTTTAATTAGAATTTATTATCATGTCAGTCCTTTATATTAAAGATAAGAATTATATCAGACGTGGTACCCGGTCTTATGGTATCCCCTTAGATGATATTCGCTCCTTCTTTATCCGTGGTATTCGATCATGGTCAGTAAATATGCTATAGGAAAAACTCGAGGTTATTCTAGAAGATAAATTTAATTCAGTTATTAGTGTTAAATATTTTCAGACTTTCAATGATCACTTTTTCTTAGTCAAGGTTCATGGTTCATCGAAAGATTGTATTAAAATCTTACACATGTTAAAGAAGAAACTTTCAGTTACCTCAATTTCCTTTTCAGCTCGTAGTAGAAGGAATCACAAATACACTTTTTCCACTCTCAAACGTAAAATTTTAGTTTCTAATAAACATCAACATTCTATTCAACAATCATTTCAACAATCAGTTCAACAATCTCATCAACAATCCGATCTTCAACTAGATCTTCAACAAGATCTTCAACAAGTTTCCAATCATGAAAATATTCCAGATCTACAGCAAACACAATTTCAATCTCAACATTCAACAATTAATTCTAATAGCTCTATCAACTCTGATAACAGTTCAATAGTTGATAGTTCTTCAGTTTCACAGCCATCTAGTAATAGTTCTACTTATTCCTCTGATGCATCATCCATTAATAACGATGACTTTAATAATAATAATAATAGCAACGATTCTTCCTCATCCAACAAGCCTGATAACTTTTCTTTTTGTCTTAGTTGGAACACCAATGGGTGGAATCACGAAAAGAGAGATAGTATTAGCTATTTCACAGCTATTTTCAAACCATTATTTTTATGTTTCCAAGAAACTGGTAATGGTTCTGGATCGAATACAGATTATCCTTGTCGTGTTACTTTGCGAAACTATAGACACTTTTTCAAGAAAGCTGACGAATCAGTTCCGGGAATGAGAGGTTTATATTTAGGTTTTCACAATTCGTGTCAAGCCTCACTTGAAAACTTCTCTGGAAAGTATATTATTTCTATTTATACTTTTAGTCTTTGGAATAGATTCAAATGCTCGATTGGAAATGTTTATATGCCTCATAGTCATCACAACATCTATGTTGATCATGCAAAGTTAGAAGTTCGCTTGTGGTTGCAAACTAATTCATCCCATCCATCGATTCTTGTTGGTGATTTTAATATGTCTAAAGTAAAATTATCCAATTGGTTATCAACTAATGGATTAGGAGATTGGGAAATTCTTCCGCTTAGAGGGTCGACTATCTCTTGGACTCGAGGTGAACAATCTTCCGACATTGACCATGCTCTTATCAATTTGAAGATGAAAGATCTTATTCACTCAGGATCATTTATAAATAATTTTTATCCTGTATCAGACCATAAGCCACTTCTTATTAATGGTAAAATTATTCCTATGGAAGATTTTTCTAATGACTTTAATGTTCCTAAGAAAATTCTGAAATGGAATAGATTAAAATGTATTGAGGAAAAGGAATCTATTCTCAGTCATAATAAATTCCAAATTCTTTCAGCAAAATTCAACGATCCTAATGTTTCTACAGATGAACTTTCCAAAGAGTTTACTTCAACTGCTTTTTCAATTGCAGACGAGCTCAGTATTACCTCAGCTAATAATGTTATAAAGTCTTCATTTCATATTTCACAACAAATTTTTAATCTTCAAAAAATCAAAATGAAGTTGTATAAGAGATTTAAAAAAGAAAGAATTTATGATATAGATGAATTTATTAAAAGAATTAAAATCTACCGTAAGCTCATTGATTACATCCACAAAAGATGTAATGAATTTAGGAAGCAAGAATATCTTCATTGGATTAAAACAGGATGTGAGTATATGAAGAGTCATAATCCTAAGAAGGCCTGGAAATGGATCAAGAAAACTGCAAAAATTGGAAAAGATTCCTTCTTTATTGCTCAACTAATTAAAAATAAAAATGGAGAATTAGTTGTTGCTACGGAAGAACAACTTGAAGTGTGGCATGATCATTTCGAAAACCTTGCATCAGATCCAAGTGGTGTAAGTCTTGATTTGGAGCATTGGTATGAAGAACCAACGAATAAACGTTTTTCACTTCCTATGCTTGATGAGTGGGATATCAACCAAGATATTAGTATTGATGAAGTCAAGTCAGCTATCCTCACTACTCCAAATTATAAAGCATCAGGTCCGGATGGTATTCCAATTGAATTTTACAAAGCATTAATTCCATCAAGTAATGATTCTAATAATGCTACAGATAATAATTCTTCCGGTAATACCACTTCAGATAATGATGCTCATGGTTTAAATTTTATTCTTAAATTATTCAACCGTATTTGGGATGGAGATTTCCCCAACTCATGGAATGAATCCAGTATTGTTTCTATTCCTAAGAAGGGAGATTTGACAGATTGTGATAACTATCGAGGTATATCACTTATCAATAATGGCATTAAGTTGATTTCCAAAATTGTCACCACTAGAATCTCAGAATATGGTCTAAAGAATAATTTCATTAGACCTGAACAATTTGGTTTTCGAAAAAAGGAAGAAAGTATCAGTCTTTTCATTTCAATCCAAGAAATATGCCGTAGACGTCAATTAGATAATAAAGAGACATATTTGGCCTTTTTAGATCTCAGGAAAGCATACGATTCAGTCCCAATCGGTAATATTCTCTATAAATTAGATTGTTTAGGAATCCGAGGTAAGAGTCTACAATTTATCAAAAATTTATATTTAACATCTAAGGCTAATGTCAAATTAGATGGACAATTCTCGAAATCTTTTGATGTGAAGAAAGGAGTCCGTCAAGGTTGCCCTCTTTCTCCTATTCTCTTTAATCTCTTTATTAATGATATATTTAGAGAGTGCGAAGATCTAGGAGTCAGTTTAGGTGACACTCGATGCTGTGGTGGACTTTTTGCAGATGATATAGTTATTTGTGCTCCAACAAGAGGATGCTTAAAAAAGATGCTTAGAAGAGTTAATGAATGGGCCTTGTATAATGAAATGGAATTTGGTATCCAGAAATGTTCAACGATGGTGATTCGTCCTGAATCAATAGAAAATCAGAACAAGAGAGATCCAACATTTTACTTAGCAGGACAACCCATTCCAACTACTGACTGCTACACTTATCTTGGTGTTCCATTTGATAAGAATTTGTCCCTTAAACCAGTAATTAAAGTTCTTAATAACAAGGTTTTGAAAGGACTTTTCTCAGTCAGTAAATTCTTAAGAAATCCTAATATTCCTATTCCTTTCAAAAAACTAGTACTTAACTCACAAGTGATTAGCAGAGTTTCATACTTTGCACCATTACTTGGATCCAACAAAGCTAGGTCTAGGATTGCTCAGAAGCATGTTAACAAAGGAATACGATGGGTTGCCGGAGTTCATAAAGCTGTATCGTTTATATCTTTATACTCTATCTCAAAAGATTTGAATATTCCTCCATTGTCAGCCAAATGTGCGTTAGCTCAGGTTAGATGTTTTAACAAATGGAAAAACTCAAATTGTATTATCTCACACCTTGTCAATTACATTCCTAAATTTAGAAAATACACGTGGTGCAAATCAAGTAGGACACTTGAAAAAAAACTAAAGAAGCATGGAGATGTTAAAGCAGTTAAAAACTTTTATTGGAAAGATCTCAAAGGGAATTCAATCAAAGCGCAATATTATGATGATAATAAATTTATTGAAACTAAATATTTTATTAAATTATGTTATGAGTACCCAGAGTTTGCCTATGGCTTCTACTGGCTATTGAAAGAAAGAAGCGGATACAAGTTGGATGCTAGAGTTGCCAAAGCTGCTAAATTTGTTGATCCAGTTTGTCCTAACTACTGTCCATGTTGCAAGTGTGGAGATCAAAGTATTAAACATTGGTTATTAGATTGTCCAACATTTAGAGATATCCGTATTAAACATTATGATTCCATAGTCCAGCTATTAAATTTTTTCAGTCAACGTAATTCCAATAGTCCTATCAATAATAATGAAATTGATAATGTCAGTAGAGATAGCAATAACAGTAATAGTAATAGTAACAATAATAATAATAACAATAGTAATAATAACAATAGTAGTAATAGTAATAATAGAAATAGTAATAATAACAATAGTAGTAATAGAAATAATAATATTAATAATGATAGCAATAGTGAAGATAATAATTCTAATTTAGATAGTAATTTAGTTAATGATAGTAATAGTTCTAATAATCCGGTGAATATTAATGTGTATGATTATTCTAGTGTGTGCAGTAAAATATTTAAATTCCTTCTTGGGGGAAGAAGTTTTAACAATATTAATTACAATTCAAGGGAATGGAAAGAACTTTGTAAGCGTCAGATTCAATCTGGTACTAATGAAGGAGCACCATTCTTGACGGTAACCGCGGAACTTCTAACCAAAATCATGCCTTTTGCTATTGGCCAGCAATGGTCAATGTTCAAAAGGTTTGAAGCAACATCCAAGAGCGTCAATGCTGAAGAAACAGTAAGACAGGAGGGCGCAGCGCAACCAATGGAGATCATAATTTTGTCCCATGATAAAATTTTGATCTTTGACTCGATGTCCCATTGCAAGTCAAATACAATTATTATACTTTAGTATGATAGTGGCTTTCTTACTTTAATTAAAATTACTAGAATACATTATACCCAATTTTTATTCATTTGTGTTTATTTAAACATATTTTTTTTTATTTTTATTTTAATTTTAATTTTTTTATTACATGTATTATAATTTTAATTAAATTAATAATAAAGTTTAAAATATTTGATGCCGTTAAAAAAAAAAAAAAAATAAAATACTTGTTAAAAAATATATACTATTTATTATAATATTAATAATATATATAATAAATACTATATTTAATATTAATATTTTTTTTTAAAGAGAGATTATGGGATTTTTTTTTTTTTTTTTTTTTTTTTTTTTTATTACTTATTATTTAATCATTGTATAAAATATATCTAAATGACTTTGTTGAAACTTTTATTAAAAATAATAAAAAACATAAAAATATGTAAATGAACTATTAAAACACTTTAATTTTTTTGAAATATTAACATGACACTTTTAAATTTTTGTTTTTTTTTGAAATATTAACATGACGCTTTTAAAATTTTTGTTTTTTCTAACTTTTATTTTTTTAATAATATTTACGTACACTTTAAATTATGGTATTTTATTATATATATATATATATATTTTACTTAAATACTAAACAACTTTTATTTTAAATCTATATTTTGAAATTTTTTTTTTTTTATTTTTTTTCTAATTTTTTTTTTCAGCTTTCTTAGCAGCTTTCATAGCTCTTGGTTCAATACTGCGGCCTTGACTTTTGATTGGCTTTAACTTCCTAACAGCTCTTTTTTCAAGAGTATCAATGGATTCAATTTCTTCATCTTCAGTTGAAATTTCATTTAATTCAGTTTTAAAAGTATTTAATAAAAGAGGGCTTCTTTTTGATAATAATTCAACTTCGCTGCGTCTTTGCTTTTTAGCTGCTTTAGCAGCCTTTTTAGCAACAGCTCTTTTTTCAAGAATATCAATGGATTCAATTTCTTTTTCTTCAGTTGAAATACCATTTAATTCAGTTTTAAAAGTATTTAATAAGAGTAAACTTTTTTTGGAGGGTAAACCGATTTCATTCTCATTAAAAATGTGATTGTCATTTAATTTACTTGAGGAATCGGATTCAATATTACGTTTTTGCTTTTTAGCTGCCTTTTTAGTAGTAACTTTCATACCTCTTGGTTCAATACTGCGGCCTTGACTTTTGATTGGCTTTAACTTCCTAACAGCTCTTTTTTCAAGAGCATCATTGGATTCAATATCTTTTTCATTTTCAATAAAAATACTATTTAATTCAGTTTTAAAAGTATTTAATAAGAGAGGATTTCTTTTGGATAGTAATTCAATATGGGTATCACTAAAAACAATACTATTTGGTTCATTTTCTAATGAATGAAAATGAGCTGAAGCTAAATTTAAAGCAAAAAGAAATAAACTAATATTCTTAAAGTTCATTTTTTGTTGTTTTAATGCTTTAATGGGTATATTTTTTTTATATAAAAAAAAATAAATAATTAAAAAATTAATATTTTTAATTATAATTCTAAAAAAAAAGAAAAGATTCCTTTCTTTTATATGTTTTTTTTTATTAAAAGAATTAATGGAAAAAAAAAAATATAAAGTTTAATATAGTATATAAAAAAAAGTATTAATAATAATAATCTATATTAATAATATTTTTTATTAAAGTTATATTTAGTAGGTTTTAATAATTATAAAAAAAAAAAAGCAACAAGTACAAGTTTCATTATCATTAATAATTGATTAAAGTTTAAAAAAATGATTTGTTCTAATGATTTTTCAATTATTAAAAAAAAAATAAAAGTTACTATATTTAACTGATTAAATCATTAATTATAATGTTGATAGTGTAACCAGTGCATCTAATATTGGCATATTAGAACATTTAATTTACATTTATTTTATTTAATAATTACTTTTTTTTTTTATTTTATTTTATTTATTTGAAATATTGACTACATTTATTTTATTTAATAATTACTTTTTTTTTATTTTATTTTATTTATTTGAAATATTGACTAAGTGATCCTATAATTATTCGAAAAGAAAAAAAAAAAAAAGGTTAAAAAAAATAAATGAAAAATGGTATATTTGTAATATAATATTTTTAATAGTTCTAAATATACTAAAAAATCTATTTTTTTTATTGAATAGGAATAATTCTAATGAAATATGAATGAATAGAAAAAGAATCATTTGATTTTCTTTTTTCTTTCCTTTTTTTTTTATAAATAAAAACAAGTTTAAAAGGTCTAAAAAGAAATATTATATATTATATAGAAGTATATTAAATTTAATATGGATGATAAGAAAAAGGAAAAAAAAATATGGAATGATATTTTTTACTGAAGATTATATATAGGATTTATTGAACTATTTCTAATTTAAAAAAAAAAAAAGAGATTTATTTCATATTGAAGGAATTATAAATATTTAAGTGTATTCAATATTAAATGCTATTTTTAAAATTTACAAAATAATAATAATAATAATAATAATAATAATAATAATAATAATAATAATAAGAATAAGAATTAATTTAAAGAAAAAAGATGATCCTAAATATATTTCAATGGAATACATTTAAAATTATTTTTTTAAAATGTAAAGTTATTCCTTATTATGTTTTACGATTCATATTAAAAGTAATAATTTAACATACCTAAATTACTAATATAGTGTATAAAAACTTTTTTAAAATGTTTTTAGAATTATTATATGTATCTATATCATTTTTTTCGTAAAACTTTATATAAATATTTTTAAAAAAATAAAAATTGTTTTGTTAAAAGATAAAGTACACATACACTTTAATTTCATTTTTTCATTTTTTTAAACTATAATATTTTAAACCTTTTTTTAATATATTATTTATTTATTTATAGATATGTTTTTTTATTTTTTTTTTTAATTTTTTTTTTTTAATTTTTATATTTTATGAAACTGGATTTTTTTTTATTTAATTCTATATTTACATTTTAATATTTTTTAGCAGCTTTCTTAGCAGCTCTTCTTTGAAGACGTCTTTGTTTTTTGGCTTTTTTGGCAATTCTTCTTTCAAAATTACGTCTTTGCTTTTTTGCTTTCTTAGCAGCTCTTCTTTCAATAATAGATTTTGTTTTTGATTTTCTAATACCTCTTTTTTCAATATTTTCTTCCTCTGATCTTAATTCATCCTTAACCTTATCTTCGAATTCAATGGGGAAAATTTTAGAATGATCAAAATCTCTTTTTAATGGTGGTTCAATTTCATTTATAACAGCAGTTTCTTCAACCTGAGGTTCAATCAAAATAACATCACTTTCATTTGGTTCTACTTCTAATGGAAGAGAGGAAGCAGTGGCAGCTAAAGTTAAAGTATAAAGGAATAAATTTTTAAGATTCATTTTTTTTTTATTTGATTAATAGTATATTATTTATGTGTATATTTTCTTTTTGATATTAAAAATAAAGAATATAGAAAAAAAATTTAAAAACAACTTCCTTCCTTTTATATATTCTTTTTTTTTTTAAAAAAAAAAATTCAATTACTTCCTAGGAAGGGTTGATGTTTAATTATACAGCTAATTTAATAATTACAAATGAATTATATAATTACCATATAAAGATTATAGATTATATAATTAAAAGCATATAAAATTTTAATGAACATAATTATTTTTTTTTTATGTTCTAATTAACAAAAAAATGATTTCCTTTCGATCTAATTTAACATAGTTATTTTTTTTTTGTGTCCTTTCAATTATAATTAAAGAATAATAAATTTCATTATTTCTTATTAATTATATAATTATAATTATAATTATAATTGTAATTACTATAGCAATTACAAAATTTATATAATTTAAATTATAAATAAATAAATAAATAAATAAATAATTAATTAATTAATTAATTAAACAAAAAATTTAAATGCATTACTTTAAACATTAATAATAACTTAATAATTTTAATAATAATAAAAAGGAACATATTTATTTTTATTATAAAATTTAGTATTTAATACATTACAATTTAATATACTTATTGAAAAGTAATCTGTTTTTTTTCTATAATTATTAATTCATATTATAATATTTTTTTTACTTCCTGTAGGTGGTATTGGATTATTACTGGATCATGTGGCATTATTTTTTTTTTAAAACCTTTAATTATTTAATTTTTAACCATTTTTTATTAATTGTTTTTTTTAAATCTCATGAATAAAATAAAATAAATAAATGAATATAAATATATATATTTATTATTTGAAATATTAAATCCTTTCTTTATAAAATAAAAAATATTAAACTAGTTTAAAAATAATTATTCAAGTGACCTTTTTTTTCTTCCCAGGATTTGTGGTAAAAATTCCCTTTTTTTTTTCAGGTGGTACAAAATTAAAATTTTAATTATTAATTTTGAAATTGTGATTTTTTTTAAATAAAAAATAATAAATTAAAAAATCATATTAAATTAATAAAAAATAAATTAATTTTTATTTTTAAAATTTAAAAAAAAAATAAAAAAAAATATTTTAGAAAAGTTTTTGTAATTTAAAGCGAAGGAAAAAAAAGTTTTTTTTTTTATTGAAAATGTTATTTAAAGGAAAGAAAAAAAAGAAATGATGTAAAAATGAAATCGAATTTTAAAACATTTTTTCATTAAAGAAATTAAAGAAAAAAAAAATATAATTTTAATGTATTTAATTTTATTCCATATAAAGGAAAGGATCCTAATCTTTTATTATTATCGTTTCATCACTTGCTTATGTAATGAATTTATCATAAGATGCTACCTACCCCAATATACCATAAGAAATGAAGTGTGTGTGACTATGCTATTAATTATTTTTATTTTTTTATTTTTTATAATATTTTTTTTTATATTAAAAAACTTTAAAAAATTAATTTTAATATAAATAATAAAAATTAAATTTTAAGAACTGAAAGATGTTTTTTGACTTTTTTTGAAATTTTAAAAAAAAAAAAACTTGTTCTAAAATGAATAACTAAATAAATAATATTTTTTTATTATTCCATAAAAGAATTATCAATTTTAAAAATACAAATATTTTTTTTTTAAAATAATATATTAAGAAAAAAAAATATTAAAATATATATAAATCTATATAATTATTTAATTGATATTTTAGTATATTATATCCTTATTTTTATGGAAAAAAAAAAGGTGTGTAAAAATCTATTTAAATTCTTATCTTCTTTTATAACAACACTAAAAAATAAAGTATTATTAAAATGCTATTCAATACAACAATTAATATGAAATAATAGCTCTATATATTGTAAAATAAAAATAAAAAAAATCCTCAATTATACAATTAGATAATTTTTATAAAATAGATATAAAAGGAGTCGTATCATATATTACCTTTTTGGAGTATTATCAATTTATTTAAAAATTATTATTATAATTATTATTTAAAAAAAAAAAATAAAAACAAAAATATTTCAATACTATTCTTAATATTAAATACAAAATCAAGGAATTTCCATTTTCTATCTGTTTTATAATTATTCATTATATTCTATTGTTAAATATTCAATATCAAAAAAAAAAAAAAAAAGAAAGCTCTTTTCTATCTGTTATCTCAATTTTGATATATAGTCATAAATAATAAATATATAAAGAAGTAAAAAAAAAAAGTTAATTCTTAATTGTAACTATACCTCTCAACAATAACAAGAAAAAAAAAATAATTAAATATTTTAATATTAAAAGTCAAATATATATATAATTATTACAACATAATAATAATAAAAAAAAAAAGTTAAATATTTCAAATATCTTTATAAAAAAATCTATCTATCTGTCTATCTATCTATCAAAGTTTATTATTATTATTTTTTTTTAAAAAAAAAAATGGCTAGAACCTACAATAAATTTTTAGAAAATTGTAGAGAAGGTTATATTGAAAAGGTTAAAACCGTTGTCAATAAAAATAAGGTTAATATTAATCGAAGAGATAAGAAAGGAAAAACCGGATTAGAATATGCATGTAGTAGAGAAAGAACTGATGTTGTTGATTTTTTACTTTCCGAACCTTGCATTAATATTAATAATCAAAATGAAGAAGGGGAAACCGCCTTACACATTGCTTGTACCCAGAATAATACACATATTGTAGAAAGTTTATTAAGTCATGGTGCAGATATTAATATTAAAAATAAAAATGGGGAAACTCCATTATACGTGGCTTGTTCCACCGGTAGAAATGATATTATTGAAGTATTAATAAATCATAAAGCAGATTTATATTCAAAAACAAATTATGATTATGATCCTTTCAGAGTTCTTTGTTTTAGACATAATATTGAAGGTGTGGAACTTTTCTTAAGTTTAGGTTATCCTTTACAAAATATTCAAACAGAACTTCAAAAAGCAATGCTTTTTATATACGAAATCAAACGAATGAATATGCAAAAAATTAAAGAACTTTTAGAATCTGGAGTTAAAGTTAATTATACAACAAGATGTAACTATACCGCTTTACATTTAATGTGTGAAGATGATAAATGTTTACCTATCGTAAAACTTCTTATATCATTTAATGCCAATATTAATTATGTTACAGATGATGGTTGGACACCTCTTCATATTGCTTGTCATCAAGGTTGTTTTGAAATTGCTAAATATTTATTGGAGAAAAAAGCTGATGTAAATGCTATCACACATCATTTAATGACACCTCTTCATTTTGCAAGTTATTTTGATCATGCAGATGTGGTCAAGTTATTACTTGATCATGGTGCTGATCCTAATTTAAAAGATGATTGTCAACTTACCGCTTTGGACGTGGCGAAACAAGAACAATTAATTGATATTATTGAAATCTTGGAAAATTATAAAAAAGAATAAACTTTTTTTTTTTTTACAATTTTCCCCTTAAAAAAAAAACGAAAAAAGCAAACAAACAAAAATAAAATATATATAATTAAGAAATAATTAATAATAAAATCATTCTAAATAATAGTTACTTTATTAAACTACTATTATATATATATATATATTTTAAAAAAAAAGACATGTATTAATCTTGTAAATTAAATTTAAAAGAAATAAATTTATTAAAAAAAAAAAAAATAAAAAATAAAAAAAAAATATATTTTGATTTTTTATAATACAAATACTTATTTTTTATTTCTTATTTGATTTATATATGTATTTTAATAATTGATTACAATTTTTTTTTTGTTTATAATGTTTAAGCATTAAAAAAAAAAACTTTGTATTTTATCCTTTTTTCTTTTTCAACATTTCATTTTAAACTGTGGAATTCAACATTTTCAATATTCCATTGATCATTACTATATTTTAAATTTAATACAGAGAAACGACCATAACAAAGACCTCCTGGGTTGACAACTGGAATAGTACCAAAATCAGTCATACCTTGATCAATGCCATATTTAGTTTAATTGTAAATTAATAAATATAATATATATAAATAAAGGAAAGTTTTATTTATTTCATTTTAAAAAGTAAATAATCTTTTTTTTTTTTTTTTTTATCTAGATATAAATACCTTTTCCTGCATGAGTATGACCATGAATCCATAATAATGGTGTATCCTTTTCCTAATAATAATGATGATATATATATATATATATCATTAATTAATATTTTTTTTTAATTTACTCTTTTTATCTTTTTTTTTTTTTCATTTATATCATTATTAATTACTTGATATTTTATGGTTTTCATCATGTTATAGGCTATTTCGGATCCAGATTGAATTTTTTCATTTTCATTATATGGTTTTTCGTGTTTAGCAGTGGTACCTTTTAATAAAAATAGTTCATTTTGATAAAAAAAAAATTAATATATATATATATATATTTAAAAGAAAAAGATAAAACTTTTTTTTATATAAAACTTACCAATCCAAGCTGGTCCAATATGAGTTAAAATAATTAAAGCATCATTACTATTCTTTTTAATTTTATCCCATGCATTCATTAAATGAGAAAATCCCATACCATATTGTTGTTCACTGAATGGGAAACCTGGAAATTACGTTATTATTAATAATAATAATAAAAGTATTAAAACGTGATTATATATAAATATCATCTCCAACAATTATTATTAATAGGAATGATAGATGTTGGGCTGTAATCATTTTAGTAATGTAATTTCAATATATATACCTGGCCATTCAATCTTATCTTTATCACTATACAAGTAAGCATCAATAGAACCACCAAAACCTGCAATATATAAGTTCTTTTCTATAGATAAAGTCATAGGATTTATAAAATTTATAAAATATTAATTCATGTGAGTTACAAAAATCTGAAAAAAAAAAAAAAAAAAAAAAAAATACGACAAAAAAAGTTGATTATAATAGATAAAAAAAAAAGTATCATTTTTTTAAGACTCTAAAACATTAACATAAATAGGTTACTCTATATAAATATAATATAAAAAATTTAAATATTCCATACCATGAATTTTTACATATTTATTATGAATATTTCTATCTGAAAGTCTGGAGTTGTATTCAGTTAAAGCTTGTACTGGTAATGGTTGCCATTCTTCTGGATTTTCACAATCTTGTGGAACAGAATCGAATAAATATTTGGAATCGTGATTTCCTGAATATTTAAAGCGACATTATTATTATTATTATTATTTTTTACAATTTAACGTAATATTATTTGCATTATTATTATTAAAACAATAATATTGAATAAATAAATAGTTTGTTATAATATTATCATTATATAAATTTGGTATATTCGTTTGTTGTTGTTTAAAAAATTTAAATATAATAGAAAAGAATTAATTCCTTGAAAGCATAATAATTAAATTTAAATTCTTTATAATATGAATTATTAATTTACCTGGAATGTATAATACATTCTTTGATATTTTTTTTAATTCTTCTAAAACAACTAAATACTTTTTTTATTTTATTTTATCATTTAATTTTATTGTTTATAAAATAATATAACATTTATATTTGAATAGAAATAGATATTATCATATCAATATATTTACTCCTTCATCTCCTGCAAGTGCTTGTTCCTCATTTAAATTACAAAAATCTCCTGGATTTAAAATTAAATCAAATCTTTTTTTTTTTTATAATAATAATAGGATATATTTTTAATTTAAAAGTTCAGATAGTATTTTTTTTTTTTTTTTTTAATAAATGTTTATTTTTTAAATATTACTTTCTGTTATTCTTTTTTGTCCATTTTTCTAATTTTTTTATATTTTCAAAGGATAAGTGAACATCTGAAGCTATTAATATACTCAAACAATTCTTTTTTTCTTGCTTATTTTTAAGTATTCTTTTTATGTAAAAATAAGAAAAAATTAAAAGTACAATAATATATTCAAGCATTTTTCACTCTTTTTTTTTTTTTTTCTTTTCCTTCCTTTTTATCTATCGCTTTTAATAAGTATGTAAACGCAAAAGTATTTACTTGATATCTTTCAAAGTATTTTTTTTTTTTTTTTTTTTTACATAAAGGTTTTAAACCTTTCCCTTTTTAAAAAAAGAAAAAGAAAATTGTAATTGTAAACGTCTTTTTCACCAATAAAAAATAATTTATTAAATTAAAAAATATTAAAATTTATTTATTAATTAATTAAAAAAAATTAAATTTTATTTTAATAAAATTTATCCATAAAATAAAAAAAAAAAAAAAAAAAAAAAAGAAAAAAAAGAAAAAGGTGGATTGACACATTTTTATCATTCTTGATAAAAGTATTTTTTTTTTTTTCATTTTTATTCTACCTCTTTTTTCTTTATGCATATATAAAAAGGTTTTTTAATGATATAAGGTATTCTCCATGTTAATCCTATAAACATTTATTTATTTTGATATTAGTAAAAACAGGAAAGAATAATTTTAAAGGTATAATTAATAATTTGAAAAATACTTTTTTTTTTTTTTTACATCAATACTTGGTATATTGAAAAAAAAAAAAAAAAAGTATTTCAATGTATTATACCTTGATAGTGAAATAAATTCAAATTTTATAATAAAAATGATAATTATATATGTATATATAAAAAGAAATATAAATGATAATATAAATGTTAAAATAAAATGAAAACAAAGAAATTGTTACCAACAATTTATTTATTGATCTCACTTATTTCTATATCTATGTTCAAAGCAATGAAAAAAAATAAGATGTAGTTTAAACCAGTGACAACACCATTAATGAAAATATTATTAATCATAAAATACAATTTAAATATTTCCAGTTTCTTTTTCTTTTTTTTTTTTTTTTTTATTTTTTTTTTTTTAAAAAAAAGTGAAATTTATTAATGTATTTTTTTTTTTATTTTTTAATAAATTGTATTGATATTCAATAGATTTTTTTTAATAATGGATAAAAAAAGTACCTCAGCAGGTGAAAAAACTAAAAAGGAATCTAGGTAAATTATAAAAATTGGTTAACGTAATTTATTAATTATTCTAAAATGTTACTAAAGTGAGATAAAATATTAATTTTATATTGTTTTTCAATGTGTTTATTATGTTTCATTATCTTAAAATACATGCCTATTTTTGTTACACCATAATAATTTAAACGTTTTTACAATTTTCAAAAAATTTCACATCTTTTCAACAACAACAACAAAAAAATAATAAAAATAATATATAATATATTTGTTCATGTAAAAAAGATCGAGGTCAAAATCAAGATCTGTTTCCAGAAATCGTAGCTTATCAATGTCACGTTCAGTCTCTATTTCACGTTCACGTTCTCGCACACGTTCCCGCACACGTTCCCGTTCCCGCTCCCGCTCTCGTTCTTTAAGATCATCAAGATCTCGTTCAAAATCTTTTTCAAAAACTAGAAATTCATCTCGTTCCAATTCCAGAAAAAGAAGTAGAAGTGATTCAAGATCAAGAAATACAAGAATTATTGTAAAGAAACTAACAAAAAATGTTAATGTAGACCATTTAAGAGAAATATTTGGAGTCTATGGAACAATTACAAGCTTAGATCTTCCAATTGATAGAAAATGTAAATATAATGAAATTTGAAATTAAAAAAAAAATATGAATTAAACATGGATGATTATTTGATCTTTTTATAAATGAATAATATCAGTTTTTTTTTTTTTTTTTTTTTTGAAATTCACTAAAAAAAAAAAAAGGATTTAATAGAGTATAATAATGAAAAAACAGGAATATTAAACAGGAATACTTTTAACAAAATTATAGTATATAGTTATTATCATGTCAATATTTAGAATTTTTATAATCTACTCATAAAGAATAATGTCACTATCTATTCATTATTTTTTATTATCTATATAGATTAAATCACCATTTTATATATATAAATTTTGAGTTTATTACTCAGCACTAAAACAAATTAACTGTTATCCTAATTCATAAATATTTTATTTTCTTTTTATAAATATCAAATACTATATGTATTATCCATATGATTAACCAAACTCTCTCTATTTTTTATTCTTCTTTTTATTATAATTTTAAAATTTAATTTCAACATAATTAGTGGGTTGCTCTAGAGGATATGCATTTATATCCTTTGAAACGTCTGATGCTGCAAAGAACAGTATTCGTTATATGAATGAAGCTCAAATTGATGGTTCTGTTATTTCATGTAGTTATGCTATAGAAAGAAGAGCACCAGCTGTTACTCGTAGATCTCCATCTATTACTAGAAGAAGACCAGCAACATCAAGTGATCATTACAGACCAAATTATGATAATCGTAGACCAATTAGAAGAAAGAGTCCAATAAGAAGAAGAGGAAGATCTCGTACTAGATCTAGATCAATTTCACGTAATAGAAGAAGATATAGTAGAAGAAGAAGTAGATCTTCATCCTACTCATCTATTTCTTCATACTCTAGAAGTCGTAGCAAGGGTCGTAGATCAAGATCAAGACCACGCGCTCGTCCATTAAATAATAGCGCTAATACTAGAAGAAGAGGACGTAGCAGTAGTATTAGTAGCAGAAGTAGTAGAAGCTTTAGCAGAAGTTTAAGTAGAAGCAGAAGCCGTAGAAGAAGCTATTCTCGTAGTTTATCACGTAGTTTCAGCCGATCCTCTAGAAGCAGTAGTAGAAGTAGATCTAGAAGTCTCACCAGAAGTAGATCAAGAAGACGTAGCTATTCACCAAAAAGAAAAACTCGCGCAAGAAGCTATTCCAGATCCAGAAGCAGAACAAGAAGTAGATCAAGAAAATAGGCATTTTTTTTTTAACAAGACATATTTAGTAAGGAAAATATATATATATGTACGCATATATATGTATATAATATGTGTATTACCAATGGAAAACAAACAAAAAAAAAAAAAAGTATTATAATATCATTTTCAGTTCAATAATATGCTTATAAATATATTATTGATCTATTTTAATATCTATTTCCCATTTTTTATATTATTTTTAATCAAATATGGTTTTTATTATAAAAAAAAAAAAAAAAAAAAAGTTGAAAGGATCTAAAAAATAAAGGATAAAAAAAAAAGACATTTAAATTATATTCAATTGTATTAATGAAAAGATAAAAAAAAAAAAAAAAAAAAAAAAAAAGAGTAATAGTAATGATGATGGAAGAAAAAAAAAAAAAGATAATATTATAACGATATGATTCTTTTCATGCTCTTTTTTTTTAAAAAAAAAAAATTTCTTTATTTTTAATTCCTTTTTTTTTTTTTTCTTCATATTATATTACTATTAAACAAGCAATTAAATAAATAAAATATATTAATATATATATAAACAATTCTTTGTGTGTTATTATTCATTGTCTATACATGTAAATGTAAATGAAAGAAAAAATTAAACCCATATTTTCTCTATTCTTTTTTACTTTACTTTGGGTGTATGTTACCTTTTTTTTTTAATTAAATAGAAATAATCCAAAAATAAATAAAATTTGAATTTTATTTTTAATATAAAATTTTTAATAATATAAATGAATAAATCAAATAAATAAATAAAAAACTTTTTTTTTTTTTAATAAAAAATAATAAATAAATAATAAAAAACGGCGGTAGTTATATAAAAGAAAGAAAGACAAGAAAGTAATTATTGTATTTTAGATTCTTTTATTTATTTATTTATTTATTATAATAGATGGTTATTGTAATTATAGGTTGAATAAATTTTTTTTTTTAAAAAAAAATAATAAAAATCTTTTCATTTATATTATTATTTATTTATTTTTTTTTTTAAAAAAAAAAAAAAGAAAATATTAAAAAATATAAATTAAAAACAAAAAAAAAAAAAAAAAAGAAAGATAATTAGCAACGAAAACTGTTTTTAATGTATATTCAGAAGAGAGTATATTTGTAGAATAAAAAAAAAAAACAAAATTCCAAAATAAAGATTTATTATCAAAGCTTAGATTAAACCATACCAACAACAACAACAACAACTATACTACCACTAACAATAATATTATTATTATAAAATGGAAAAAAAAATATTAAATCTAAAACCGTCAACTCAGTTATTGAGAAGACCTTCCGGTCAACTTCAAACAGCAAACTCAATGAATTCGTTAAGTTCTAAAAATAGTACAACATTTTCTTCTTCTCCTTTATTTGGACCAGTAAGAAAAATATCGAAAAGAAGTATACCAAATTTATCGTCATTTAATAATATAATGGATCACGGTACTGTAGCCTCTTCAGCAAATATATTAAAAAGTATTAGTGAACTTGATTCAGCAAGTTTAAACAAAGATATTAACTATTCAGAAACAAACATTAAAGATAACTGGCATATTATATGTATTAAAGTATTACCGTTATTTAACGGTCAAGGTTTACAAGACTTTATCGAAGATTTAAATGATTTGGTTAAACGTTGCATGGAAGTAAAAACTCCTAAAACACTTGCTTACAACATTAATGAATTATTAAAAAATGGTATTTACACTATTAATACAAAGCTTATAGAAGTGACGGATAATTCTTTAATTTCACGTCTAGTGGAAATATGGACATTTTTCTTTGATTCTATTATGCCTTACATTAAAGGTATTTTTTTACCTCTTTCTTTCGACCCAAGATACAGTATTCTTGATATACCAAGAATGGCATTTACTTGTTTCAGAGATTTTGTTATATTACCAAATATTGATCGTATTGAAGAAGTATTAAATATGCAATTTACAGGAAAAATTCCAATAGACCCGCAATTTAATACGATTTCAGGACGATTCATACAAATGTTATCTATTTTATACGGTATTTTGGATGAAAAACAACAATCTATCTATAATGTATTAAAGATATTAAGAGCTAATACCAATGGTAATAACCGTATGTCTTATATTTCACTAAAAAAGACCAAAAAATATCCATTAACTGAATTACAATATTAAAAATACCCTATATTATGATATAATGTAGTCATAACAATAAAATAAAAAAGAATATATAAATAGTTATTCATAATTTTTTTTATTCCCACCAAAAAAAAAAAAATAACAAAGGAATAAATAAGTATTATAGTTTAAAAGTATACTATAAACACTCTTTTTTTTTTTTAATAAAAAATTATCTATATATTTATATATTGTATCATCATAATAATTACTAAATTTCTATTAAAAAATAATTAAGAATGAGTAAAAAAACAATTTTTTTTTTTTACTTCATTCTTTATACCACCCATATATGTATTTTTTTTTATTTCTTTTACACAATGAACTAAAGAAATAAACTATAAAAAAAAAGTCAAAATACAATTTTTTTTTTTTTTACCAAAGGTTTTAACCTTTACAAAAATAATATAAATATAAAAAGGGAAATAAAACAACAAAAGATAAAAAGAAATAAAAATTAATCGTTTTTTCAAAATATAATTAAAAAGTGTATTTTATTTTTTTTTTTTTTTTACTTTCTTATAACTTTGAAAATAAACAAAGTATGAAAATTTTAAACTATTGTTATAATTATTTAAGACTATGGTTCATTATTGTATAAATTCATCATTGGTCGGTGAATTAGTATACATCAATAGGTATTAAAGAACTATTAATTATTGTTTCCATGTTTTTTATATATGTATATACTTTGTCTTTAAAAAAATATTTTATTAAATATAATTTAATAGAAATAAGATTGTATAGACCTTTAAGTTTTTAGAAATATTTATAGATCGTATAAAGAAAATGAAAAATAATTTTTTTAGAAAAAAAAAAAGTTTTCCCCAATAGGTTATTTTTTATTTTATTTTATTTTTTAATTTTTTTCCTATTATTTTTTTGTCTTTAAAAAAAAAAAGTGAATTATTTTTATTTTTTCAATTAAAGAAATAATTATTAATAAAGATTTAGTATTACCAGTTCCATCTTTAAAAAAAAAAAAAAAAAAACTTTTAAAGAGAAGTTCAAAAATGTCCTCATTGAAGCTATCAACAAAAAAGAAATATGTAACATATCAACCTTAATTTATATATTGAAATTTAATTATAGACAGTTGAGTAATAATAAAAAGAATTATTATATAGAGAAAGATAATAATATATATGAAATATATATGAAAAAAAATTATAAAATTAAGAATATTTCAACTATTTTGAAATAATACTAAAATAGTTTATACATATTCATTATATACCTGATATACCTAATATGATACTATTAAAACTCATTTAAAATATTAATTTTTTTTTTTTTTTTTACCATACCATAAAAAAAAATGTATTATTATATGATGAATAGACAAAAGAAAAAATATCTTCAGTTAATTTACCAATTAGTTCTTCTATGTCCATTACTCCTGGAATTCCAACTAGTTTATCATCCATAAATTTAAATAATGTTACTCGTCGAATTTCTCAAAAATTTTCATCCTCTCCTTCATCAAATTTTTTTAAGACCAGTGAAATTATTAACAATGAAATGAGTTATGCCAGAGTTTGGAAATCTGTTCAAGCTGCCATTCGTATTTTATTCGAAGATAAACAGTTAAAATACTCGATTGAAGAAATTAATGATGAAGTCAAACATTTGATTCAAGATCCAAATTTTGTAGAAGAGGTTTTTGTTCGTAATGTTTCGGATAGTTTAATTACAGGAATGAATACCATTAGTAATCGAATTAATTCCATGGAAAAAAGTGATGATGTTATGGCCTGTGTTGTCGATCAATGGATTTTATTATACAGTAGAATTATTCCTTATCTTCGAGCAATGTTTGTTCCTTTGAAACAATATCCATATTCAGAAAATATAGATATTATCGAATTAACACTAAGAATGTATAGAGATATAACTATTATTCCTATTACAGCTAGATTAAATGAAATTATTAATCCATTTTCTACTCAAAATGATACAAATGTTCAATATAATGATTATATTCATCGATTACACCGTATTTTACATATGTATACCATTTTAGATGTTTTAATCACCGATAAAAAACCCGAAATTGAAACCATATTATATAAATTAAGAACTACCATAAAATTCAAATCAGAATATTATTCAAATAAATAAGGATAAAAATAATAAAAAAAAAAAAAAGTAAGTTGAAATTTTCATTTTACCTCAAAATATACACCCATACACAAAAGTAATGACAAATAATAACAGTAATAACAATAATAATTAGAAATAATAGTAACAATCTTTTATTTTTTTTTTAATATATTTATTATATATAAATAGACGTTCATTACAGTCAATATCAATATTTTAAATAATAGTAATAAATGTAAATTTTTATTATAAACCCAAGTTTTTTTTTCTTTCTTTCTTTCTTTCATTATCTATTACAGATTTATATATGATTTTAAAGTAAAAATATTAGAAAATAATATTTGTATCTATCTTAACCTATATATTATATAATATTATATAATATTATATATTTTATATATATTTATTTTTAAAGATTTCAATCCAAATATTAATAAAATAATTAAAATTTCTATTTGTCGATTTTGCATGATATATATGCATTATATGAATTTTTTTTATCTTTAAATATATGAACTTTTTTAACGATTTTAATAAAAAAAATAGTCAAAGATAATTTAGAAAACTAGGGTTGATAATAAAAAGAATTATTATATAGAGAAAGATAATAATATATATATATATATAAAACTATAAAATTAAGAATATTTCAACTATTTTGAAATAATACTAAAATAGTTTATACATATTATATACATTATATACCTAATATACATATATTATTATACTATCAAAATCCATTTAAAATATTAGTTTTTTTTTTTTTTACCATAAAAAATGTATTATTTTATTATTAATCGACAAAAGAAAAAAAAACTTATTGTATACTAGTTTCATTATACTTTGAGTTATAAATGCCTGTTAAAACATAAAGTTTTTTTTTTGGTGTTGTTATTGTTCTAGTTGTTGTTGTTCCAGTAGTAGTAGTAGTAGTAGTTATTGTTGTTGTTGTTGTTCCAGTAGTTGTTGTTGCTGTTGCTGTTGCTGTGGTTGTGGTTGTGGTTGTGGTTGTGGTTGTGGTTGTGGTTTACGACGTTATTCAATATTAATAATAATATGCAAATTGTGTAACAAAAAAAAAATTTTTTAATAATTTTGGTTGGTGCAAAGAAAATTTTTTAATCTATCAATACCAAGGTAAATTTAATAGGGTAAAGTCTTTTACCACTTCCTTTAAAGCATAGTATGATAATAATGATAAAAAGTGTATTGAATATTTCTTTTTTTTTTTAAAAAAAAAAACTATTTATATATATAAAAGAGATTAAAATAGTATTATTTATATTATAATAATAAGAACTTTTTCCTTTTTTTCAAAGATACTTTTTTTATCATTGAAATAGCATTAATAGAGTTTTTATATATATAAATACATTATATTCTTATTAAATTATTATATTTAATATAATAATAATTAAATTGATCTTTTTAATTATCTTTTTTTTTTTTTTTTTTTATCTAAGCAATTCATTATATGTAATAATATATGAATCAATATAAATCCATTTAATTTTTTTTGTTAAAATGTATTATACCCATTTAATATAAAATTGATTTTTATTTTATTTTTTATTTTTTTTTTTTTTATTTATTTATTTAAAAAATAGAATGAATTTACTTTCTTAGAAACTATTAATTTATTATAAAGTAATAAGAAGAAAGAAAGAAAAAAATGAAAAAGAAAATGACATTATATAAACTTTTATTAATAACATTTATAATATCATGTTTTATAAACAAATCATTTGCAAAAAATAGTTATTATATTATTTCTATTAGACGTGAAAGTACTGATGTTAATTATGATGATGCTACAACATCTACCCAAATTTCCATTGACACTATGGTTAATGAAAGAATGAATGATATCTATGATGCTATTAGTGATAATAAAGACACTTTTAAATTAGAAGATGGAAAAATAGACGAAAAATTAAATGAAATTGAAACTTCTTCCTTGAGAAAACGTGGCAAAAATAGTAATGTAAAAACAAAATTTTTATTTCAAAACAAAAATAGAAAAAGTAAAACTACAAGTCAAGGTTTAAGTAATTCAAATGTTGAATATATTCCATTTGAATCTCAACTGGTAAGTCATCTCTGTCCTGTATTAAATTATTATACTGTAAAAGCCTATCTTTCAAAAAAAGTTGCTGAAAAGGTTAGACTTATGCCAAATGTTATTAGCTGTGAAATAGCTGGTAAACTTGAAAAACCAAAATACAAAAAATATAATATTCATACGGCAAAAGCAACAAAAGCAACGACAAATAAGTTCAAAAGAGACACCACTTCTTCTACCTATTATAATATTAATGATATAAAGAAAGAAACTGGTTGGTCCTCTGTTGGTGTACAGGCTAATGCTTCAAGACATTTATCTGTATTATCTCAATATAATTATAATAGTACCCTTGTAAAAAGTTATGATGACAACTACTACTATCCAACCTCTGGTGGTCAATTTATTGATATGTATTTTATCGATGAAGGTATTTCTGTAAATCATATTGATTTTAAAACCTACAAAGGAAAAACTTTTGAACGTACAGTATCTTGTGATATGACTGTTGAATACGGAGAATTAGGTATCATGACCGAAGAGAAAAAAAGGAATTGTGATATTACATCAAGTGATCAATTCCATGGTACATCCTCTGCTTCTGTTGCTGCTGGTTATAAATATGGTGTTGCTAAAAGAGCAAATATTCATATGATTGCTACTGATTTTTATGACTATGATTTCCTTGTTGCTCTTGATTACATTAAAACCCACGGAAAACCCTACAAAAGTATCATTAATGTCTCTCGTAATGGTATTGACACTTTCCAGAAAAACATTCAAAATAAAATTAATGAAGTTGTAAATGCCGGTTTCCTTATTTTTGCTTCTGCTGGTAATGATGGTCAAGATGCCTGTGATAAAACCTATAGAAATAAATTTGTTGGCTATGATAATGTTATTGGGGTAGCTTCTACCTTTAATGATGAAAGCTCATTAAGTGGAATTTACACTGAAGCCTATTATTCAAATTACGGAGAATGTATTGATTTTCATGCTCCAGGTTTTGTTACCACAGCTGATTTCACTGGTTGTTCCCGTACTTCTTCGACAACCTGTTCAGAATTCGATTATGTGGAAGGAACATCCTTTGCTTCTCCTATTGTTGCTGGTTTAGCTGCTTTAATCATGAGTGAACATCCAAATACTAAATACACCTATAAAACCATGAGAGAAACCTTAATCAATATGTCTATTAAAAATATTGTTAAGAAAATGGGTTCAAAAACTACTCCTAATCGATTTGTTAATAATGGTAAACATATTGTTTATTCTTCAGATAATAAATATTCAGGTTGTGGTACGCTCGCCGGTAATACTCAATGTTCCAATGGTTGTTGTTCCAAAGATAATGTTTGTGTTAATCCAATGAACGATAAAAATGGATTATGCCAAATAAATAATGGATGTCAAAGTAATTTTGGTTCTTGTGACGTCATGATGATTGACCCTGTCGATGCTTATGGTATATCCTTGGATACCATAATAAAATCTATTAATATCAATCATGCTTTCATCAATAACTTATAAAATAGTTTATAAACTTTAAACCAAAAAAAAAAAAAAAAAAGACTAATTTAATTTAATTTAATGCCAATATATATCATTTAAAAATCTATTATTTTTTTTATTATTATTGAATATTATTTTTAAATAATCTATTATTTTATTGATACCTTCATATAAATATTATTATATTTTATTTTTATTACAATTAATTTTAATTCAAAACTTTTTATTTCTATCATATAAACTTTTTATATTACGGTAGTATCCTTTTCAACCCATATTTATAATATATATGATTTTATGTTTTTAATAAAAAAAAAAAAAAAAAAAAAAAAAAAAAACTAATTACTACTTTTATAAAGGAAATATCTTTTAACTTTTTCTTCTAAATTAATTATATTTTTAATAAAATAATAAAATTATTAAAGTTTAAATTTATCAACTTTAAATCTTCTTTAATTAAAAAAAATTACAATTAACAACATTAATAATGTGTAAAAAAGACATTTTTCACCAAAAAATTAAGAAAAAATAAATAAATAAAAAAAGTAATTTATATAATAAATATATTTATCTATTATTTATAATTATTATATATATCAACATTTCAATATTTAAAATTAAAAACAAAAATAATTTATACATATATATATGCAGTTTTTATTATTAATAACAAGTATTCTTTGTTTTATAATTAACATGGTCCATGCACGAAATAGTTTTTATATCATTGGTATAAAAAGAAGTGAACAAGACAAAGATTTTGATCAAGAAACTTATGATGTACAACAATCCATTGTTGAATTAGTGAATGATAGAATGAATACGATATATGACATTATTAGTAAGAATGTCGTTAGCTATGGGGAAAAGGATGCTATCATAAAGGAACTCTATGAAACTTTACCTCTTCCTAAAGACTCTAAATTTTTATTTATTAATAACAATAGACCGAAATCAAATTTTAAACCAAATCCTAATTCAAGAATTAATTATATTTCAATTAATTCAAAATTAGTTAAATATGTTTGTCCAGTGTTGAACTATTATACTATAAAGGCCTATCTTTCAGATACTATTGTTAAACAAGTGGAACAATTGCCAAATATTATTTATTGTGAAGAATCTAAATCTGAAAAATTATATTAATAAAAAAGAACAAATTTTTTTTTTATTATTTCTGCACTTTTTTTTTATTAGTAGTATCTATTCAATAAAAGAATTATATACCTTTGTATAAAAAGATAAAAAGATAAAAATGCTTTTTTTTTTTTTTTTATAATATTTAATAAAAATAGTAAAACTTAATATTATCATTTATACTCCATGTATACATAATGGTATTTCATAAATTGTTTTTTTTTTATTTTATTTTATAAATTGAATGCAACAATTTAGAGTTAAAAGTGGTGAAAAAAAAAAAAAAAATTCAAGATTAAAGTAGCTATTATTTCATTATTATGTTTTCTTAAAAAATCCAAACCAATTATATATATATACCCTTTAATTTATTTGTAATTTACTACACAATAAAAAGCACTTTGCTAACAAACATAAAGATAATATGAAATAATATATACTTATTTATTTTATATATTAATTTTGTAAGCTAATTTATCCCTTTAATGATTATTAATAAAATAGTAAAACATAATAAAAGTATTAACATAGTTTTGATTCAAAGGATAATTTCATGGTTCATTTTCAATTTTAATAAAGCAATTCTTTACTTAAAGTCAATAAGAATAAAGTAATAAAATATATATTTTTATATTTTTATTTTATTTTATTCTTTTTATTTAATAATAGTAATGAAACCTTTAAAAAAAAAAAAAATAAAGTTATATTTAATAATGAATAAAAAGTAATATTAGGAAAGATAATAAATATCGTCTCTTAACAACATTTATTATTTATAAAAATTAATTGTTTGGTTTGTTAAATAGTTTTATTATTGAAAAGAATATATAGAGTAAGAATAACTATTTTATTATAGATAAGCACACACAAAAATAAATAAACCTTAAAATTAGGTAAAAAAAAAAAAAAAAAAAACTTTTCTTTTTTTTCAAGAATCAATTTCATTATAAAAGTTGTGAAACTTTATTAATTAGAAAAAATCCAATCACCAAAAAAAAAATATATTTATATATATTAATAATAATAAAAATCTTTTTGTACCACATTTCAATATTATTTTTTTTATTTTCAAAAAGTTTTTAAAGAAAGAAAAAGGAATATTAAAAAGGAATCAAAATAGAAAAGAAATAGAAAAGATAAAACAAAAATAATTAAAACAAAACAATAAATGAATAAATAAAAAATAATAATAATAAACAAAAGCAATATATTTTTTTTAAAAAAAAAAAAAAAAAAAAAGCAATCAAATTTAACTCTCAATTAATATATAAAAATATAAAAATATGAAAGAATCCAGTCTGATCGCTCAATGCAAAAGATCCATATATTTTTCATATATATTTTTGGTATGGTTGAATTATAATTAGCTAATAAATATAAAATAATACTTTGAAAAAAAAAAAAAAGAAGTTTTAATATTAATTAATAATTTTAATTTCATTTATATATATATACCTTTTAATATATTAAAAAGGTTACAGTTATATCGGGAATAATAGCTGAAATTATAATTAAATCAATATCATTTGGTTCAGTATTTTATAATGTTTGTTATATAATTTCAGTATCAGTATTAATACATGGATTGAAAAATGTACGTATATAAACCTCTTTTCATTATATATATTATGAATTAAATATATTTAAAAATATATATTTACAATAACATATATTATATATAAACATATAAACATTACTACTATTTATCCTCCATTACTATTATTATTGGAAAAAAAAAATAAAATAAAAAAAAGAAAAAATATTCATGTATGAAACAATTTAAAGTTGTGGGAATATTTGCTCTATGTATTGAAGTATTTTGTATATTTTCTTGTTTTTTTGCTAATTTTATTACTACTATTACCCCAACTGATAACTTGGATGAACTCACATTAAAATATGTAACAGACCTTAAAGAAAACGAATCCCTGATTAAATATTATTTTATTGTTTGTAGTGTTCGTTTATTATTATATGTAAGTATTACTATTTAATATTAAATATGTCTAAAGATTTTATTATTTATACCTGTTTTTTTTTTGTTTTTTTTTTTTTTTTTGTTTTGTTTTGTTATTATAATTATTGAAATAAATAATTAGGCTTTATGTTATTTCATAATTCGTTCTTATATAAAAAAGTTTAAGGATACAGTGTATACAGAAATATCAGATAATAATAATAAAAAGAATAAAAAAAAAAATTAGAAATAACAACAGGAACAACAACAACAACAATGATAATAATAATGATAATAATGATGATAGTAATAATAATAATCCAAATATAGTAATAAATCCAGAGACACCGCTAAATACGGTTAATCAAACAACAACAGCAGCAACAATTGATCCTTCAAATCTTGGTAATTCTGCACAACCACTATATATATTAAATCCAGGAAGTCAGCCTATGTATCCAGTATACCCAGGAAATACAGGAGTACCTTTCTATTATGTCATAAGCCCAACAAATTTAGCTTATTCATATAGCCCAGTAATTACAACTAATGCAATGAATTCAATCAATCCAGCTACTCAAGCTATTCCAGCTAACTCTATTGCATCAACCACTCCAATTACTTCAACTACTACACCAGCTAGTTCATCCATTTCAATTGCATCAACCACTCCAATTACTTCAACTACTACACCAGCTAGTTCATCCATTTCAATTGCATCAACCACTCCAATTACTTCAACTACTACACCAGCTAGTTCATCCATTTCAATTGCATCAACCACTCCAATTACTTCAACTACTACACCAGCAAGTTCATCCATTTCAGTTGCACCAACTATGCCAGGTAATTCAACTAGTCCATCCATTTCAATTACACCAAAAGCTTTATTTGATTCAACTAATCTAGCTAAGCCAACTATTTCAATGAATCAAGCTACTCCGGTTAATTCAACCAATTTAATTGATCCAATTAATCCGGTTAACCAAGTTAATTTAGTTAATCCAACTAACTCAACAAACACCGTTATAACGGCAAAGCCAGTTGAACCAAAAATATTTTCTGCTATTCCAGTAGAAGAACATAATGAAGAACATAGAAAATAATCAATAGTAAAATTATATTAAAAAAAAAAAAGTTTACTGCACCAATAAATAAATGAATAAAATGATATAGATAAATAAAATGAAGAAAAAAATACACTTTTTCTTTTATTTAAATAAGCATTAACATCAAGATTTCAATATTTTACTATTTTAATAATAAAAAATTGTATATATGCATTGAATTTCCTTATTATCCTTATTTAATAAAAAAATACCAAAAAAAAATATATATATATATATATAATAATAATAACAACAAAAAATTGAAAAAAAAGAATAAATTGAAATATATATATTTTAATTTTAATATATATATGCATGCCTATAAGGAATTTTTTAAATGGTTTTTTTTTTTTTTTTTTTTTGCCAGTTTTAATCTTTCTTATATATAAAGAAAAAAAAAAAAAAAAAAAAAAAAAAACACGTATTATTTCAATAACAATAAATTATAGATATAGGCTGAATTCAAGCATGTAAAAAGTTATATATATCATATGTTTTTTAGAATAATTAAAAAAAAAACTTTTACTATCATAATTTTTTAGTTTATAAACTTAAAATCAAAAGTTTGAATAAAGCAAATAAAAGTATTATTGAAATAATACAAAAAAAAAAAAAAAAAAAAAAAAAAAAATAGAAAGAATTAAATTAAGTTTTAACTTTTTTTTTTTTTTAAAAAAAAAAAAAAAAAAAAAAAAAAAAGACCATCTCTCAATGAAGATAGAATATAAATCTTATTGTGAAATATTCTAATCATCTTGAGATAATAAAGAATTTAAAAAATAAAAAAAAAAAAAAAATATTAAATTATAAACCATTAAAATCTTTTTTTTTTTTTTTTTCTCTATTGGCATTGTAAAATTATGACATTGATAAGTTAAATTTTCATTTTTTATTATACACTACAACAAGATTAATATTTTTTTTTTTTTACTACTTTACATATATTTTGTTCTCTTGGAATTAAAAAAAAAAATGGTTCTTGAAATATTGCGATTTAAAGAGTAAACAAATAATTTTGACATTATCAAAAATAAAACGATTTTTGAAACTACATTTTATTGTTTTATTACGATAAATACATTAATTCAGAATCAGAATCAGAATCCTTGAAAAAGAGAAAATGAATTCTAGTACTACACCACTTATCATCCTTAATGTTTTTTAATATCTTCCAAGTTTTTAATGCTTAGTTCTTCTCCTTTTTTTTCCAATTAAAGTTACATCTATATCTCCTCTTTGTCCTATAATATGTATATCACCAGAGTATACTACCATCATTATATTTTGTTATCTTACATTTTAAGATATTTATTTATATTTTTTAACATATATATAACAATAAAAGAATATAATTGTATTGTAATTTAGGCACACTTTTTTTTTTATAACCAAGATTCTGGTCATTTTTTTTTATTTTTCTTCTTTACTAAAAACTCACCAGATTAAGTTTGTACTACCTAGAATTTTATAGGATAAACTTTAATTTTAAATCTTATTTCTTTTTATTAATTATTAGGATTTTTATATCCTTAGATTCGTGTAACATAAAATTAATTAATTAATTTAAAAAAAAAAAATAAAAATCCATATTTATAATTATTGACTTAAAGACTTTTTGGGTAAAATAAAAAAAAATAAAGTAAAATAAAAAAATAAAAAAAAAAGAAATAATAAAAGTAAAGAATAATGTATTCAGACTTTATAATTGATATTTTAAAGTTTTGTTGTTATTTAACTATTTAGAATGTTGAAAAAAAAAAAAAATTTGGAAAATCAAATGATGATTAATTTTTTTGATTAATTTCTTTTTATGGCTTTTTCAACATAAAATTAATTATTATATTAAACTTTAATTTATAAAAGTTAAGATTTGTGGCGTTTTATTTTAAAATAAAGAATATTAATAAAAAAATTTTTTTAAAGAAACTTTTTTCTTTTTAAAAAAAAAAAAAAAAGGAAAAGGAAAAGGAAAAGAGTTAAGAAAAAAAGAGCGATAAAAGAAAATAATGCTTTTTCTTTTTAATAATATAATAAAAACTAAATAATTGTAGATAAAAATAAAAAGAAAAAAATAAAAATAAAAATTAAAAAATAATTAATAATATAATAACAATACTTTAAAATGGTAACAGTAATTGATAAAAGTAAAGTAAAAAAAGAAAAGAAATTTTCTTTACCAATAGTCAACAAATTTATTTGTTGCTGTTGTATGCCTTTAAAATCAGCAATTGGCTTGTGTACTACTTTAATTTTAGTAAGTTTAAATATATAAATATATAATAAAAAAAATAAAGATAATAATAATGAAATCATTTATTCAATACTTGTTGACATTCGAATTAATAAATAAAATATAAAAAAAAAATATTGATGATGAAATGAATTAAAATCCTCGAATAGAATTTATAATTCCCTTTTTCTAAAATAATAATAATAATAATAATAATAATAATAATAATAATAATAATAATAATTAGAATAATAATAATAATAATAATGATAATAATTAGAATAATAATAATAATAATAATAATAATAATAATAATAATAATAATAATAATAATAATAATAATAATAATAATAATAATAATAATAATAATAATAATAATAATAATAATAATAATAATAATTAGAATAATAATAATAATAATTAACACCTTTTTTTTAAAAAAAAATAATAGGTTTTATTTTTCCTAAGAATGGTTAATATAATAAAGTTATTCGAAAAAGGCGTCGATATATTATCAATATTAAAATTTTTAGCCTATTTAATCACCTGTATATGTCTTTTATTATACCTTATTGGTTCATTTAAGGTAACTTTCACTAAAAAAAATATTCCTGTAATTAGAAAAAACAGTATTAATATTTATTCATTTATTTTATTACTAAAATGGATTTCAATAGAAAAATGTCAAATTAATGAAACCATTAAAATATTTTTGGATCGTTAGTATAATTGCAATGATTCCTAGTCTTTACAATCGTTATATAATCTCAACAACCGATATTATGGATGATAATATTAAAAGTATTTTTAAAGAACAAGGTGAACAAATTACAGACAAAGAAATAAAATTATTCAAAATGGCATTAGTACTATTTGAATTAGCATGCGTTATTTTCATTGTAAGTGTAATATTTTATAATAGTAATGAAAAAAAAAAAAAAAAAAATTTTTTAATAAAAAAATTTTATTTATTTTTTTTTTAATGTACTCTCTATAAAAGTTATACTATTATTATGCTGCTTGTTCATATTTATATACATTAGAAGAGGAACAAAGAGAACAAGAAGAACGTCGTGAAATGGAAGAAAATAAATTTATTAAATAAATAAATAAAAAAAAAAAACTAAAAACAACAGTATTATTAATATATTAATATTAGAAAACAAAAAAAAAAAAAAAAAAATAACAATGAATAAATTGAATAAATAATACAAGTAAAAACTCTAATGAAGTAGTTAATACTTAAAAAAATTGAGTTTAACAAACAAACAAAAAAAAAAAAATTAAAATCATATGAAACTTATTGAAATAGTTTACACCCAACAATAAAACAAAAAAAAAAATAATTATATTCAATATAAATTAAATATGTTAACAAAATATTTCGAGAAAAAAAAACGAAAAATACTTTTAATATATATATAAAAGGTAGTTATTATAAATATGTAAAAGTATTCAAACAATATATATAATATATTTGATAAAAAAGAAATATGATTTACCTATAGAATAGATATATAGATTTAATAGAATCATTAATACGTATTTAATATCATATTCCTTTTTTTATCCTTTTTTTTAAAAAAAAAAAAAAAAAAAAAAAAAAAAAAAAAAGTTAAAATATATTAAATATAAACATATTTTTAATTTATTTATCTCTGTTTTTTAAAGGTAAAAATAAAGAAAAAAAAATAATATAGGTATATATATATTTATATATATCTTTTTATAATTATTAATAAAATAAATACAACATCTTAAATATAATATAAATATAAATCAATATATAGTTTAATTTTTTTTTTTTTTTTTTGATTATTAAAAAACACTCAAAAAAAAACATTCATTTTGTGTACTGTATGTTGTCAATAATAATAAGTTGTAAAGGTATAAATTTAAAATATATAAAATATACATTATTACCACACCATACCATAATTAATAATGGGTAACTGTAATAAAAAAAAAAAAAAAAAACAGTAAATTTTTCAAAGATAATATGTCATTTAGAAGTGATGGTGGTGGTGGAGTGTTTTTATAAAATTAACTTGTTAAGATTTTAAAATTTTTAAACTTCGTATGTCATATTGTTGTTGTCAAAAGATAATATATGTATTTTTTTTTTTTTAACATCCCTTTTTTCATTATTATTAATATAAAGGTGAACTCTTTAAATTTTCCTTTTCATAATAGTTATTTATTAAAATATATATTAATAAAATAAGATGGAAAATGTATAATCTTTTTATATATAATCTTTCGCCTAAAATGTTATTTTCATTATGTTTGAAAATCAGGCTATTTTAAAGAAAAAAAAAATTAATATAATTTTAAAATTTTTAAAATTATTAAAAAAAGGCAATCCAAAATAAAATAAAAAATGAAAAAAAAAAAAAAAAAAGTTTAATATTTGTTATCTCCATTGTTTTATTTAAAAAAAAAAAAAAAAAAAAAAAAAAAAAAAGGAACTAATAATAATAACAATAAAAAGGATTATTAACTGGTAAAAAATAAATATTATCTATTATTAAGCAATTTCAATATTTTAAATATTTTAGAATTAAATATATATTTAAATAATAAAAGAATAAAAAATACATTCTATCCATTTAAAAAGGTATATCCTTTACAAATGACATTTCAAAAAAAAAAAAAAAAAAAATTATTATTCCTTTATTTTTATGTATATCTAAATATATGTTTTAATAATATATACATAATTTATATTTTTAATAATGAAAAAGATGAATTATACAAGGAAATTGCCTGAAAGAGAAAAAAATCCCGAAACTTGTTGTCCTTCCGTTAAAGAAGGGAAAATTTATAAAAATCCTGTAGGTGAAATGGTTAAATAAACTATACATATATATTCCATAATAAATAAGGATAATAAATGTTTGAATACTAATATTACAATGAAAGAAATAAATTTAAATATAAATGTTTGTTAAAATTTTTTAAAATTATAAATTTCTGAAATTATGAAAATTTTAATGAAATCTAATTTTGAAATCTAATTTAATAGATAACAAAATAATAAAAATAATAAAAATATAATTTTTCATTCTTCAGCAATACTCAAACAATAATATAGACTTGTTGCCAATATATATATGCATTCTTATATTAGTAATTTAAAATTAGTTGGATGTAAAAGGAAAAAAAAAAATAAAGAGTTTTTATAATAAAATATAGTATATAAAAAGAAAAAATTATATATAATAAAATAGTAGTGGTGATAATTATAATAATAACAGAATATCAAAAAACAAATTTATTATAAAACTACATAGCACAATAATTAATATTGGTACTATTTTCTTTTATTAAAATATATATATAACTCTATTTAAAAAAAGTGGCCTTCAGCAACATGGAGAAAATCTACCTATAAAGGTTTACTTGCTAGAAGAATATATGGTTACTTTACTTCTTCTATCTTTGGAAGAGAAAAAAATCAACAATTAAAAGTCGACCTTGATTTTGAAGCCATTAATAACTATCATAATGATGATAAGAATATAGCAATGCAATTAATATGGTTAGGTCATGCAGCCTTTTTATTACAAAGTAATACGATAATCTATTTTTTTAACTATGTATTTTTTTTTAAAATATACTCATTATTAATATCCTTTAACTTTTTTTTTTTTATTTATTTGGAATATTAATATTAAACTATTTTTTTTTAAAAAAAAAAAAAAAATTAATCGTATAGTTAATTCCTTTACCATTTTATTTGATCCAATGCTATCAAAAAGGTAATAAAATTGTATATAAATAGTTGTATAATTGCTAATATTATATATATTCACTATATGATATGTATATATATATACATATATTACACATATTTTTCATTATTTTTTTTATATATAATTCTTTATTTTTTTGTATAGAGCTTCACCATTAAATTTCATTGGACCTTATCGTTGTAGAAATAGAGGTTTTCAAAAATTTTCCCAATTACCACCTATTGATTTTGTTATACTAAGTCATAATCAGTAAGCTATTATAAATAAGAATTAAAAAATGTATATATATTAAAAAAAAAAAGGTATTAATGCATTATATTTCTTTTAATTTTTTTTTTTAAAAAAAAAAAATCCTATCCCTATTTTACATCTAGTTATGACCATTTAGATAAATGGACCATCCAAGAAATTTATGCCGAAGAAAAAAATAAAAAGGCAAAAGTATTATGTCCGTTGGATTTAAAACCTATGTTCTTAAGCCTTGGGATACCTGAAAATCAAATTATTGAGTGTGATTGGTGGGATGATATAGAAGTTACTCGTATACCAGAATCCATTGATGTCAATGATGAAAAAGCACTTCAAGAGAGTTTAACCTCACCTTCTAATAGAAAAATTATTATTTCAGCAGTACCTTCACAACATTTTAGTGGTCGTACTGGGTTTGATTTTAATGAAACATTATGGGCAGGTTGGGTTGTTAAAAGTCAGGAGGCATCCTATTATTTTGCTGGGTAAATAAATTCAATATTACATATTATTTTCTTTTTTTAAAAAAAAATCACTCCTTCAAAATATAAATAAATAATAGTAATGAATAATCATTCTAAAATAATTTTTTTCTATTTCCAAAATAAAATTTTTAATAACAACTCCAAAATGATTTTTATCTATTTCCAAAATAAATTTTTAATTATTCCGAAATAATAATAGGGATACAGGTTATCGCTCATTACCAGATGATTGTCCTAAAGAAGATATTGAAAAATATCCTTATTGTCCGGTTTTCAAACAAATTGGAAATATTTATGGTCCATTTGATATGGCATCCATACCAATTGGTCCATTTACACCAGTAAACCGAATGAGTAGAATTCATACAAATGCAAATGTAAGTAAATTAATATATTAAATATCTAGTAGGATCATAATAGTAATTTTCTTTTTTCCTATTATATATTAATTTTATAAATTTTTTACATGAACTAATTTAAATAGGATGCCGTTAATTTACATACTGATTGTAAATCTAAACATTCTATTCTTATGCATTGGGGTAATAAAAAAAATTATAATACTATACATAATAATATATTTTTTATATAGATTTATATGTATTTGCACAATAATTATTCTCTAATCAAAAAAGAATATTCATATTAACTATATTGGTATATCTATCAAATAATAATAATAATAATAATAATAATAATAATAATAATAATAATAATAATAATAATATATTATTATTATTATTATTATTATTTATAAAAAATAGGTACACTAGAGAATCTTGGTGTAGATGAAATTGAAAGAGGACCAGATGAACTTCATAAAGAATTAATAAAGAAAAATATACCATTAGATGAATTTCATGAAGTTTATATAGGACAAATTCTAAAAATTGAAAAGAAAAAATAAAAACATTAAAAAAAAAAAATCAAATAATAATTAATGAATGAATTATCCTTTTCCTATTAGCATAATTATCATTTTTTACATTCAAAAGCAATTATTTTATTAGATATAAATAAATAAAAAAAAAAACAAATATATTATAACAAAATAGAAGAATTAAGCATTATTTTTTTTATAGTATTTAAATAAATAAATAAAAATATATTTATAATAATATAATATAATATAATACGATATAATACGATATGTATTATTACTTTTATTTTGCTTTCTATTTCTTTTTCATTATTATTTTAAAAAAAAGTATCCCTTTTATTAAACCATTTTCTATACATACATACACACATACATACATTCATATATATCAATACACTGACATATATATTGATTAATTATAAAAAATGTTATTTTAATTTACAAAGTTTATTTTTTTAATTTATATCTTTATTATTAGTCATGATAATGATTGTTGTTAGTGCTGTTTGTTGTTGTTATTTTCATATATGAATAAATGCAATAATGTAAAGAAAAGTCGTACAAAATTCCATATGGTCATTAAGACCATGATAACCCTAAACATCCACAATTTTTTTTTTTTTAATTTTTTATTATAATAAAAAGTTAAATAATAATTCCTGTTTTTTTTATTATTATTTTTTATAATATAAAAAATTATAAAGATATAGTTGTTGTTATTGTTGTTGTTGTTATTGCTGTTGTTGTTGTTGTTGCGGTATCATTGAAAAAATATTACCTCTTTCTTCATAACAAAAAAGAATATCTATTCCTTTCATGATGTGTTGGATGCTTTTATGATTCATTCAAATGGATGGGCTAAAAAATGAAATATTAATATTGTTGTCTATTTTTATATTTATTAAACTTTTTTATATCATCAAAATTTGTGTCACCTAAAAAATTAATTAAAAAAAATTAATTTAAAAATTTGAAAGAAAAATATTTTTTTTTTTTTAGATTTAAATATATATAAAAAAAAAAAGATTAATTTTTATTAATTAGAAATGGTCGTTTATTTAATTGGTCTTTTTTTATCATTTTATTCAATTTCTAAACTAATTCTCTCTCTCTTTTTTTTTTTTTACTTTATAAAATGATACTTTTTGAACAATACCAAAGAAAGTTTTGGCTATTTCCTTCATTCTTCATTGTTGCACTAATCACACAACAAAATTTTTAATTTAAAGTTATTATATTTTAACATTTATTACAATATATTCATTTCAATGGAAACTTTTTAATTTAAAAATATTACAATCGACTTTATTTAGTGGCTTTAGAACTCATAATCTTTTTATTATTTTTTAATTTAATAGAAATTATTTTTAAATTTGTGGCACATAACTATAGTAAGTATTTTCAATTTTTTTATAAAAAAAAAAAGGAAAATTTTAAATTTTAATATTTTTCCTTTTTTTAAAAGTAAAAATAAAAAAAAGGATGAGTAATGATAGAAAAATAAAAAATAAAAAAAAAAAAAAATAAAATGTAAAAAGTAATTTAAAATTAAAAAAGAAATAATACGAAAGAGAAGAGAAAATTATAAATTAATTGAATTATATAGGAAATATATTATTTAGAAATTGATTTATATTTCAAAAAAAAAAGTTGAACATTTCAGTTTAATTTTAAATTTTTTATATCAATTGAAAATTGAAAATGAATTACTCTATCTCTATCCAAGAAGATGAAAAAAGAAAATTTTCATTACCAACAGTTAGCAAATGTTGTTGCTGTTGTTATACTATTAATTTAAAATATGCTGTTAGAATATTTTCTATAGCTTTAATTGTAAGTTTTTTTTAATTTAAATTTTTTTTTTTTTTTTTTTTTAATAGTTGGATATAAGTTAAATGATTTCAAATAACTTAATACCACCTTATTATTATGAAAAAAAAATGAATTTTTTATAGACTTGGTATTTGATTCTAAGTATATGTCATTCCTATTTGACATATGAAGAAATATCCTTCATAACAACGACTGCATATTTAATAGTTGTAATATCACTAATAATATTCTTAATTGGCACCATTAAGGTAATTTTTTGACATGATACCAATATTATCTATATATCTTTAGTAAAATATATATATTGTTGTATTCATACAAAATTTTTAGTATTAAAAAACAATATAATCCAAAGAATTATACTGTTTTTATATAAAATTAAAAAAAGTACATTCATAGAAAACTTTTAAATATCATATTGAAATCATTAATATTTTTTTTTTTTTTATTTTATTTTATTTTTCTATCTAATAAAATAATAATAATTAAAAACCATTTTTACATACTCTATCCCAATATAATAGAATAAACTATTTTTATTAAAACAATGTCAGTACATTTATTTTATTTACTTGATATTTTCGATTTATAATGCAATACAACATATTATATTTGTATTTAAAAAGGAAAGTTATGATATAATTAATAGTGGAATAAATGAATTATTAAAAGGAAAAGTACTAGCACAAGATACAAAGGAAAATTATATAAAAATATATCAATGTTCATATACAACAATTGCTTTATTTATGTTAGCATTATATGTAAGTGGAATTTTATAAATATTTTTTATGCTCTATTTTTCGAATATGAATATTAACAATGTATTACTTTACAAAAAAAAATTATATCTAGTTTTATTTTTATCTTGTAATGTACTCATATAATCAAGAAATTAAAAAGATTATAGAAATTCAAAAACAACAAGAATATTCTATTACACTGGCAAGATATATTTGATATAATTAATAGTTAACCAATATAATATATTCTATTGAAAATGATGATACAATTCTCAATAGGATTATTATCATTGTATTAGAATATATTAATAAAAAAAAAAAAAAAAAGAGGGGAAAAAAGTAATACACAGTATTATAGTATATAGTATCATAGTATCTATTTCAACCAAAATATATATATATATACACTTTATTATATTTAATATTATAACAAAAAAAAATATATATATATATATAATAATAATAATAATCTATTATTTTAATTTAAAATATATATAATATTATAAATTATTATATATATATAAAAATATACATAATGTTATAAATGGTTATATATATATATATATCTATATTAAAATATGTAATATAAATGTTGTTATTTTTTTATGATACAAATAATCATGTATATATTAAGAATTAAATATATATATATATATATGTATATATATATATTATTACACCAAATAAAATCTAAATTTGTTATATATTTAGTTTATATTGTGTTTGATTAATTATTTGTTTGCTTCTAACGTTTAATCCTATAATCAAATGTCATCATTGTTATTGTTGAAAAGGTAAATCACAGATTCCAAATATCGTCTTTGGGAATAGACACTATACAACTAATAATATCTAAAATAGATTAAATTAATTTTTTAAAAATTAATTTATTATACCTTTTTTAAAAAAAGAAATAATTAATTAAAAAAGTTGTGTTTTAATTATGGATAAAAAATAGATGAATTAATATTTATCCTAGTTTTTTTTTGGATTTTAACCAGACTTTTTAGTCAGACAAAATTGATCCTAACCAGATTTCATACTAGAAAATTTTTTGTAAATAATGATAATAGGAATAAAAAGATCTTCTTTGGTAATTAAAGTTAGAGAATGAAGTAATGTTAACTTTATATATATATATATATTTTAAATTAAACATTTTTTTCTTTATCAAATTGAATTTTTTATATTCACACTTTTTGATTAAATATTATATGACTTTTATCTATTGAGATTATTTTAAAAAGTACTACATTTTATGTTGATAACCTTGTATTTCATAACAATTTTTTTTTCTTGATTTAATAAATATATATGTAGTAAAAAAAAAAAAAAGAAAGAAAGAAAGAAAGGAATTTAATTATTTTAATCTTTTTATATCTCAATAAATGATATAATATAAAATAGTATTAATATCCATTTAAAATAAAAAAACAATATCTTTTTCTTAATGTTGAAATGTACTATAGTTTCATTAATATATCTTGAAAAGAAATTCATTTAAAATAAACTTTTTAAAGTTTTAATTAATGTTCGAATGTGAAATATTAGATATTTGATTTTCATATAAAGTCTTTTATATAACTTTTTTTTTTTATATAAGGTATTACAATAAAAAAAAAATTCTATTTTATAAAAAATGGCCTTTAAATTGAATGACTATTCAAAAAAGATACTTTTAAAATTAATTGATGATAGCATTTTTGATAATCAATTAATAATAGATCTTCTTCATTTATACAAAAATAAAAAATGTTTATCTAATAATGATAATATACTTTCAAAACCTAAGAAAATACAATGGCAATATAAAAATAATACAAATTTTGAAGGCTATTTAGATACTGCTTGTAGCCATGGACACACAAAAGTAGTACAATATTTAGTTGAACGTGGAATAGATGTTAATGGAAGGTCAACCTATATTGCATGTATAAATAATTATGATACTATTGTAAAATATCTCATTGAACATGGATCTGCAACAAATGTCAATATTAATGGTAATCCCTTACTCGTTCATTATAGTATAAAAAAAAGGGAAAGTATGGTTAAAGTTTTAATTGAACATGGTGCGGATATTAATATTAAAAATAAAAAAAATGAAACTGCTTTATCTATTGCTTGTAAAGACAAAAATATAAAAATGATAGATTTGTTAATTAAATATGGCGCAGACGTTAATAGCAGTGTCAATATATTGAAAAAATTAATGGTTCATTGTTATAACGGCAATGAATATGAACCTATTTTTGAAGCCTTCATGAAACATGGGGCTAATATTAATAATATAAAAATGAATAATGAATCCATTTTAATGCATTATTGTATCAAAAGAAATGAGAAAATGGTTCAGTTGTTAGTTGAACATGGTGTAGATGTCGATGAACCAAATATTTATGGAGACACACCTTTGATTGTTGCATGTTCCATGGAAGAACTAAATATTATAAAGATCTTGGTTGAAAATGGAGCAGATGTGAATAGAACGAATTGCAGGGGAGAAACACCATTATTAATAGTTGCCAATAAAAGTTGTCATAAAACCATTATAAAATATTTAGTTGAGAATGGTGCTGACATTAATAAAAGATATATGAATAACAAAACACTTTTAACTTCTTTTTGTGAAAAGAGTGATGAACAAATGATTAGATGTTTAATTGAAAATGGAGCCGATATTAATGCTAAAGATAAATTGGGTCGAACTCCTTTAGAAATTGTTTGTATTAATGATAAACAAACAATAATAAAATATTTAATTGAACATGGTGCAAATATTAATATTGTCCTAAGAAATGAACCTATCCTAAACCATTATTGTCGACAAAAAAATGAATTTATTGTAAAATGCTTAGTGGATAATAATGCAGTTGTTAATCCAATCCACGGTAATGCTCCTCTAAAAATTGCCTACACCTATGGAAATGAAAATATTGTAAAATATTTAATTGATCGTGGAGCCAACCCATCCATTACAATAGATGATGAACCACTACTTATTCATTATTGTAGAAAAAGGAATGAATCAATGGTTAAATTTTTAATTGACCATGGTGCTAATCTTCATATTAAAAGTAAGAATGGTGAAACGCCTTTAGTACTTTTTTGTAAAAATAGAAATATTAATATGATAAAATTTTTAATTCAACATGGAGCCAATATTAATAACATTAAAATCGGTGATGGTGCTGAACCTCTTTTAATCTATTATTGCAAAAATAGAAATGAAATGATTGTAAGATGTTTAGTGGAATATGGAGCAGATGTTAACATTACCAATAATAATGATGAAACACCATTAATGGCAGCCTGTAAAATTGGAAATATAAATATGATAAAATTTTTAATTGAACACGGTGCTATAATTAATAAAGAAAATAAAATGGGGGATACACCTTTAAAAATTTCACATAAATATGGTAACATAAATATTATAAATTATTTAACTAAATGTGAAGAATAAACTCTAAAATAAAAAAAAAAGTCATACTATCAATAAAGAATAATTGTCTATTAAAATTAATTTTATTGAAAATAATTAGTATATATGCATAAATATTCTTTTTTTTTTTTTACTCAAATACTAAAAAATATGTATATAAATATATATGGAAAAAAGAATGTGTAAAAAAAGAAAAAAAAATTAAAATTTGAGATTATCTTGGTATTATATAGAATATATAAAAAAAAAACAGTATATATATTTTCCTTATACTATTATTTCTAATTATTTAATTAATATATTAACTATTTAATTAGTTTTAATCATAAACTCTAAAAGATGTAAATAATAATAATATTTTTTATTTATTACAATTTAAAAAAAAAAAAAAAAAAGAAAAAAAAAAACTTTCTACTCTTATTATTGTATTTAAAAAAAAGTTTGTATTAAGTTTATAGTTTAAACAAATCTTACTATAATAATAAATTTGAATATAAAGATATAATTTTATTATAATAATATTAAGAAGCAATTTTAAAATTTTCATAGTATTTTAACTAACGATTGAAAGTAAAATAAAGCAAGTACAAGCTATTGTTCATATTACAAAAAATGACAAAGTATTTAACACATCGGCGGTTAACCAAATATTCCATATTCATTAAACTTTTTATCCTTTAGTAAAAGATCTACAAATAATCTATTCATAATAATATTTTTTAATACTTCTTTAAAGTTATTTACCCTATTGTATTAAAAAAAATTTTAAATATACACTAATACAATCTAATACAATACTTTTTCATCCTTTTTCATCATGATATTTAATATTATTTATATTTCTTATTAATATTAATATTATTATTTATATTGTTTTTTCTTTAAAAAAAAAAGGATATTTCCCTATTTATTTTGTTAATGATCTTCATTTTCATGATTGGGTAATGAATGAAACCAAAAAAAAAAAAAAGTGAATCATTTTTTATAATAAGCAAAAGGTAAAAAAAAAAAAAAAAAAAAGGCATTCAAATGAACCAGTGATTAATTTTTTTCTTTTTATAAAGATCTTCCTACACATAAAAAGTATTGAAAATAAAAGGAAGGTACAAAAAAAAATCCATTTTAATTTTTTTCAAGAAGCTTTTTTTTTAAAAAAAAAAAAAAAAAAATTAAAGTCCTTTATAGAAATTAAAATATAAAAAATTATAGTAATATTATAAAAAAAAAAAAGATATACACATCATTAAAATAATGAATATAATGAAATTTGATATTTGATATACTTTTAAAAAAAAAGTTTATAAATATAAATGGTATTTGTTATTTGTTTGTTTATTAGTTATCATTAATGCCATTTTCATTTCCTTTCATAGTTTAAAAAAAAAATGGAGGACTTTTTAATATTATTGGTTCATTTTTACCAGTTTTAAAATTTTCTTTTTTTTTTTTTTTTATTTCACATGCTCCAAATATTAAATTAAAAATAGGAGTGAAGGAGAGGCAAAAACATTTTTCATTCCTTTCTTTAAAAAGGTAAATGAACACCTTTGCTTCTAGATGAATAATAATTAATGAATTATAAAATAAATTCAACACAAGAAAGACGAAATGTTTTTCAATAATAAAAAAGAAAGAAAAAAAAAGGGTTTTTTTTTATAAATTATAATCTTTATTTGTTTAATTTAATTCTATTATAAAAAAAAAATCTAAACAAAATATTATTAGTCAAGTATAACAATTCTATAAATGTTTAGTTTTTTTTTTCGTTTTTTTTTTCCCATTTATAAATGTTATTATAATTATTTTTTTTTTGTTATATTAAAACATTAATAATAAATATCATAGTAAATATTATTTAATGTTATACTATATTTAGTTAATTCAATTTTTCAATTTTCATTAACCTTTTATTATTTTAATTGTGTTTAAATAAATAAATTAACTAAATATTAATAAATTCTATTATTCTTATATTTATTATTTTGAAAAATGTTTTAGATAGATTGAATTTTTTTCGTTTTTTTTTTTTATTATTATTTTGTAATGTGTCTTTTGATTATTTGGAAATTTTTAATTATTCCTTTTTGTAATGTGTCTTTATACTAAATTGCAATATGTTTTTTTTTTATATTTTTATATATGTCTTTAATAAATTATAATTGTTAATTATATATTTTTACATTTTTTATTTGTTTTAGTTTTCGTTTTGGTTTTCGATTTTGCTTTTGTTATGTGTCTTTTTATTATATGTCTTTATTAAATTGCAATTTTAAATATTATTGTTTTTTTTTTTTAAACTTTGTAAAATGTCTTAGATAATCTTGGTTATCTAATTTCTTTTTCTTGTTATATATTTTAGATAAATTGAAATTTAAATTATCTAATTTCTTTTTCTTGTTGTATATTTTAGATAACTTGAAATTTAAATTATCTAATTTCTTTTTCTTTTTCTTTTTTTTTTTTTTTTTTTTTTTTGTTTTTATTTGTCATTGTTAAATATTATTTTAGAAAGATAATTGTTATTTAATTATCAATTTCTATTTCTATTTCTATTTTTGTTTTTTTTTTTTTTGTTTGTTTGTTTGTTTCTTTCTTTTTGTATTTTATTTTGTTTTATTTTGATTTTTGAATTTTTTTTTTTTTAATTAGTTGTTATTTTTAATTTGTATTTTTAATTCTTTTATAAAATGTTTTTTTTTTTTTAAATAATCATTATTTTTAATTATCTCATTTTCACTTTTAATAAATATCATAAGCGACAAAAAATTATGGTCCTGTCACCTTAATTATAAAAGTTGTCATAGAAAAACTTTTATACTTAAAGATGACTGCTTACTCCATTATTAATTTTTTTAAGATCTTCTAATTTACTAAAGGTGCAATCTAATTCACGTAATTTACCATGTTCAATTTCATACATCCAACCAACAACAGTTAATTTTTGACCATTAGACCAAGCATTAGTAACAGCTGGATTAGAAACAATATTGTAAACAGATTGAACAGTATTTAATTCACTAAGAGCTGTTTTCATTTCATTTTCAGGTAATTCTAAAAACAGAATATTATTTTTATATAATAATAATTTTATATTTATTATTTATTTTTCATTAAATAAATATTTATATATGAAAAAAAAAAAAAAAAGTTGAAAAAGAGAGAAATATTTACTTATAAGTTCATGTTTATGTTGATTATAAGTATTCTTAATATTATTGATCCATCCACCCATGAAACCTAAATCTTCATGTTCCTGTTGTTGGTTTATCAAATATTAAAAGAAATAATAAACCGTTAATACTATAATATAAAATAAAAATTTTATAAAATTCTATAAAAATCATTTAAATTTTTAAAAATAGTTTTTTTATATATTTACAAGACTTGCAGCAACACCACCACAGTTAGTGTGACCTTAATAAAAATTATTTTTTGGAATAATAATATACATTATGTTTTAATAATTTAAAATTCTTGCTAAAAAAAAAAAAAAGGTTTATCTTTTTAGAATTTTCTAATAAATCAAGATATTTACCACAGACAATAATATATTCAACCTTTAAATGTTCAACAGCATATTGAATAACACTACCACTATTTAAATCATTTTTGGAAATAACATTGGCAATATTACGGTGAACAAAGATTTCACCAGCATCAAGACCAGTAATAGAAACTGGAACTCTAGAATCAGAACAACCTAGAATAAATTTAATTCATGATTTTAATAACTCTATTTTCAATCAATACATAATTGTTTATTATAAAATTATAATAATTACCAATAAAAAGAACTCTTGGATGTTGACCCTTGGCTAAATCCTTATAAAATTTTGGATTATTTCTAGTTTTGGTTTTAATAACTTTTTTGTTATTAGTCATAATCTTTTGTAAAAAGTCATCTTCACTCTTTACAAGATTCTTTTTTCCTTTATGTTGGAAAGAGGTACATTGAAAAATACTCTTTTTTTGTATTTTTAAAAAAATAAAAGAATCATTAGTAATATGATATTTTTAATAAAGTAATATTTATATATATTTATATCATTTAATTTCTAATATTTTTTATATCATCATCTAATTCTTTAAATTTTTTTTTTTTTTAAATAGAATATAGTATAAAAAAAAAAGGTAATATTATAAATATACATACTCCTATATACTTTAACATTTTACTTTGAGAGTTTCAAAGAAATATAAAAAAAAAAAAATGAGAAATTGGTGAATTAAAAATAATTTTTATAAAAGATGGGAATTTTTATTTTTATTTATTTTTTATTTAAAGATTTTTTAATAGTAAAAAAAAAATTTTTTTTTTATTATTTAATCCTTTGCAGCCAGAATTTTTTAATTTTTAGTGGTGAAGATCTTTTTTTTTTGTAGGATGTAAACATTTTTAGGATTAAAGTTCGTAGATTTTTTAAAAAAAAATTAATTAAATTTTTCCTTTTTTGGTTAAGAATTAAAGTTTTTAATTAAAATTTTAAACAAGAAAAGTTAAAAGGTTTTAGCATAAAAAATACCAAAAACTTGAAAAATGTAAGCAGAACTTTATAGGCAATGAAAGATGACCTTTTTTTTACAATGTTAGTAACACGCATAAAAAAAAAATACAAAGATACATTTTTATTATTAATATTACCAAATTGATAACAAACAATATTATTCATTAATTATACTATATATGGAAAATATATTAAATAACGGAATTATTTTATTCAATTGAAACAACAATTCAAACAACAAAAAAATAAAACTATATAGATAGCTTAACCTTACAGTACTGATAGTATTTTGAAAATTATTTAGAGGTATAAAAAAAAATAAATGAATCAATCAATAGTTATTTAGTATGTTATAATTTTAAGTTTTTAATAACATTAATCATGATAGATTTTTCTCTTTTTTTTTAAGGTTTTTTTTTTTTTTTTTCGTATGATGTTCTTTTGCGAAATTAAGGTTACGGAAAACTTTAATTTTTCATTAGTAAATGCATTAAAAACTCTAATTATTTATATGAAAAAAAAATAAATTGTAGGCTTTTATCCTACTATAATATTATATATATCAAAAAATAAAAGAAAATATCATAGTTGTAATAAATAGGTATATTATCTATATCATTATTAATATAAATTATATATGTTTTTATTTTTTTTATATTTATAAAAAAAGGTTAACATTAAAATAATTTATTTCAATATTAATAAATACTTTACTAATAATTTATATATATCTTTTTTCTTTAAAAGATATATTTCTACAATTTAAATGAAATGGTAATAAACATTATAGAAAAAAAAAATAAAATTTAATATTCTTTTTTAATTGGTATATTATTATGTATTGTTATTTCTGTTGTTGTTATCTACGTTATCTACTGCCAAAAAAAAACTAAAAGATAAACTTTTATAATGATTTAAATATGTAATTAAAAAATTCTAATATTAAATATGTATTGAATGACCTAACTTTTTTTAAAAAAAGTTTAGTTTGGTTTATTATTAATTTTCTTAGAGAATGAATCATGAAATTAATAAAAAAAAAAAAAAAGAATATATTCCTATCAATTTTAAAATGTCTCATTTAGTTTTTCCTTTCAAATGTTATTAACGATATGACATTAACAAAATATATAAAATTATTTTTTTTTTTTTAATTTATAATAAATAGCTTTTATTTTTTTTTTTTTTTTTTTTATATAATTTTAACAAAATACATTTCAATGTATATTTTATTTTAATAATAAAAGAAAAATTATATGGTATCGTCATTAAAATATATAAATAAAAAAATGTATTTTTTTTTTACTTTTAACTATTTAAAAATATAATTTAATAAATAATGATGTTGTATTGCTTGTATTAATATCAAGGGGGAAATATATAATAAAATATTTATAATGATAATAATAGTATGAAATAAAAACTTTTTATTTTACTATTTTGATTATTTAATAATGAAAAAAGATGTATATATTTATTCTTTTTTGTTTTAAATAAAGAATAAAATATACAAAAAAAATATTATGAAAAATGATATTAAAGTATTAAATTTTGTTGTTGCTGTTGTTGTTGTTATTTTTTTTCATCCTATATACTGAACTGATTATTATTTATTTTATGTGAAAAGAGAAAGGATGAGAATAACTATTATTCTTTCATTAATGTTTTTTCTTTTTTTATTTAAAAAAAAAAAAGCATCATTTATGCTGTTCCATATTTATATATTAATCATCAATTAATTGTGCTTCAGTTATATTACTTGTATCATATTCAGTAGTTTTGTGATCTTCATTTTTTTCATCAACATCCCCCTCATTAACCTTACTCATACTTCTTTTCAAAAACTCATCAAAAGTTTCCATTGACTGAGCTTTTAACTCTTCTTCTGATTTATGACAATCTTTAATTCCATCTTCTATAAATTTATTCAAACTTTCATCTGATTTCATGATTTCTTTTGTTGTTGCCTTTATAGAACCACTATTATTGACTTCTTGTGGTGGTATAGGCGATGTTGCTTCATTTGAATCCATATTATTGTTATTATCACTATTATTGGTGGTGGTTGTAATGATATTAGTATCATTATTATTTAATTGCATTAGTAGTCTTGAATTTGAATGACTTAAACTACTGTTACTTCTCTTTTTATTTCTACTGATAATATCTTTATTTTGAGGTTCATTTAATGGTGGATGTGGACTTGGAAATTCATTAACAATATTTTCTTTACTATCTCTATCTCCAATACTAATAATATTAGATTCATGTACATTTTTTTGCAGTTGTTGATTCCGTATACTATCAAGAATTAATTGATCGGAATCTTTTTCCTTTTCTTGTTTTCTCATTTCTTCTATCATATCAATGGATTCAATATCAGAAATATATTCAATATTTGAATCATAAGCAACATCTTCTTCTTCTCCTCCTTCTTTTTCTTCCTCACTATTTTCTGTATATTCACTACCTTCTTCATCATCATCTTTTTGTTTTTTCGAATTTTCATCCATTTGATAATCACCACTACTAATTTTATTCTCTTCATTACCATCACTGCCTTGCATTGCTATACCATTCATTTTTGCAAATAAAATACGTAATACTCTCTCTTTATCCTTCCATGATAATTGAGTAATATCAATCTTATTTGCATTCTTTTTCACTCGTAATTTTTGTTCCTCAACTTCCTTATTTAAACTTTCAGCATCATTTGTGTCATGAGATTTTAATACCTAATAAATTTTGTAGTCGCATATAGATAGATAGAAATTATTATTATTAATATCAATATTATTATTGTTATTAGTAATAATGAATCACCAATGGATATATAGATTAATGTTTAATATATTATTTTAAATGTTTTTCTTTTTTTTTAATGAATATACATGTATTAATATAATATGTAATTTTTCTCTTTTTTTTTAATTAAAAAGAATAAAATTAGCATTACTAACATTTTTAATTTTTCGATTATATTCTTCGGCTTCACGTCTACGTCTTTCTTCTCGTTCATGACATATTTCAATTTTAACATGATCCAAGGCATCCATAAAAAATGTTTCTAAATCTGTTCTTTGATCTAAAATATGTTGTGCTATTCTCTTTATTTACAATAATAATATTAATAATAATAATATAATCAGTTATAAATGAATCTATGATACTTATAATAATATAAATAAATAATATATAAAGAAAAAAAAGTAGTCAATCCGACATATTGAATTTTAAAAAAAAAAAAAAAAAAAAAGATCATATCAAATATACATTATATAAAAACAAAAAATAGTTATTTTTTAAAATATAAATCACTATATAATTTTACTCTTATTTGTTTCATTTGTTTAATTCTTATGTCTAATTCACTTTTCAAGGTATCGACTGTACATCTAACTTTATCAATTTCTTGTTTTGCTAATTTGCTTATCATTTCTTTTTCTTGATCGAATTCTCTAACAATATGACTCAAGGTATATTCCATGGATATCACTTTATTTTGTAATTCCTTAATCTACAGAAATAATATAAAAATATATAAAGGTAGGATGTGATGAAAAAAAAAAAGGTAATTTTTAACTATTTATTTTCATATAGATTATATAGATTATTTTAATGAATAATATGTAATACATATAATACATAAAATATATATAATACATACTTGATCATTTTGTTTTTTTGATTGCATAATTTTTTCTTTTACAATAATAGAATTAAGATCTTTTTCTTCTAAAAGTTGTTTATTTGTAACAGATAATTGATTATTTAATTTTTGAAGTCCTTCTCCTTCCATAACATGATATCTTAAAGCATCTGCCATACGTAAATTTTCTTTATACACTTCTTTGGTTGTTTGTTTTAAATTTAAAATTGCTTCCTTTTTTTTAAATATTTAAATATTATATATTTATATATATATATTTAGTTTGTATAAACTTTTAAAAAAACGATAATAATAATAATAGCAGGATTTATTAACAATATTTATTTATTCCTACCTCATGAGCTTTAGATGCTAATTCAGATAATTTTTTATTTGTTTCCTTTTGAAGTCTAACTTTTTCTTCAAAAAATTTCTTTTCTAATCGATCTATTTTATCTTTATTCGTCTTTTCTATCTCAATCATATCATTATTTTTCCTTTCCAATTCTTGCATCAATTCACGCCTTTTCCTCTAATTCCATTATAAAAAATTATAAATTAAATACCATATAACATATAGATATAATTATTAAAATTTGGGTTTTTTTTTTTTATCATAAAATCTAGTTTCACTATCAAGTTTAATTTTTTCTTTAAAAGAAAATATTGTATCCATATTTAATAAAAATTATTATAAAAAAAAAATAACAGGAATAATAGGTTGCCTACTCTAAAATCTTTTAAAACATTAAATTCATCTTTAATAACTTTTAGAGAAGTTTCTTTTTCTCTTAAAACCTCTTTTAAATCTATTATTGCATAATTATATGAAAAAAAATAATTAATAAGATTATTTATATATAAGAATAGTATTTATTAATGAATTCCTAATTTAACCTAATATAATAATATTTATTATTCTATTTATTTTTATAATTTTGATATTTATATATATATATATATATAAATAAAATATTACCTGAAATTTGATTTTCATAATCTCTTATTATAGATTCTTTTTCTAATCTTGCTGTTTCACGTTCATTATCCATTTGACCTTCTAATAATTTTATTTTTGTATCTTTAGATTCAGATTCTTTTTGAAGTGATGATATGATTTCCAACTAATTAAAAATAAATTAAAAAGAAAAAATAATAGGAAAGAATAGATTTCAATAAAATCATTTTTTAACACAGTATGTAGATATATATTTACTATAATAACACTAATTTTATTCAATCTATATATATATTTGTGAATAACTTACAGCATCATGATCTTGGGTACGACATGTTTCTTGTAAATTATCAATAGTTTTAATTAAAGTTTCGATTCTTACTTTATACTGTTCATTTTCCCTGGAAGCATTTTCAAATCTATTGTCAATTTATTATTAATTAATAATATACATTTAAAAAAAAAAAAAAAAAAGAGGTTTTAGAAAATTAAAAATTTATTAATATTAGAATTACTTAAAATAATAATGATCCATACAATTTTTCCATAGCAGGATTTCTCATATATTCTACTTCAATTTTTGGATCAATTTTTGGTTCTTTTTTGGATTTACCATTTTTAGTTTTCTTATGACCTTTATCCTTTTTCTTAACAACCATTTTATTATTTTATTATTAATAGTAAAAGTGGTAGTGGTAGTAGAAGTAATTGTAATATAATAATTATTTAACTATTATTTATTTTTTTATTAATTTTTTATGATATTTTCTACTGCTTGATATCCAAATATATATATATATATTTTTATTTGGTTAAAAAAAAAAAGTCTTTTTTATTTTTATTATTATTGAAATAATATAAATTTTATTAAAAAATCTTTTTATTTCAATATTAGTTCTCTCTTTCTTTTTTAATCATATAATATTAATTTTTTGATGTCCTGTTTTTTTTTTAAAAAAAAAAAAAATAATAATGATATTCAGATATAAATCCTCCAAGAAAGTAATAGTTAATTAATTGATAAAAGAATGATAATGTATTTCTGAAGTACTCTTTTGAAATGTTTAAAAAATTAAATTTTCACAATAATAATATATAGTTGCTATTCTTGTAATACTATAACTTTAACGATAAACTCATAAAACATATTGTTATTTTTTTTATCAAAATGTTAAATATATAAATTGTTTTTTTTTTTTTTTTATTAAACTGTAAAAACTTTAATTTTTTATTTCCTGTTTTACAAGCAAACATGATATATAAATAATTCTAATTCTTATTTTTTTTTTTATAAAAATGAAATAAAGTCATTATTCAAATAAAATAAAAAAAAAGTTAGTTATAATTTTAAATTCAAACGCTAAAAGCATTTTAAATTTACAACCATTAAAAAGAAAGTAAAACATTCAATTTTTAAAAGATGAATTTTTATAACTTTTAAATAAAGCTCATTTCAAATAAAAAAGAATCCTATAAAAAAATTAATAATTAATCAATAATGAACATGAATATAATAACAAACTAACTATAATGAAATTAAAAAGAAAAATTCAATAAGAAATTTCATTTAAAGGACTCTTTCTTTTTTTTTTTTTCTAATATAATTAATTAAATATAGTATCAATGTTAATGAATAACTATGATTATTATTATTATATAGTTATATTATTATTTATTATTGTTTTCTATTTTCTATTATTCCTTATTATCATTAAATAAAGTATTACTATTTGTTGTTATTATTCCTTATTAATAACCTCTTCTTCTATGTTCCTAATATTTTTCTTTAGTTTTCATCATAAAATGTAAAAGACACCATTTTTAATTTCAGCAGCAGATGCAACTTTATTAAATAATATATGAACATAATATATTAATAATATAATCAAATAAATTAAATGAATAGAAATAAAATTTTATTAAAAATTAAGATTTTTTTTTTGGCAGAAATGTAGCCTTCACCTACAAAGAATCTTCCCATAATTAATCCTAAAAATGTTCGATAAATTTCTTTTTTCTATTAAACTTTAATTATTATTAAAAAGAAAAAAGATTTTTTTTTATATTTAAAAAGTTTTTTTTTTTTAAACTAAAATTTTATTTTTTTTTTTAAAATTCAACATTTATAAAAGAAGACAAAGTAATAAAAAAAGGTAATTTAAAAAAAAAGTGGTAATAATGATAATTAAATATATATATATATATTATATATATTCCTTAAACTATAAAATACAAAGTTGATTATCGAAAATGACACATAAACTTTTATTAATTTTTAAAAAAAAAATCTCGTAATTAAAAGTATTAAAAAAAAGTTAAATATCTTAAAGTTTCATTAGCAATTTAAATAAAAAAGAGTTGAATAAAAAAAAAAAAAGGTATCGACTATAAGAAATCAAGAAAATTATTTATAAAATTTGAGTTTAAATAATCAACTTTTTTTTTATTTATTAAAAAAAAAATAATTGATTTTTTTTTTTTTTTTTTTTTTTTTTTTTTTTACATTTCAACTCATTTCAACTTGCCTATAATAAGAATGTTGTTGGAAGGGAAATATATATATATTAAATAAACAAAAGAAGAAGAAAAAATAGATAAAGAAAATAGTACATAAAAATGTTTTTTACTACAAGTTTATTATGTGTTTTAAGAACACCATCTATTTGTAATAAAATATTTTTTTAAAAATGATAATAATAATAATCTAACTAATCTTAACTTCTTTATCTATACTACAGTAAAACAAAACCTTTAAAATTTTTCTTCTGGGAAAAAACAATATATACCACTGTCATAATAGTATTATACACTTTTTTTATTTACCTTTACTCGAATCTTTTCCATAAATTCAATTTTTAATTTATATTCATCCTAAAAATGTTTGGCTGTATTGTTGGTAATTATCTTGGAGAAATAAAATATTAATATTTCTTTAAAAAGTAATATTATGGATAGAAATTTAACCTATACTCTAAAATTTCTAAAAATAATAAAAAAAAATTTAATTATTTCAACTAATAAAGCTGGAAGACTTGTAAGTTTTATCAAAAAATGAAATTTCTTCAAAAAAAAAAAAAAAAAAAAAAAGCTATAATATTAAATATAATATATATATATATATTCGAATTTCAAATAAAAATTATTATATATTAATATTTTATAATTTAAAAAAAATCATCTCAATAAAATGATTTCAAAAAAAAAAAAAATAAAATAAAAAAAATTGGAAATAATCTTAGATTCAAACCGACGTTAAGCAAGGTATATAATAAAAATTTCAATAAATATTTATATACATGTATATATATATATATATATTCAACAAATTAATATTTATTCCTATTTAACAATTGATAATAATACATTTTTTATAAATTTATTAAATAAAAAAGTTGATTCAAACAAGGTAGTTATTAGATATAAAATTTTTTTGATATTTGACAATTGAATTACGAATGAATTCTAAATATTTCTATAAAATAATTAGTATGTCTTTGAACTTCCACAAGCTCAAGATATTAACCATATTGTCGTATTTATGACCGGTACAATGCCAGTAAGTATTGTAAAAATAAAGTAATAGTATATAAAAAGTAATAATATATTAATAATAATGAATATTTTTATTATTATGAATAAATAGTTCCCAGATGGTTATGCTGCCACTGTACATTTTTATTGGTATATATTAATAATGGAAAATTTTAAATATTTTACTCTGTCTCTTTTTTTTTTTTTTTCCACTACTATGCTAATAAATTTTTTTTATTTTATTTTATTTTATTAAACCAAAATAATAAATCAAGGCCACAACCAATTCCAGATTGGAGATTATTAGGAATGTTAAGGTAAATGGTTTTGTAATTAAAAAAATCTACAAAAATAAGCATATATATTTCAATATATTAATTAGAATGATGATAATATGGATGATAATGATAATAATAATAATAATATGTATACTTTATATTTTAATATTGATAATAATAGTAATGATAAACCAAGTGCTATCTTCAAATTAGCCAATGCTAAATCAATACCATCAGATTCACCATTTGGTGGACCAATGATGGGTGGTGTTTCAGCTGAATTAGGTATTTCAATTGAACCAATAGATCAAGTCATAGCACAAATTCAATCAAGTGAAGCTGTCATTGCTTCATCTAAAGCTTCTACTATGGCCAATGCTGAAAAAATTACAACTAAAATTATTGAAAACTTATATAACTATTGTTCCAGTTTTTCTTCTTCTCTCCTAACCAACGAACGAGGAGAACAATTCTTCCCATTAAAAGTTATACAAGATTGGCATAACAATACTCTACGAAAGGTTAAAACTAATCCAAATTATTTCTTAAAGGATTAATAACCATTAAAAAAAAAAAAATACAATTTATATAATAATAATTTTCACTATTAAAAAAGAAATGTAAAACAATTTTATATATATACTTCTTTCTTTATAATCTACTTTTAAATCATACCATTCAATAAACAACTTTATCAATTGTTTATAAAAAAAGTTTTATCATGTTAATATGCGTCATTGATTTTTACACCCCATCAAAATGTTCTTTGAAATTCACATCTTTTTTATACTTTTTTTTAAAAAAAAATATTTTATTTTTCTATTTTTTATTTTATTTTTTTTTTTTTTTCTATTTAAAAAAAATGTTTTTGGAGTAAAAAAAATAAGCAAAATGAAAAAAAAATTAATTTTCTTTTTTTTTTTCATTTTTTTGTTTTGCTTATTTTCTTTTATATATTTATAAAATATTAATTACATTCCTCTCTTTTTATAATAGTGAGGAAAAGTATCCTTTCAATAGTAATAGTAATCTAAATTTATTTAAAAGAAAAAGTAAAGGGAAGCTATAACAGCAACAGCAAGTGACATAACAGAGAAACGAATATTAGCTAAACTACCAGAAGTTTTAATATTGGAAAGACCTGGACAATCCATAGTAGCTTCAGTAAGTTGACTACCTTCAAGAATCCAAATACCACCATAGTTATCCTTGTTGAATTCAGCTGGAGTAGAAGCAGCACCTAAAGCACTATATTATTTAGTTTTATTAATATATATATATATAATTATTAATATTATAATTTAATCATTTTTATTTTTCCCTCTTTTCTATAAATTATTTTTTGCAAATAAAAAAATAAAAATACATACTTGGCAACTTCCTTAGCCTTGTCTTGATCAGACCAAACGAAAACAGAGTTTTGACTTCCATCACTATTTATATTTATTAAATATATTAATATAATTGCTTTTTATTTTTTTATAATATTACTTTTTTTAAAATACTACTTACGCATGAGTACGTTCTAAGAGATTACTTAATTGTTCTTCCTTACTAATAGCATCAACTGGAATTCCTCCGAATTTTGCAGCAAGCTTATTATTATTATTATTATTATTATTATTATTATTATTATTATTATTATTATTATTATTATTATTATTGTTGTTGTTGTTGTTGTTGTTGTTAAACTAGTAGTATAAAAAAAATATTTAAAACAATTTTACTTACAGCCTCAGCAGTGAACTTTCTTGGGTTAACCTTAACATTTCCTTGCTTATCAGTACCGTCACCCTTGTAGTAAATATGGTCTGGTTGGTTAATTTTGTTACCAACTAAACCAGCAAAACATTCAACTCTCTTTTCACCATCTGCAGTAAGATGACCTTCGGCACCTTCGGTACTCTTCTTTCCATAATTTTCAAAAGTCTTAACGATATAGAAAGTACCAGAAACACGGCTAATAGCCATTAAACAAGTGGCAATAATGAAAATTAAATTTAAGGTCTTCATGTTGATTATACTATTCAAAGTTTTAATTTATATATATATATATATATAATATATAATAATAAAATACAATTAATACATATTAATAGTTATCTTTTTTTTTTATTTAAAATGAATAAAATTAAAGCTACTGCTATTATCATTAATACTACTACTACTACTTCTACTACTTCTACTACTAATATTACTAATACTAATACTAATACTACTTCTACTACTACTACTACTACTTCTACTACTAGTATTACTAATATTATTATTGTCGTTATTAATTATATCAATTTTTATATTAAATTTATTTCATTTTATTTCATACAATTTCCTCTTCTTTTCTATTTATTATTTAGTAAAATTAATTTTTTTTTTTTTTTTAATTTTTATTTTTTTCTTACTTTTTTTCAGTATTTATAATGAAAATAAAGTTTTGAATACAAAAAAATATAATTCTTTATTTTATCGAAATTACAAATAAAATAAATAAAAAAAAGAAAAAAAAGAAAAAAAGATTTCGGCATTTTTATTAAAAATTTCAAATTAATATATTATTTTGATAATAATATACAGTAGAATTTATTATAAATAAATAGTTTTAATTTATTAACAATATATTATTTAATTTAATATGAATTAATTAAAGATGTAAAATGTAAAATACCATTTCAAAACAATAATATTTTAGTATTTATTCAAATATACTATAATTCAATTCATTTATATTTATTATAGAGAATTCTATTTGATAATACTAAACTTTATTATATTTAATGTATTATTAATATATGGTATAATCATAATTATAATATAAATTAATGTAATACAATAAATTTATAATAAATTAAAAAAGGAAACTTTAATTATTATCAATACAGAAATTAAAATATTAGGGTTAGAGTAAAATTTTAAAATGACTGCTCTTTAAATAATTTTTAAGTAGCAACTAGTAATTGTCTAATTTGATGTAAAATTAGTATATACTATAATTAATATTTATTAGAAAGAGTATTTTTTACTTTTTTTAATTGATATATAAATAAAAATGTTTTTGTAACAACTTTTAATGATAGATTTAAGCTACTAATGAATTAAATAAAATCTTATTAACTTGTCAAATATAAAGAAATAAAATATTTATTATTTATGATAGAAAGAAATTATCAACAAATTAGTAACAAAGAATGATTAACAAAAGCATGGAATGCTATTCCAAATAAAGTTTATTATTAAACTTTGATTAATCATTTTACTTTTCCCTTAAAGTTATAGCCCAATTTGATTTCTTTGCTTTTTTTTTTTAATTTTAAAAATATTCAAAAAATAATTAATTTAAAGGGTTAGAATGATAAATAAGTGATATTACATTATATTACATTATAATCTATTTTCCAAAAACAATGTAATTAAATGTATATATATTTAAAAATAAATATCATTCTTTTAAAGTCAAAAAAAGATGAACTACTATTAAATGTTACTTTTCCTTAATAATATATTATATTATTGTATTATTTTTATTCTCTTTTTCTTTTAAACTTACTGAAGTATATCATTATTTTTATAATTTATTTATTTAATTATTTTATCATTATTTCATTATTAAAAGTTATTTTTTATGAGCATTAAGATGTTTGATTTTTTTTGATATATTTTCAATTTTCTAATTTAATTATAGATTAATGTATAATATTAATCTTTTCTTTCTTTTTTTTTTTTTTTTTTTTTTTTTTTTAGACAAGGAAGAAAATACACCTTATTTTATTTGTTTAATTTTTGAAATTTCATTGCTTATTAAATAATAAATAATATTAATAAAAGATAAAAAAAAATTTTAAAGTTGTAGCCTGTTTCAATGAACTTTGAAAATTGTGCTATTTGAAATTAATCCCTAACCTAAAACAAAGTAATATAAAATAGGACAGAATGGTGTCTATCAAATTCCCTTTATGCCATTTATTGAGTTATTAACACTGGACTCTGTATAATAGAACAATACGATAAATTTTTGCCATATCGGTGTAAGATGTTAGATATCTTAGTTAAGCCTATTAAAAAAGTATTTTTATAGAATTACTAATAATAAAAATTGTTTTTGTAAGAAAAGTTGCGAAAACCGTTATATACAGAACATGAGACCTCAATGAACTGGAAAATTGTTTATTTAAATGTCTTTATTCAACCTTATCGATTTGTAATTTATCCTAAGCAAGGATATAACAAAAAGAAATATTAATGAATTTCTTTAGCATTGATATTGTAAAAATATTTTCATTCTGGAACATTATAAAAATATTAGTTATTTATTTATATATGATATTTAAAGTATTAAAAAATATTTAAAATATAAATTCTATTTTTAAAGAAATACAGTAGGAACTATAATTTATTATTTAATTAGTTCTAAAAAAAATATCGTTTTTTTTTTTGCAATAATCAATCATAATAATATTTTTTGTTGTCAACAAAAATTTAAATATTTTTAATATATATATATAATATATATATATTTAATTATTATTATTTTTTCTACTATTATTCATACCTTTTAATACATATTCTTAAACTATTTAATGAAAAAGAAAACATAATATCTATTTTAAACTTTTTTAATGAATTTTTTTTTATTATTAAATTGTCAATGATATATTTTTTTATAAAAAGTCAAAAGATACATTAAATTATAAAATATACATTGGTTTTTGTATCTTTTTCTTTAATAAAACTTAATAGAAATGTTTTCAAAAGAATACTATATAGTTTTATGGGGGGGGGCTCCTTAATTTTTACTAAAGCTATGTAATTAATAAGGAAGAAATTTTTTTTAAATTCTTAACCTATTTTTCCACATAATAATAAGGACAGTGTACCAAATAAACTTTTATTATAGTTTATTCTTGTCCTCACAAATATTAGAAGTAATATCGATTCTTTCAAGTGACTAACAAATGAGATAGTATTTGAAATTAAATGTTTTTATGGGTTTAAATAAATTTAACTGTGTGTGTATATCTTAATTCATAAGGAAGAATCGCTAGGTACAAAATATCTATAGATAAACAAGTTGATAAAGTAACTAAATAAATAATCTAATTTTTAATTTTTAAAATAAAAATATCATACAAGGACAAGCATCAATGTATATGAATTAATAAGTGTCCATGCTAAAGATACTGTATGATGAACCAGTAGAGCCAAAATCATTTATGAATAGGAAAAAGTTAACATTTCTTTAAAGTTACTATTATAATTATTCAAGAAGATGGAAATTATTAAGCTACATTCTATTTAAACTACATATTATTTATATTTACATTGTGACTTAAATACTTAGTCTAACACAATACAACCAAATACATTTCAATACATATGTCATAATAGGATGAGAGAAAGATGTCAAAACACATGTAATACAGTTAGAATCAGTGCTCATTAATAAAACATTCTCCTATAATTAATTTGTATTTATAATAATAAATATGTATAGATGTAAATAAAAAGAGAATTTTACGTTTCAATTTAAAATTTTTATTGACAATAAAGATTTTAGAATAATAAAAAAAGCTTCATTAAACATATTATAATTCATTAATAATAAAATATAGTATATTACATTCAACATTAAATATATATTTTTTTTAAAAACATTTTACTTTATAATTTAATAGCATCAAATAGGATTATTAACTTTTTTTTTTCTACTTAAAAAGAAATACAAATTTGTAAAAGACATAAACTAAATTTCTCATTATTAATGATTCAATAATATTACATAAATTATATGGATTGTTCAAAAACTTTATAGAATTATTTATTAAATTCAAAAAGATTTTAATATATAGATGATATATTGTTAAAAGATATAGCCCAACTTTTAAAATTAAATAATTATTTTTGATGAATGTCTATAAAAATAATATTATCATACAATATTAAATTATTGTAACGGTTGTCGTTCAAAAAAATATTCCTATAAAAATAAATATTCATTAACCTTTTTTTAAAATCCGTACATAGAAAATCAAAATATAAAACACAATTAATAACGATTGCTATATATTATTATGTGAAAATTTTTAAAACTATCAAAAGTCAAGTATATTAATGTCCTTTTCTTTAAAACTTTTTATTATTATTATCATTTTTTAATTAATATTATAAAAGTATTTTTAATAGTTAAATATGGTATACTAAAAAAAAAAAAAAAAAAAAAGAAAAAAACACCATTATTTTCAATCATTTTTTTAATAGAAATACTAAAAATAGTTTGAGTATTTTATTGACTCTATTATAATACATACATACATACATACATAACTAAACCTATTATTTAATATTCAATGAAGAGTTGTATGAACTACTCTTTATATAGAAAGTTAAGATTATTTATTCCCTTGGAAAGTCCTTAATTTTTGCATAAATAATATTTAAATAGACTTTTATTTTTCTTTTCAAATTTTATATATTTATTTAAAAAAAAAAGGTTAAAAATTAATAATTCATGTGTAAGAAAATTAATTAAAAAAATTAAACCTTTTTTTCTTCAAATTGTTATGCAGCTATTAAAAAAATTAACATTAATTTTTTCATGAAATTTAATAAAAATATTACTATTAATTTTTTTTTAAAAAAGAAAAGAATGAAATGGTGAAATAGGATAGAATAATAATAAAATAAAAAAAAGAAATATATTTGTTTTATTTCATATAAGAATTTGTCTTTTTAAGTAAATCTTTCTTGATATTTTAGTGTTACTTTATTTCTCAAACTTTTATTCATGGATAAATCATTTATATCATTGGAATTACAGATTTACACGTGTTATTTAAGCTTGAATTTTGAGAGAAAAATGAAAATTTAAGACACGTGATATCAGAAAATAGATATTTCTATGTATAATTAGAATTATTTGTGGTAATAGCATTATTTTATGTAAATCATAAATTTAATGTAAATTTCATTGATGTATGCGTACACATGACATTCAGTCATATAAATTTCATCTATTTTAATAGTTTTTTTTAACATAATAAACAAAATCCTAAAATTAATAATAAATAATAATAATAATAAGAGTTTGAATAATTATTATTATTATTTAAACAAAAAAAAAAAACATTTATTATTATTAGATATTTATCTTTCTTTATTAAACTATATTATACTTTGTATTTATACACTTATTTATTAATAATACATATTTAAATAGGTATCTTTCTTTCTTATACAAGTAAACTGTTTATTCACTATTAATATTACTAAAGTTCCTATCACTTATTTTATTATATCTTATTATCTTTGGAACTTTATTACAAAATCAAGATTATATTTTTTATTAATTTTATATTAACTTATTATCATCTTAACTCTTATGTGAATTGACCTGGAGTTTATGCTAAAAGTAGTTTTTTCTGTTTCAGTTTTTATCCTGGTTGTTATGGCGTATCCTTAGCATGCATAAGACTTTTAGTTCAACCCTGAAGATGTCAGCGCTTGTGTATTTTCTCCATTGGGTTTTGCCATGGATTAGGTTATAATATTCAGATAAGTATTAATGCACTTTCTAAGTTACTACCATGATAATAGCATTCGTCTAGTCGGCCTGAGAGGGTCAAATGTACATGGTACATTTTAAATTAGAACTTTATAAGTGGTGACTTAGGCTATGTCAAAATACACAAGTATCCTTTCTTAATCAATTAGCAACATGCCTGTGAAAAACTGATAGTTTTTGTAAATAAAAATTAAAATGACATTTACTTCAGTTTTATGTGTTTTTTTAGTAATGTGAGGTCTTTTTTTTTTATTATCATAAGCATAAATATTAGAGTATTTTAAGGCTAAAATACAACACTCTTTTATATACCATGCATAGGATTGAGCTATCTTTTTGTAATGCCTTTTTTTTGGTTATGAATCTGCCTTTTCAGCGCTTTTTTTTTTTGGTTGAAGTCTCACGGAATGAATGTTTCATATTATTAATAATAAAGAATATTAATATATTCTATTCTATTCTATTATATGGAAGCATATCAATTTAAATCAATTTAATAAAAAGGAAAATTATATTTTATTATATATTATGTATGTATACAATATATATATTATTTATTGGAATAATATATACTTTATCATTACTTAAATAATTTTAATATGTTTATTTATTTTACCAATTTATTTTTTTATATTAAAATAAAAGTAAAAGTGAAAGCCTATCAACTCATTTCATATATAATTAATATATATTTTATATATTTCATAATATATAATTATTAATTAAAAAAGGAAAAACAAAAACAAAATATTTTTTGAATTTTGTTAATAGACTAAAAAGACAAAAACTCTACTGTTAATATATATAATAGGATGCTCATGCAACACTTTTTTTGTTAAAGATTTATGGTATGGATGCTTTATTAAAGTTATTTGTTACTTGTATAATTATTATTATGATCAATTTCTATACATTTGAATATAATGACATTCTTTGCCTTCAAACTACCCAAAGTATTTACTATAATAATATACTTAACATTTTACTAATTATATAATAGTTAATCCATTAATTATAATTTAAAAAATGAATTATCTTTTTATATTTATATATTAGCCAATATTGATTTTCTATTAAATGTATTATTTATATATATATTATTTATATATTAAAAATTATGTAAAAAAAAAGGAAAAAAATGACAAATTTATTATTAATATATTATATATTAAATAATTCCTTTATTAATTTATGGAAATAATTTTTATGGAAATTGATAAGCAGATAAATTAATAAATGAATGAATGAATGAATAAATAAATAAATAATAAATAAATAAATAAGTAAATAAATAAATGTATAACTATATATGTGAATGAATGAATGAATGAATAAATAAATAAATAAGTAAATAAATAAATGTATAACTATATATGTGAATGAATGAATGAATGAATGAATAAATAAATATATTAAAGAAAATTAATTTAAATTGGAAATTTCCCTGTAAAATACACTTTTTTAAGTCATTTCATATTAATTGACATTTTATATCTATATATTTTATTAGTAAATTGTCAGGTAAAAAGTCTCTATAGAAAGGAAAAAGAAAAAGGTAGTATAATAATAAAAGAAATAGTTTTATTTATTAATGCTTTCACTCAAGATTAAAGTGATGAAATAATTGTTTTTCCCTAGAACTGCCTGAAAAACAAATTATTTTTTTTATATTAAAACTCAATAAATTAAAAGATTTAATTTTTTATATTAAAATCTTAGTAATATATGTAAAAATTTTTATTACTTTTTTTTTTTATTAAGGTATATTTTTTTTTTTTTTTGGTTGCTTTGTAGGTGAAGCAAAAGCTTTTTTTTTATTTTAAAAGAAGAACTCTATTAATTAATCAGCTTTACTTAAATATCTTTTAAAAATATAAAAGTGTTATTTATTTATTTATTGCTTTTTAAAAACTTTTAACTATTAAATAATAATAGTATTATTAATATTTGAAGAAAGGAATAATTAAATTTTTGAAATTGTAGTTTAATTTTTTTTTTTTTTTTTTTTCATTAACATTACCAATTTATGTTATTATAAATAAAAAATTCATTTTTAAATTTTAAAAATAAATAAAACTAATAACTACTACCATACCACAATAATAACAACAAAAAGAAGATATATTATTTCAATTTGAAAAGTAGAAAAAAATATACCTAATTAAAACATTAAATATTTCATATAAAAATATCATATAATAATGAGTATTTTAAGAAATAAAAGGTACATAATTTTTATTAATATTACATATAAAAAGAAGAAAAAGTGTAAATTAGTAAATAAATATATATGCTTTAATATACAATGTATTAATTATAAAATACCTTTTCTTTACAAGTAACAATGAATATTTTATAACTAAAAACTTTAGTTTTACTAACACTATTATATAGAAAATGAAAAATAAAATCAATATTAATATATATATTTAATATATTTTTTTAAAAAAATTAGATTTGAGATACGGGTTGTTCAACAACCTTTAAGAGCAAGAGTATGAATTTTTTTTTTTTAATTACTATTTGCTATAATTATTCCAGATATAAACTATTGTTGCACGATAAATTTTAGATATTAAGAGAAAAAAAAAAAAAAACTTTTTATTATTACCTAAATATTAAAAGAAATATCCATTTTACACAATATTATGTAATATATATGTCATTATAGGATGATACATAATAAGATATAAAAATAATAGAATATAAAAATAAATATACACGATAGAGTATAGAATAGATGAAATGATGTATACTATAGAATGGTACAAACTATAAAGTGACATAGTAAGGAAAAGAGATTTTTATAGTAGTGCAACTATTATTACAGATAACTTGTATTAATTAAATAGAATAGACATAGAATAGGAAAATAGGTATAGAATTTTATTAAAATATAAAGAGGCATTTCTTTTCATCATATAATAACAGAAAGCAAAAAAATAAAAAAAAGTAATACAATATTTAATTAGGCCAAACTAATTATAAAACAAAAGGATAAATTATAAACAATTTTGTATATAGTGGTGGTGACAATTAAAATGATTATTTTTAGCAGAAAAAGATAAATCGTTACTTATCAATAATAATAATAATAATAATAATAATAATAATAATAATAATAATAATAATAATAATAATAATAATAATAATAATAATAATAATAATAATAATAATAATAATAATGATAATAATGATAATAATGATAATAATTAGAATAATAATGATAATAATGATAATAATGATAATAATGATAATAATTAGAATAATAATAATAAAAAAGCAGTACTAATTGTTTTTTTTTTTTAAATTACCCTTAATACTATAATAGATGTGTGGTTTTGGTGAAAAAGATAGAAGACCTATTGATCCACCACCAGTATGCGAACTTGTAAATATCATTATAATATTTTATTCATGAATAGCAATAAAAAATTATTCCTACCGAGACAGTACTTTTAGTGGGATAGAATTTTATGATTTATCATGGATACTGATAATATTTCATATTTTATTCTGTTTTTTCAATATTGCTTATAATATTAAATTGTATTTTATAATTAATGAAACAATGAATATCATTTTAATCTTAATTATTATATTATTTATTATTAACTTCATATCAATAATTTATATTCTTTTAATGATGAATTATGATAATCATTTATTATAGCTTTGTTTTAATGAAAAGGGAGAAAGAATAGGAATAAGGTAAATATCAATTATATTCTTAAATTTTTATATTTCATTTTAAGTTTTAAAGAGTTTTTTTTTTTTTTTTTTTTTTTTTTTTTTATTATAAAAAAAGTTAATACCTTGATATATCTTTACACACTTTATATTTCAATTATTATCTTATTGTGAAACTAAGAGTTCATATATTAAAAAACTAAATTTAACAAATTTAAAGTTATTTACTTTTTTATTATTATATAGATATGAAAGAGTTTATAGTAATAAAAATGCTATTTTATTAAACTCTTAAGAGTTATTTACATTATTGGTATGGTAGTTAATGAATAATAGTAATGTAATAACAATTGAATTAAATACAAAATATGATAATGAAAAAATAATCTTTGAAAAACATTCACTTGCTTATTTAATGCTATTCGTTAAAATACCCTATTATAGATTTAAAGGTTTATTCATATTTTTTTCATAATACTAATGATAATCTATTAGAAATGCGCTATTTATAAATTAGTATGCAAAAGGAATGAAATATCATTTTTTTTTTTTAAAAAATACAACTATTTTGAAATTTTATTTTTCACAATAATTTGTTATCTTTTTGTAATTTTAATCATGATAACCAATTCGAAATCTCGTTAATAATTATTTATGATTTTAATCATGAAGACTAATTCGAAATCTCATTAATAATTATTTATGATTTTAATCATGATAACCAATTCGAAATTTCATTAATAATTTTCAGTATAATTAATTCTATTTATAATTTTAATTGTGAAAAAATACAATTCATTGACTTTAAAAGAAAATAACCAATTTGAAATGTCATTATTATTGATTATTATTAGTATTTTAAAAATCAGATTTTGAAATTTCCAAAAAAGAAAAAAATTTTTTATTTCAATTTTCATTAATACAAAAATGACATTCGAAAGGTCATTCATCAATAATGGAAATATTCCATTTATTAATGATCTTTTTTTGAAATATTAGTGCAATAGCAACAATCTACTTTTATTAATGGTTTTACAATACCAACCTTCTCTTATACTTATGGTTAAAAAAATGATTTCGAAATTTCATTAATTATTAAGATGACATTCGAAATTCGAAATGTCATTAATGACTTAATGAAATAAAATGGTCATTTTTTATCAATTATTTTTATAATATTATTTATTAACAGTTTATACCCCCATCAAAATTATATTTTTATAGTTTGAATTTTATGTTATTATATTTATTAACTATCCTACATATATTTTATCATTTTTTCCTATTTATTTAATTATTATTATTCCTTATCATACCATCCAATTTTTTATTTTCAATAAATGAAACTCTTTTTTTATTTAAAAGATTGAGAAGAATATTAAAAAAAAAAGAAATACTAACCTTTTTTTTTTTTACCTTTTTTTTAATATTTTTAATAATTAGCTGTGAAGAACAAATATTTTTTGTTTGTCATTGTGGTCTTTGGTCTGAAGACTGTGAAAAAGAAAGAAATCTAATAGCTAATCCATGTGCTTCCTCCACTTTTACTCGCATCTTAGTTGGCTCTTTAGTAAGTTCAACTTATGCTTTATTTAACACTGAAGGTATTCCAAGTATATATTTCATATTCCCAGATTTATCTGTAAGAATGGAAGGAAGATATAGACTAAAATTTTCTTTATGTAATCTGGGGGAGTAAGCATTTGTTTTTTTTTTTTAAATTTATTCTATTCTATATGTATTTATATATTTATATATATATTTTAATTTTTTATATCTATATAGAGAATAATTAAAGTTTTTATTTGTGGTAATAATATTTAATTTATCTATAACTCTTAAAAATATATATATATTTAAAGAGTTATAAATTTTAATCAATTTAAAAAAATAGAGCAAAAAAAAATCATTTAGAGTTATTTAAATAATTATATAAAATATGAAAAAAAAAAGAAGAAAAAAGATAGAAATATTTAGCTTAATATATATATATAAAATAGAATTATTTAGAAATACAGAAAAAAAATTAAAAAAAAGACTATATATAGATAAAAATAATATTAAAAAAAAATTACTTTTTTTTTGGATAATATTAAAAAAATTTTTAAACAATTTAAAATTTTTAGTAGATGATTCACTTTATACTAATCGTATTATATTAATATATATTAATTTTTAAATTTATAAAGTGTTGGCGAACATAATAATTTAATTCTTAATCAAGGCGAAGCACCAATCAATTCTGAACAATTTTCTGATGTATTTACTGTATACACTGCAAAACGTTTTCCTGGCATGACAGGTAATTTTTTTTTTTATTTTTAAAAAGTATAACCTAGTTATAATACTACTTTTTTTTTTTATTAATTTTTGTTAAAGTGACTTAAGCATGATACATACAATAGCTATTTACTTTTTAGTAATATATATCATTACTAACAAACTATTTTTAATATTTATTTAACAAAACCCTCTCTATCTTAAATTGTAGAATCTACTGAATTATCAAAATGTTTTTCTAAACAAGGTGTAAAGGTAAATAAATAAATAAATAAATTATAAGTTTATAATATTAATACTATTTTCGTTATATATTTATTAAAAAATAATAACCATTTAATACTTTGTTATTATTAAAGATACCAATTCGAAATGAAGTAAGATCGCGTAAAGCTATCATGAACCAAGAAAATGTAGATAGAAATAATAGTAGTAATAATAACAGTAATAGTAATATCAATAGCAACAACATCATTAACAGCAATAACAATATTAATAACATCAGCAACAATAATATTAATAATAATAACAATATTAATAACATCAGCAACAATAATATTAATAATAATAACAATATTAATAATATCAGCAACAATAATATTAATAATAATAGCAATATTAATAACATCAGCAACAATAATATTAATAATAATAGCAATATTAATAACATCAGCAACAATAATATTAATAATATTAATAATATTAATGGTATTAATACTACTACTACTACTACTACTAATATTAATAATAATAGTAATAATAATAATATGACAAATATTCCATTACAAGAAATCAAAAATATAAAATAATTATTTTACTAATAACAACAAAAGATATAAATTATTAATGGAAACATAAACCATATATAGTATTATTCAAAAAAAAAAAAAAAAACAACAACAAAATATATATTATATAATAATAATACTTTTTTTTTTATGACTCTTTTTTTCTTATTTATTTTAGTTATTTTATTGTTTATATTTGTTTTTTTACTTGAATTTTTTTGTATTTAATATTAAAGTAATAATAATAAGGGTTGGTGAATCTATTTATTTATTTATTCATTTTTTATTAAACTTTAAATGAAAAAAAAAAACAAAAACAAAAACAAAATGTTCTATATACTTTTCCTATTCATATTTTTTTTTTTTTTTTTTTTTTTTTTTTAACATAAATTATAGTATAATGATATGCCAAGTTTTTTTTTTTTAATTTTTATATTTTTTTTATTTAGATACCAAACTTTATCCAACAACCAAAAGACAGACTTTTTTTTTTACCTGTTTTTTAAACAAATTAATATACGAAAAAATAAAAATATAATTAAAGACTTAAATATTTTATTTATTTATTTATTATTCTTTCGTGTTATTATTATGCTTATCATTATTGTTTTTGTTATTTTTGTTATTTCATTATTATTTTTATTACTATTGTTTTTTTTCTCTTTAAATATTGTCTTTTTTTTTTATTATATATATATATTTTTTAGAATTTCTGTATTTGAATAAAAAAAAAAAATTTTGGTCATCCTACCAAGGATCTCTTTATAACCATTGGATTATTTGATCTAAATAATAAAAAAGATTGGGAGAATAAATTACGGAATTCAAAATAATATATATTACTATTGAATTACAAGAAAGAAAAGATGTTGAATTATGTATTACCAATAATAGCAATATTCAAAAATATTATATATTATTATTGTTGATTTTTTTTTTTTTTTTTTTAAATTGTATGTTTCATTATCATAATCTATCATTACTATTATATTGTAATATATAAAGATGAGTCATTTTTAATATAGTTTTTAATATAAATATCTTTTTTTTTTTTTTTTTTTTAAATGAAAATTGGATTAATAAAAAATCAAAAAGTTAATAAATTTTTGATTTAAAAATTGATATACGTACAAAAAAGATATTTTACATAATGTATTCTGTGCATTTAAGATTGATCCCTTGACTATTTTATATTTTCCATCCTTATCTTTTTTTTTTTTTTTTTTTTGTTAAAGCTTGATTGCTACTATTTTTCATTTATGTATGTACAATATTAATACATTTTATATTTAACATGATAATTCATTTTTATATCTTTTTGAAAAAGGAAATCTCAATCATATATTTTCAATTTCATTCATTGCATTTGATAATTTAATACATAATTTAATGTATATCAAAAAATATAAAAATATATGGAATTCATTTACCTTTATCCAATGAAGAAGTTCTATGAGATATAGATTAACAAATTAGAATTTCCCAAATATAATATTAGCATTATAATCCATTAATGTTAAAAAGCTCAAAAGTTAAATTTCAGGTAAAATTTTAAAAGATATTCATCTTCTGTTGGTGTTAGCCTTTCTTTTTTTTCTTTTTTTTTTTTTTTAACCTTTATTTTGATTAGTTTAGTGGAAAGTTGAAACATATTGGGTTTTAAGTTGGAATAGCAGAATGAAAACTTCTTCCTTTTTTTTTTTTTTATAATTTCTCTTTATATTAGAAAATTATGGGGATAATACCGTTTTATTTTTCCTTTTTTTTTTTTTTATTACATTACTGGTTAATTTAAAATTTTGAAAATAGAAAAAAGAAAATTTTATTTCATTGATTAATATTAGCATCAAGTGTAAAATAGTATATAAAAAATTCATTTCATTAATTTGTATTGGCTTCAAAACATAAAAATAGAAAAATAGTATTGGGTATTGAAATTGAGAGTAAAAAAAGATTCATTTTAGAAATTAGTTTTCATTTTATATATCAATTTCAAGTTTTAATTTTATATTCTAATTTTTTTTTTCTTTTTTAAAAAAGAAATGATGAATTATTAAATTTACACATTCCTACAAATAAATAATGTTGAATAAAGAAAAATAAATTATTGTATTGAATATTATGAAATATGGAAATTTATAAAACTATTTAAATTATTTAGTGTTAAAGAATTATTCCTGAAAATCATTGGAAAGAATGAAAATGGGTACAATGCTGGAAAGCTTTTGGACTTATTTTCATTCATTTTATCCTTTTTTTTCCATTGAAAATAATTAAATTTCTCTATCATATCTATTAAATCCATAGTTTAGATTTCTTTTCATTAATAGCAAAACTTTTATGTAAGGATGTGATTTGGTTGGATGGATTGTTTTTTTCATAATATAAAAATTCATTAAGGACAAAAAAAAAAGATGGGTATTATAAAAATAATAATAATATAATTATATTTTCATTTATTTTTCTATACCATTAAGTTAATTTAGAAGAGGTAAAAAAAAAAAAAATATTAATATATAGCGTGCATTATAAATAGGGTGGTCAAGAATAGAATATTTTAAAGGTAGAAAGAAATAGCATAAAAGTACTAAACTAGTTTTTATTCGATTCTTAGTGTTTAAATGGATGGATGCAATGTCGTTTAACACTAAAAATAATATAACCAAAGGGGAAAAGAAAAAGATCTTAAAAAATTTAATTTGAAAATAATATATTTATGACAATTTTATATTCTTAACATTGTTGAATACCTATATACGCGAATTAAATTTATTTGTGATTGTGACAATTTTATACCATGGGAACTCTTATACTAATGAAATTAATCAAAAAACCGCCGAAATAGAAATTTAAATTAAATTTTGTTTTTTATTATTTTATTAATTATTATTTTTATTTTTCTATGACTGTTAATTTTCTAGTATAACAAAAGTAAAAAACAAAAAAAAAAAAAAAAAAACGTGTGATTCCCTATCTTTATAAAATCATTTTCTACCTTGATCTTTTTTTATATTTAGTCTATTTAGATTTCTTAAGAAACTAGACACTTTGAAAAATGCTTTCAAACTTTCAAAATTTGTATCTTATGTAATTTAGCATTTATATAGTTTTTAATATATATATCCATTTGATATAAAAATAATATGTGACTTGAACATATTATTATATTAGTAATTTTTCCTAATATTAAATTTATATAGTTTTATTATAATATTAATTATTTCTACAATGTATAAGAATATAATGTAAATGTATGACAAATGTAATATCATGTAATGTAAAAGAATAATGTAAATGAATGATCCATATAGTTCTAGCCTTATAATTGGACAATTAATTATTAAGTAAGCCTCATTAGTATAAATAGACTAGAATAAATATTATTAAAAAGGGCTTCTTGTTTTAGTTAGAATTTTAATATTTGACAACGACAGAACGTTTTAGTATTTAGACAGAATAGAAATATTGGAACGTTATAAATAAAATTATTAATAAAATATATATTAATTAAAGTTTAATTCTTTCTACATAAAATTAACCCGTATCACATTGATAAACACGTGATATATTCAAATTATTATTGGATATTATTCATCCATTCTACATCATTTAATCATAATAATAATGATTTAGAATGAGTATCGGCAGTATTATTAACCAGGTATGTCAATATTACAGAAACTTGGTTTAAATATGTCATTATTAACTAAAGATATAAATAAATATAAATAAATAGGTATAAGTTTAAATAAATTATATCATATATAAATGAATGTTATAGATAAATTTTATAAGTAAATTAAATAAATGGATATATTAATTATTAAATAAAATTTTAAAAAAATTTAATTTTATCCCTCCCTCTTTTGATATATTTTTAAAAAATAGTTTGAAGATATTATTCCATTCGTTTTATACTTTTTTTTTTTTTTTAAAAAAAAAGAGAAATTCCATTCATTTATATTTTTTATAAATTATATTCTAACATATACTATTACATTTCATATCTTCAATATAAAATGAAAAAAACTAATAGAGGCTAAACTAAACTATATATAAACTACCCTATAATACTTTTAAAACTCAATTTGAATAACCTTGTAATTAAATAAAGTCCATGTATTATTTATTTATTATTTGAATATTAATAATACTATTAATATATATTATTATTGAAATATAAAAAAACCAATTTTCAATGCTACACTCTAAAAAAAACTATTTTAAAATAATAAATAAAAAAAAGATAAATTTATTAAAGTTTATACCTTTTATCATAATGAAGTTCTAAGCTAGAAAAAAAATTATTATTTAATTGCTTTAAAAATTAAAAGTTTATTGAATAAATGTTATAATTTTTTTTAATTGTTATAATAATTAATGAAATATATATAATATTATAATATTATATATCTATTATTTGTTTATTTGGTTCATATGAAAAAATAATATTTTTATTAAACATGTATGCTTAAGAAGTTTAATTCTTTTAGGTGGCTATGCTACTCAACAAAAAATAAATAAAAGATGTTTTGATAAAATGGTGAAAAAAAAATTAAATTATACTAAAATAGTAAATATTAAATCGAGTAAACAACTAAGATGTACTATTATTGATTTTCCTTTAATATAAGGTATTTTTTTTATTTATATTAATAATGATACCAAAACTATTAAGGAATCTTAATTAATAGTTAATTTAAAGAATAAAGATTAAATATTTCAGTTAGTACAACATCGTTAAACATAACTTTAACCACAATAATTTGTTAATTCAATTGCATGAAAACATTTTACATTCATTAAAACAAAGCATAATTATTAGCTAATAAAAGTTAACATTAGTAGTAGATTTTATGCAATTACCAAAAAAAAAGTTAATATTAAAGAAATATAACCCAATTATGCTAGTAGATTTAATGCTTCTAATAATGACTATTAAAAAAAAATCGAATATAATGTATATTTTTATATTGTTAAAAAAATCAAAATTTAGAATACATGTCCATTTTGCCATTTTTTGATTTTTCTGGCTAGATTTTATCCAGAGAACAATTTTTGTCAGGTTAGAAATTGTGGCTAAATCAACCAAAAAATCTAGGATAAAATATAAATCCTATGGATAAATTTGTAATGTGTGATTTTTATTATAAAAAAAATGTTACACAAGTGTTAAATCCATCAAAAAAAAAAAAAAAAAAGTTGTTTTATAAACCAAATCAATAAAATTTAGATGATTATTCTTAATCTTTTAAAGTGCGATGTCCTTACTTTTGTAGGTGATATTAAAATAAATAAACCATACAAGAAAAATAATTAAAGCATTGTAATGTCTGGAAAATCTTTTTTTTTGTAACACTTTGTTATTAATGATAATGATAAATTAATCTAATAATTAAGGAAAAAAAAAAAAAATATTGTACATATTTATAACAGATATAAACATGAAATAAAATGATGAATAAATAAAAATACCTATTATATATAGATTATATTTTTTTTATATTTTAAATTAGTAAAATGAATGAATGCTTGTATCAAAAAAGGCATGTAAACCATTAACCTCTTTTTTTTTTTTTTTTTTTTTTTTTCTAAGGTAATGGTAACTTTTAATTAAAATTTTTTTATATTAAAATTTTTTATAATTATTATTTTTTTTTCTCTCTTAGTTTATAATATTAAACTACTTTCTTTTTATTTTATATTTTTGTATTCTTTGCCTTTGTTATTATTACTAGTTTAAAACTATATTTAATAATTTAACACTTATATATCAGTCCAAAATATGTATATATAAATCACCAAGTTACGCTTTCAAATATAAATATTTTTAATGTATTTTATCTAAAAAAAAAAAAATGACCATACAATCATGTCAATTCCATGAAGTAAATTATTATTTTTATATTTTATTTACTTATTAAAAAAAATAATAAATGAATAAAAGTCAATCTTTCCTAATTATACAATTTTAATTCTTTAATTATTAAAATTTATTTATTTATTATTATAATTTAAACCTAATTTCCATTATAAAGGAATTACCACAACCATTAATTCTTACGGTAACCATGACCATTCCTCCATTTTATTTTATATATTTTTTTTAAAAAAAAGAATAAATAAAAGTACATATTTAAATTTTAAAGCATATATATAATTGTATAGCCTCGAATTAAACAATTAAAGTCAATTTCAGCAAGACAACTTGAAAAAGACGATAACATTTCAAATTTATATAGTGTTTATTATACTTTATTAACAGCTGATGGTATAAATAAAATTTGAATTAAAATGACAATAATAATATAACAATAATAATAGTAATAATAATAGTAATAGTAATAATAAATATTAGTAAAAACAATAGAATATATAATAGTCCTATTTTTATATCTTTTATATTTTATTGTATATCAAAAATATATAAACTCAACAATAAATTAAAAATATATACATATCTTTATATATTTTTATTACAAAGAAGAACAAAAAGAATTTTTTAAAAGTGATATAATAAAAAACTCATTGGTATATATTTATTAAAATAAAAATAATTTTAAATATAATATATACAATTAAAATAAAATAATAATAAAAATAAAAACAATTTATATCCAAATTATTATCATAAAATGAATAATAACAGAATCCAACATGGAATCCATTAGACAGATTAATGTTTCCTTCTGGGGTGAATGTTCAATTGCCTGATATCCTTTTTTTCTCCTCCTATTAAAATATATATTATATTAAATTCAGAAGAAAAAAAAAATAATGTTAAATTGAAATTTTAATTTTGAAATTCAATTTTGAAATTTAAATTTTGAATAGAATATTAAACCTTAATTTTGAATTAATTTTATGGTATAATTATTTTATTATTATTATTATTATAAATATATATATGTATATCTTTTTTATTATTATTATTATAAATATATATATATGTATATCTTTTTTATTATTATTATTATTATTATTCCAATAAAATACATTTTATAGTTAAAGTTTGGATTATTTCAGGAAAAGACAATAAAAATCCAATTTTATTATTCACAAATAAAATAGAAGGAAAGTTATTAGTATATGTTGGAACTGATGTATGTATAAAACTATCAATATATGCTGATGTCTATTAAATTCAATACTCAACCCTACCACCTACCATATAAATATATTTTAAATTTCTTTCTTTCTTTTTTTTTTTTTTATTCAATTAATATAAACTAAAATTTAATAAATTTATTATCAACACACCCAATAGTTATCTGTATTAAAAACTGAATTTACAAAGAATTCTTTAATACTAGAATATACCAATGGTTATTACATTCAATGCTCAGAATGTTCAGTAAATTTTATATTAATATTTCTATCTATCTATCTATATATAATGTTTAAAATAAATTTATTTATTTATTTATTTTTTTACTATTATTTAATTAAATAAAAATATACACAATATCAAAATAAATATAAATATTTATATCATGATACTACAATAATATGAAATAATAAAAACGATAAAAAAAAAAAAAAAGGAAATGAGAAAAGAATCAAGCAATGCGATTAATGTATTTAAAGTAGACCACACACAGGTCAAAAAATCTTATTCCGCTGATATATTAATAAAGTAAATTTTTATAGTTAAAGTTCACAGAAAATAACCATCCTCTTCAAAATAATAATAATAAATTCTTTCTCTTTTTCCTTTTTCCTTTTATGAAATTCATTAAAATAGTCTTAATAAAGCACAGGAAGAATTAAAAAAAGAAAAGTTAGAGTTAAATAAAAAGAAAAAAGCATTAAGAGAAAAACTAAAATTATATAAAGAAAAGCATAATATTGTAAATATTAACAAACTTATTTATCATTAGAAAGTTTAATAAGAAATGAAATATTTAATTCCCCTTTCCCTTATTTATATAATATATATATATTTTATATTTATGTATATATTCTTTTAAAATGATAGGATTTAAAAACAACTGAATATAAATCAGAATCAACATTATTAGAAAATCAATTAGTTATTAGTATGTTAAACATTGAAGAAAGTAAGTGTAAAGAAAAAAAAAAATAATAATAATAATACTTAAATAAATGAACCTATATAGATCATTTATTATATAATATATCATTATCATAAATAATATTTATTATTTATTAAAAAAAAAAAAAAAAGATACTCAACGATTAGAAGAATTTAGAAATTCAAATGTAACCAAACGTGGCCTATTGAATAAAAAATTAGAAGAATATGATCAAAAAATGAATGAATTAGAAAGTTCAAAAAAGGAATTTGAACATGAAATGATGTAATGTTTTATCTATATTCTCTATATAAATTATTTTGTTCTATGATAGTTTTTAACTGTATATCAACATATAAATACTTATTTAATGCCATTAACCTTTTTTTTTTATTTTATTTTTCATTTTATTATTATTATATTATCATTATTATTATTTGAATATTTTAAAATTTTAAAAAAAAAAAAAATTAGTCAAAAAGAAAGTCAAATTAGAATTATGAGTAATCAACGACTTGCCGAACTTCTTTGTGATTTATTAAATATTTATCCTATAGAACCGGTAATTTTTATTATTACCATTTCTATTATTACAATTATTATAGAAACCTTTTTTATTTCAATTAATTAAATAGCTTTTTTTTTTTTTAAAAAAAAAAAAAAAACCGTAATAATCATAATGATGATATTCATAAAAAGTCTGTTTCTGATCCACTTATATATACTATTTGTGGTATACCACTTCCAAATTCAAGATATGAAGGTTTTTTTTTTTTTTTTTTTTTTTTTTTTAAATCATATATAATTAATTTATAAGAGATAATAAAAATAAATCGATAGATTTGATATCGGTTTGATTAATTCTATTCCTTATAACTTTTAAATATAGGTTATAATACGGATGATATTTCAACAGCCTTAGGTTATACCTGTCATTTAATTACAATAATTGCAGATTATATTGATGTTATATTAAGATATCCTATTAAACCTATGTCGTCTAGATCTTCCATCATTGATCCATTAAGTAAAGAATGTCAACCGTTAAATGAGTAAGTATTTAATTTATTTATAAAAAGATATATATATATATAAATTACATGTAAATGATATATAAATTGTATATACAAAATATATACTATATATAGTAATAATAATAATAATAATAATAAATATTTTAATTTTTTTTTTTTAAATTTTTTTTCCTTCATAAAGATTTCCTCTTTATACCAAAAATTTAAATAATAATCGTTTTATCTATGGGGTTTTTCTATTAAATAAAAATATTGAACAGGTAAAATAGATAGATAGATATAGTAGTATTAAATTATTTAATATCCTCAAAAAAAATTATATATTTTATATTATAATCAATATAATAATTGTTGTTAGGAATAGTATTATTCATTTTTTTTTAATCTTCCTTTTTTATATACAATGATTTCTAGCTAATGAATCACATAAAACAAAATGTTAGTAATTTAAGAAATACTTTACCTAATTTAAGAAAGTTAATCTATAAATTAATTCAACTTGGAAACGCGGAATCGTATGTTTCACTTTTATTATAATGTGATAAATTCTATTTTTCTTTTATATTATTGTTACCCCCATTTGTATAAATGTATATTTATTATGATGATTAATTTAAGTATTGATGTATTCCATATTTTTTTTTTTTCAATTTATTATTAATATTAGTCTTATTAATGAATCCTATTCCGAAAATGCCACATTAAATAATAAGTGTTTTCAACAAGTCATACAATCCATAGATAGTGATCGTCAATATTTCTATGCCTCTTCTATAGGATCATCATCAAATTATCTTGGTACCAGTTTTTATAATTATTTAGGAGGTGGTACACCTACTCTTAATAATAATAATAGTAATAGTAATGATAATAATAATAATAACCCTATTATTAGTATTACTAGTACGAGTAGTAGTAGTATAAATAATAGTAATAATAATATTCTTAGTAATAATAATACAATATTATCACCCATTCTAAGTTACAGTAATACCTCCTCAAATTTTACAGGTATAACTTTAACAGGTGCTTCACTTTATTCTCAATCCTCTTTTCCTTCAATGTATTCCACTTCACTTCAATCTCAACATACCATATCTGAAATTAATGTACCATCTACTATCATATCACGTTCCTCTTATACTACCAATAAAAAAAAGTAATTCATCATTATGAAAAGATATAGTTTAACACCCGATGTTTTTTTTATTTTTCTTAAAAAAAAATAGCAACAACAACAACAACAACAACAACAACAACAATAATAATAATAATAATAATAATAATAATAATAATAATAATAATAATAATAATAATAATAAACATAATAAACATAATACTAATAATAATAATACTAATAATAATACTAATAATAATAATAATAATAATAATAATAATAATAATAATAATAATAATAATAATAATAAAAAGGATAGGATTCATAATATATATATTTATATTTATATTAAAAAAAAAAAAGGGCTTTCATAAATTTTATACATCTACCCTCTTTGATTAATTGTAAAATAAAAAATAAATTAAGAAAAAGTTTAAATATATAAGATATGTATTTATTATTTTAATGAGATTTTTCTTTTAAATCCCACGATTATTTTTTTGGTGGGGTGGTAAAACCATTCATAATTAAATTATATAAAATATTCCTATGTATATATATGTATATCATTAATGTGTGAATGATATCATTTAATATTTATAAATAAAATAAAAAAATCAACACCAATTGATTATGCTATCTATAGTTGTAATATTAATAATACTTGAAAAGATTATTGGATATACATATTTTAAATGATGTAATACTTTATATAATATGTAAATAGTTGTTGAGAGTTATAAGAAAAATTTTCTATTAAATAAAAAAAAAAAAAAAAAAAAGAAAAATCAATTCAGTATACTCTATAAGAGGTATACCTTATAAAAAAGTATATGAGGATTCAAAGTCTCTATCCATTATCAATGAAAGTATAAGTAAATTCATTCCAATTCTTAATAAATTTGAAAGAATATAATGGATATCAAATAATAATACAAATATACGAATACTAATAATTTTTATAATAATAATAACGTATATAATAACAAATTATTTATGGTCTATGTCTATGATAATAATACCATATCCTTCTATTTATTGCTATTACACTAATAATAATAATGTTTAATATAGGATGAAATAATTTTTAATTCTTTATCAATTTAAAAAATTTATATTTCTTGAACCCACAACCACACATTTTTCCCTTTTTTTATGGTGTGGTGGGGTATTTTTAAAATAAAGTTTAATTTTGTACAACACAACCAAATTTTTTAAATTTTAATTTTTTTTTTTTTTATTATTATTATGTTTTATTAGAATTAAAACTGAATTTTTCTTTTTTCGTTTTTTTATTTTTTGTTTTATTATTATTATTATTATTATTCTTTCTTTCTTCCTTTCTTTTTTTGAAAAATTATAAAAATAAATAAAAAAAAGAGTTAAAATTAAATATATAAAAAATAAATTTCTTTATCCATAGATGTCTATTTTATATATATTTTCTATGTTCTTTTTTTGTAGTATTCATATATAAAAAAATATTATATATTAATAAATCTTTTTTTTTTTTTATTCTTTCTTTTCTTTTAATTAAAATACGGTAACTAAAAGTGGTTAAAAAAAATAATTGAAAATCTATTACTTTTAAATATTTTGAAAAATATGAATTTCATCATATTACTACTCTCTTTTTTTTTTTTTTTTTTTTTGTCCATATTATTCAAATTCATTGATATTTAAAATAATTACAGTTGAAAAGAAAAAAAGAGTATATAATATTATTATACTAATTTTTTTTTCTCTCTCTCTCTCTCTTTTTTTTTATATTATTATTATTATTTATAAAAAATTTTAAACTTTGTAACAAAATTGAACTCTTTTTTTTTTTTTTCCCATTCATTTTTTTTTATAAGATAACCTAGTGTTGATATTGATATAGCATAATATCATACAAATTTAATAAAAAAAAATTTTTTTTTCTTTAATTTTTCTTCATCTCTACGTTAATAAAAATAAAGTCGTCCGTCATTTATATCTGATTATTTTCATTTTTAATCGTTTCAGATAATATTCTATGAGCTGATTGTTGTCTACTAATAGATCTTGCATCAAAGCAAACTTTAGCTCCTGGACGAGATATAACACCATCTTTTAAAGTCCATCCTAGATCTTGACTTGGAACAAACTCTTTAAATCCATTTTCCTTTAACCATTTATTACATTCATTAAATAAAGCGTTAGCAAGGTCTTGAGTACTTGGATTCATATTTCCTTCACTTTTCATTTTTTTAAGAACAATTTCTGCATTTGGAAAAGGTGTTTGTGGTTTAAAAGTCATGTTTTTACAAGATGGCTCTCTTTTAAGACGCATCATAGTTGGAATTGGATGACGGTATTTACGAGTAGTTGCTTTACTTGAAGGCATTTTTTTTTTTTTTTCGTTAATACTATAAAATATGGTCGTATATAATAAATTGGTTGATATATTTGGTTTTTTCTTTTTAATATTTATCTATTTAAATAATTATCTTTTTTTTTTTATTTTCTTCTTTATTAGAAATAAATGGTAGACCAGACTTTTTTTTTTTAAATAAAATAACTACACTTTTTTGAATAAATATATTCCCTTTTTTTTTTTTTAATTTTTCCTTCTTTCTTTATAGAAAATGGATATTGAATAAAAAGTTTAGTTCTTCCTTGAGTATTACCCAAAATATACAAAAAAATTAGATTAATAAATTTTCAAAAAAAAGAAGAAAAAAAGAGAGAAGAAAAAAAAAAAACAATAAAAAGTATAAAAGAAAGAAAGAAAAAAAAAAAAAAAAGAAAGTTTTGAACTTTTATATTTTTTTATTAAAACTTGCCTAAACTCTATTAATTTAAAAATTGATATATTACAATATAATGTAATATATTATGAATAGAAATTAAAAAATTTATCTTTCAAAGGGCTACCCTGAAAATTTTGTTATCAAAAATTTATTTTTACTAGAAATCTTTGAAAGGAATAAAAGGATTGAGGGTTAGGTTTTGTGGTTAATTTATCACATTTTATTATATATTAATTAATTAATTTTAATATATTATAATATATTTACTGTTTAAATAACTATTATCAACAAACTATTCTAATAATAGGAAAATGAATTAAAATCCAATTTAGTAAATAAATGAATAAATAAATAATAAATAAATATATATAAATATATAAAGTAAGTGAATGAATAAACAATAAATAAATAAATTTAATCATTTATAAAAATGAACTATCCATAGAATGGTAAATAGAAAAGTATTAATGGTATATTTTAAAAGGAATGTCAAATATTTAAATTGGAAAAAACCTGTGAAATAATAAAAAAACAGATTTTTTACACTTTTATTTTAGAATACCATAATATTTTTAATAGGAGTGAATATCATTTATATATATTATTGAATTAGTCCTAGTTTTCATTATTAAATAATTTTACCTGTATAACTTCATTACATGTCATTCATGTTATCCTCAATAAAAATATTATAAGAAAGGAATAAGCTCAATAGATCAATGGATCTATTATATGATAAAATTAATTATATTTTACATTATTTTATTTAATACATAAATCACTTTTTTTTTTTTTTTTAATTATTATAGAATGAATTCATTAATGTATTTGTATAGGGCGCTTAATAAAAATCAAAATAGTAACAATAAATTGTATATATTACATTCTTTTTTTTTTTTTTAGTTTCATCATCAATAGTATGATAATTTAATTGTATTTTCTTTTCATTTATAAAACTTTCTTTTACATTAAAAATAAAATTAAGGTTAAAAATGATTTATACTTCTTTTAAAATAATACTTCATACTACGATGATTAATGGAATAACTATTTTTTTTTTTTTATACTAAAAGAGAGATGAACATTTATTATTCTCTTACAATATAATAATGAAAAAAAAACACAATGTAATGTATTTTTATTTTTATTTATATTGATAACGTTAATAAATACCTAAATATTAAATAAATATCTAACTATTAATAGTTATTAATAATTATAATTTAGTGTTTTCAATATATATGATTTCTGATTCAATTCCATATATTTATATAAATGACTTATTTCTATTGGCAGTCTTTTTACTATAAAGTGCACAAATTTTAGTACGTTTATCAAAAACAATATTTTAATAATGAAATAAATAAAAAAAAAAAAACTAGTTGAATATCAAAATTTTTACCAATGTATTGTGTGTTGTAAATGACACACAATGCATTTAGTATAAATGTGTGTTATGAATGACACACAATGCATTTATACTAAATGTGAAGATAATCTTTTTCTGAACTATTAAATCTTTCTATAAAAGTTTATATCCAAATTTCAAAATTAAAATACTAATTAAAAATGCTAAGCACTTTTTTTTTTTTTTTTATAAAACTTTGTATATTTTTACAAATGAAAAGTTTAAATCACGATGATTACACTTTATATAAAAAAATAAAAGTTTATCCCTTAGAAAAGGAATAAAATAATTTATTTGTTATTTTACATTTTTTATTTTTAACTTTTTTATATTACATTTTTATTATTTTATTTTTCTATTATTTTATTAATTAGCTTTAACTGTCTTAGCTTTTATTTTAATAAAATATTATTTATATTATTTATAATCCATGGTATAACTATTTTTTTTATTGGGTATATAAAAGTGTATTAGATTTTTTAATTCATTGTTTAATAAACACGTTTTTATGTCCTGTTTATTAACACATTAATTTCATTTTGAAATGATATCAACTCCTATATTTTATTGGAGTTTTTTTTTTTTTTTTTTTTTAATAAAATATATATTTCTTTCTTTTTTTAATAGTTTTTAGTACTATTAGAAAAAAAAAATCCTTTTTTTGTATTCATAATTACTTTTTCCAACAGTGCATCTTTCTTTTTAAGAAATAATTAAATCCAAACCGTATATATAAATTATTTTTATACATATTTTTTTTAATTGTATAATATATAATTTATCATAAATAAATTAAAAACAAAAACAGAATAGGTATAGAATTGTTTTATTATTTTCCTTATTTATATTTGTGCATTGCTATGTTTAATGGTATCGGATAAAACTCTTGCAGCAGATTGCTGTCTAATAATTGATTTTGAATCAAAACAAACTTTAGCACCTGGACGTGAAATAACACCATCTTTTAATGTCCAACCAAGATCTTGACTTGGTATAAATGGTTTGAATCCATTAGCTTTTAACCATTTATTACATTCATTAAATAAAGCACTAGCAAGATCTTGAGCACTTGGACTTTGATTTCCTTCACTCTTCATTTTTTTAAGTACCATATCAGCATTTGGAAATGGTGTTTGTGGCTTAATTGCCATATTTTTACATGATGGTTCTCTTTTGAAACGCATCAACATTGGAATAACATGACGGTATTGACGAGTTGTAGACATTTTTTTTAAATAAATAAAAGTTTAATATATATACTTTTTATTAATTTATAAAAAGAGTTAGATAGTTAATTTCTTTTATAAAGAATTAAAAGAATAAATCTGATGTTGAAAAAAAAAAAAAGTTGACTTTTCCCTTTATATTTATATTCTTCCTAAAATCGAGCATCTTGAATGATAAATTTGACAGCCATTGAATTTTATTATATTATCAAATTACACTTATCAATATATTAATTTATATTTAGAATTTAATCAGTAATTTATTATTGTCTCTGTTGTTATCAAAAAAAAAAACATTCTATTTTGAATATATTAAGAGTATAATCAATTAAATTAATTGGATATATTTAATATATTATACCTTCAATTTAAATTAAATTTATTATAAATTAGTTTATCACTTTTTTTTGATCTTTTTAAAAAAAAAGATTTTCTGGTGGATTTTTATTTTTTTATTTTTATTTCTATTTATATAAACAAAAGGCAAACAAAACACCAGTACACGTTAAATAAAAACTTTTATTTATAATAAATAATTATTCTTTATATTATTTATATTTTTCCAGTCAATAATGAAAAACTGTTTATTGTTACGATTAGAAGTGAATATAACATGTCATAAAATAACAATTTATAAATTGACATGAACTTAACACCTCCAAAGAATGAAAATAATAAATAAAAATAAACAGAAAATAAATGAAATAAATCTTCTTTTCATCCATTCTTTATTCAATATACAGAAATAAAAAAAAAGGAAAAAAAAAGGAAAAACTACTTTATTTAGTTTTATTCAATAGTTTTATTCATTGTTTTTGTATTAAATAAAATTTTTTTTAATATTAAAAAAAGAATAATAAGTTTATACTATTTATTATTTCTCAAGTATAATGTTTAATGTTGATATTAAAAAAAGTTTTATACCTTTCTCATTTAAAATATTGTATTATTTTTCTTTACAAAATATTGTTTTTTAAAAATAAACATTTTAAAAAAATTTCTGTAAAATTATTTTTTTAATTAGATAAATTTCTAAATATGGTAATAATTAATTTTATAATTTTATTTTATAATAAAATGAAAATAAATGAATGAATAATTAACTAATTAAATAAATTAATTTAGATAAGAATTTTAAAAATTGATAAAATTCTTATCCGTCATTTTAAAAAATTGATATGAATTACGTTTTGTATACATTTATATTACATTACATTTATCAAAATTATGAGCACCATTGGTTTTTTTTTATCAATAAAGATAAACAATTAAAAATTGATAGCAAAGATATTTATCATCACACCACTAAATATTATTTTTTTTATAACAACGATACGTGTTACTTTCCCAACAAAGCAATAACAATAAAAAAATTGCTAAAATTTAAATATAATACTAATACTACTAATACTACAAAAATATATAATAATAATAATAATTAGAATAATAATAATAATAATAATAATAGTAATAATAATAGTAATAATAATAATAATAATAATAATAATAATAATAATAATAATAATAATAATAATAATTAGAATAATAATTAGAATAATAATTAGAATAATAATTAGAATAATAATTAGAATAATAATTAGAATAATAATTAGAATAATAATTAGAATAATAATTAGAATAATAATTAGAATAATAATAAAACTTAACACCTTATAATCCAAAAAGAATTTTTTATTTTATGTTTAATTATTCAAAATTTTATTAATTATTTTGCTTTTTTTTTAGCTTATTTTACAAAAAAGATAGTTTTTTTGTTATTCTATGAATTTAGGATATTGTTTTTTAAATATATATATTTAAAAAAATTTCACTTTTAGTGAAAATTAACAATTTTTTCTCTTATTTTTAAAAAAGAGTTTAAAAAAATAGTTCTATACTTTTTACAGTTAATGTATAGAAATTTCCCTTTCATCCCATTTTAATTATTAATTTTATATAATAATTAATATTCTAAAAAACCATTATCATTTGTCGTTTATTTTTCAACAAATAGATAAAATAAAACCAATACTATTTATAAAAATTTAAAGGCATTTAAGCACTTTCCTGTTGAATAGTTTCATTTAAAATTCTAGCAGCAGATTGTTGTCTAGTAATAGATTTAGCATCAAAACGAACCTTGGCACCTGGACGTGAGATGACACCATCTTTTAAAGTCCAACCAAGATTCTGACTTGGAACAAATGGTTTGAATCCATTAGCTTTTAACCAACTATTACATTCATTAAATAAAGCACTAGCAAGATCTTGAGCACTTGGACTTTGATTTCCTTCACTCTTCATTTTCTTAAGAACCATTTCAGCATTTGGGAATGGAGTTTGTGGTTGGAAAGTCATGTTTTTACATGATGGTTCTCTCTTAAGACGCATTAACATTGGGATGACGCGACGGTATTGACGAGTAGCAGTAGTTGTAGACATTTTTATTTATTTATAATTTAATTGATTGATATTAAAATTTGATATGAAAAAGTAAATTATTTTTTAACTTTTTTACGAATAATCTTTTTTATTTTTTAAAATTGTTTTTTTTTAAAAAACGAATAGACTTAACAATTATTGTTTATTTTAATTTAATTATTATAAATAATAAAACTAAAAATTAAAATTTCAAAAAGTACCATGTTGTGCTATTTATATTTTTTTCAATTTTAAAAGTTTAATCTTTATCTAAAAAAATTTTTAAAATTTTGATAAAGATTTAAATAGCATTTACAATATATTATTTCATATATTATTTATATTGATAATATATAAATAAATTTAATAAAAATTTTATCATTTAATTTTAATGTTATCAAAAACTTTAATAAATATTGATATCATTATCAATTATATATTTATTTTTCCAAGTCTCATGAATATTAATTTATTTTGTTGATAATATTCATAATACTATATTCCTTTTTATTTACCTAATGACATAATATATGTAAATTTAAATTGATTCATATATAATATAGTTATTCATAATATATGTATCCATTTAAATGTTACAATTGGTAATAATTCATTGTCTTTTTTTTTTATTAGTAATTCTTTTTTTTTAAAAAATTAATAAAACTATTATCAATTAAATAATTAATAATGCTGATATAATTAATTAAATATATCATGATTATAGTACATATACTTTTTTTAAGAAAAAAAGGAAAAGAAAAAAAAAGTAGAATGATCAAGGTCAATAATTACCTTTTTTTTAAAAAAAAAAAGTGCATGAAAAACTTTATAAAAATGCAATGTTCATTTGACAACTTTACAAAAAAGAAAAAAGAACTTCCTTTATCTTGATCAATGTTTTTTAAAAGTATTTTTTTACATCTTATGACTTCAAAAAGTCAATTTAAACTTTTTCTTTCTTTATCAATAATCCTTTTAAATTATATTTAAAATTGGTATATATAATTTAATAAATTATAATATAATATAAATAAAAAAAAATCTTTTAATTAAATAGTATGAATAGCCAACATTATTTTTTAAAAAAAAAGTATTAGTAATAGAGTGATATCGCTTTAAGATAACTTAAAATTCAATACAATCACAGCAATAACAATTATAACAACAATTACAATAACAACAGTTATAATAATGGTTACGATAACAATTACAATAACAATTACAATAACAGTTATAATAACAGTTATAATAATAGTTACAATAACAATTACAATAACAATTACAATAACAGTTATAATAATAGTTACAATAACAATTACAATATATAACATATACAACTACATCATCTACAATAATAGTTACAATATATACATCATTTACAATAGTTGCTCTACATAAAATACATACATTATATATCTAATCATTGTTAAAAAAAGGAAATATATCAGCTATCTCATAGGTAAAAAAGATAAAGAGTTATGGCACCATAAAAGCAGGTTAAAAAAGAATAATAAATAAAGTTAGGATATACCACCAAAACAAAATTTTAATTTAAATTTCAATAAATTTTATTGGTTAATCAAAATTAATTTTATTTCTCAGTTAATTTAATTTGTTATGATTTCCATATATGGTAATAATTAATATATAATAATATAAATTTTAAAAAAAAATTTTTAATAGTAAAATTAACCACCATGATCACCAAGTCACTATTATATCACTATATAGAATAACAACATATATAATACATAATAATTCAAACCTTTAACATTCTAGTATGACATTGTGTTATAATATAGATAAATTAATAACATTTTAGTATGGCATTGTGTTATAATATAAATACATCCACAACATTTTAGTATGGAATTGTGTTATAGTATAAATACATCCACAACATTTTAGTATGGCATTGTGTTATAGTATAAATAAATTAATAGAGTAGAATAGAATAGAATAAAAATAAATACTAGTATTCTTTTTTCATTTTCTTGATTTTCATATACTAAATTGTTATCTAGAAATAACTAAATTAATACATTACATATAATTCATAAGATGTACAATTATGATAATATTACGTAATGTATTTTGATGAATAAAAAAAGAAAGTTATATTCAATAGATTTTCTTCTTTTTACATAATCTACATGATAGGATAGGATAAAATGTACAATAGAGTTATAAGAAAAAGCTAAATATGAAATTATTAAACTTTATCATTAAAAAAAAAAAAGTAATTAGAAATAAAACTATTTCTCCTTAATTTTATGTTTTTCCATAGTATCGGACCATTCTCATTGACGATTAGCATTGTGGAAAAACAAAAAAAAAATTGTTATTAAAAAAGAGGTTTATGTCATTTCACCTTAAAAGAATAGATACCTTTTTAATGTATTTATATATTTATAGAATAAATTATAATATAATATAATATAAATGTAAATGTAATCGTAATCTTTTTAACTCTACTTTATGATAAGAAATGAATTCTGAAAAAAGACTATGTTTTAACCCTTAACTAAAAATTACCAAGGTAAAGTAAAAAAATAAATCTTATCATCAATCGAAATATATAAAACGTAGTGTAATGAATGTAATGAATGTAATGTATATAAGGTATGGTATTATTATATAGAATGTATATATAATTATAAAAGAGCCATGTATATACTATGTACACTATAAATGCTATGTACACTATGTAATGTAGAGAATTTATGTAATTCATTAATTTGATATATTATCTTTTTATTATTTTCAACTATTTTAATCTTTTTTTTGATATGGTAATTTATTTGTCAATGATTACATAATATTTGTTGATTATTTATCCTTTTCTTTGATCTTTATGAAAAAAAAAAAGGATCATTTATTGAAGGAAAAACGTTGAGATCAATTATTATGAGTAATTATTTTACTATTAATGTAATATATACACTGAATTCATCTCATTCTTTACTTTTTTTTTTCAAGACTCTGGCAATAATTAATAAGATGAATATAATTTACATTATGAGTATAAACAAAGGTTGTATTCCCTTTTTTCTTTCTTTTGGCATAATATGAATATGAATATAAAAAAAAAAAGTATTATTCCTTTTTTCTTTTTTAAATCACCATAAAACCAAAAAAATAATTTGATATAGCAAAGAAATGTTATTGGTTAAAAATATTTCTTATCAGTATAATTATACATTTTATACAGAAATTTTAAAATTTTTAAAGTTTCATTTTATATATTAATTTTCCTGTTTTTTTGTTTATATTTATTAATAAATCATCTTTTTTTTAATTTATTATTAATTTCTATTTATTGGCACTGGTAAATTAAAAAAATTACTTTAACCTCTTTTGTTATTTCAACAACCCAAATGCCTTAATTAAAATATCATTTTATATAGAAAAAAAGAGAAAAGGGAATAAAAATAGAATTATTACTATTAAAAAGTGAAATAGATATAAAATATTTCAAATCATTACTCTATTTTACAATAACAGTATATATTTACAATTTTGTTTGTGTGGAGAAAATAAAAAATTTTTAATTCTAATTCAATTTTATTTTTCTTATCAAAAAAATTAATCACAATATATTATTAATATATTATGATTATATTGTAATATATAAATTTCTTGGTCATTTTTTAATTAAAAAGAGAAGCCTTGAAACCATTGAAAAAGGAGAAAGAAATGATGCTTACTACTATGCATGCTATGCATGCTATGCATGATATTTGATGGTTAAGAGGGGAGAAATGGACCATTGTATAAATGTAAAATAGTTAAACTTGTGGTATATTATATTTTTTAACTACTAATATTACCTTAATATATATTTCGATAATATAATTATATAATTGGTATTATAGTTGTTGTTTTTATTGTTAATGTTAATATTATTACTTTTATTATTAGTGTTTATTATTCATATTTATATTTCAAATTTAAAAATAATCATAAAATTATATAACAAAAAATTACATCTATAATAAATATAAAATAAAGTATTTTAGAATATGAATACATTAATAGTCAATAATTATATATATTAACTAGTTTTTTTTTTTTTTTTATTTATTTATTTATAATCGTATATAAATAAGAATGATGTACTATTTTATCTTTTATATTTAAAGTATATAGAATTTAATCAATCAAAATGTATATACTTAATATTTATAAATAGAGAATAAGTTGATATTAAAATTAGTATCATCATAGTTCAATAGTTTGTCGGATAACTACATTAGAAAAGAATATTTTAAACAGAAAAAAAAAAAGCATTTTTTATAAATTCATTCTTAAAATAAAACTAAATGATAAATAATTTTATAAAAAATCCACTACTAAATGAAATTTGTACTAATGGTTTGATTTATCATAATAATTCTACATGATAACCTATTTAACAATTTTGTTACTTTGTTCTCACATATTTATAGCTACTTTCAATTAATAAAAAGGAAAACTATTTGAAATATTTTTTATAAGAATAATTAATAAACCTCACCTTTAATAATTTACAATGAATATAAAATTTTTCGTAAAACCAAAAAGCATATATATCACAGTAATATAAACATATATTTATGCTAAAGTCAATAATATACAATTCATTTTTTAATTTATTTAGTTAGTTAGTTATTCATTCATTCATTCATTTAGCTATTTATTTATTTATTTATTTATTTATTTATTTATTTATTTATTTATTTATTTATTTATTTATTTATTTATTTATTTATTTATTTGCTTATTATTATGTAAAATGAAAAGGTTTTTCTATATAATAATTATAATATTTATAAATAAAAATTATAAAATATTATTTTTTGTTTGTTTACTTGTTATTCCTACCTTTATTAATAACAATTATATTATATAAATAGTGTAATTCTTTATGCGCCCTTAATAATAAAATTGTCATTGTATACATTAATTCATAATGATACATAGAAACGGCTATGGTTGACACTATAAAAATAAAGTTTATGATTCATTATCCTATAATTTTTTTTTTTTTTTTACCTTTATATTTTTTTTTTATAAATGAATTCTAATAGAGTCTTAAAAATATTTAGTGTAGTTAATGTTTAATAGAGAAAGGTTTAATTGAAAAGTTTCAATTATAATTATAAGGATATGTAGAAAGTATAGTTTAAAATAATGATAGCATGAATCAATAACGAATATCAATATTACCATTTTTAAGAAAAAGTTACACATTTTCATTTATCACACATGGAAAAAAAAAATTAATATAACTCAATGTCTGAAAAAAAAAAGTTGTAAAACTCTATTATTTAATAATAAGAATAAAAGCTTTAATTTATCAGCTGCAGATTTCAAAATATAAAAAATAAATGTTCTACCCTTTTAAAAAAAAAAAAAGGTTAAACCATTTTTATTTTATTTTTATTTTATTTTATTTTATATATAAAAGAATATTTTATGGTTCATCCAACAATGCCTGTCTAATAAACGTTTTTTTTTTTTTTCATTTTATTTCATTTATAATTAAAAATATCAAAAAAAAAAAAAAAAAAATTTATTAATTTTTAATATATAATTTAATATTTTTTTATAATTTTATTTTATTTTATTTTTTATAGGTTTTTTTTTTTTAAGCAAAGTTGATATGAAGAATACTTTTTTTTTTATCCTAATTTAATAAAAAAGAAGAAATAAAAACGGGATTTTGAATACTATTTATTACTTTATTACTTCAACACTTAAAACTTTGAAAAGATTTATACAAATTACAAAATACTTTTTTTTTGGCTTGAACTAAATCAATAAAATTATTATAATTAAACAATTAAATGATTCATTAATACAAAAAGAAGAAAATTTAAAACAAAAAAATATATATATATATATATATAATATAAACATATCATACATATATCAATATAGTATTCTTTCTCAACAATTAATTAAATCTACTTAAATCCTATCAAAAAAAAAAAAATATAATTTCAATTTTATACAATATATAATAATCAAGGTTAAAATGCAATATCTAGCTAATCTACCCGTATCAGATAAAAATAATTTTAAAAATGTAGAATGTAACTTTTCAAAAGGTTTTCCTTTAAAACAAGTATATCCAAAAGATGATAGACAAAATTATATTTGTAAATAGTCACCTTTTATATATGTATTATGTATTATGTATTATGCTTTTATAATCTATTTTTTTTTTTTTTTTTTTTCATCAATAATTTATTTTCAAAGTGTTAGATTATTTTTTTTTTTAATTTCTCAAAATTTATTTGCTAAATTATTTTAATTCTTTTTTTTAAAAAATAAAAAAAAAAATAAAAAAAAAAAATCTTTAATAGTTATAAAACATGATAATGAAGATCCTATTATGCGCCAATTAGTAAGGCAACGTGAAAAAATAGATAATCCAAAGGTATTTTTTAAATAAATGTAGAATTTTTTTTAAAATTTTTCATATATAAAATAGGTATTAAAATATAAATTGTATGGTTTATTATTTCCTTTTTAAAAAAAATAAAAATAAAATAAAAATTGGTATATTTCAGAATAAAGGGAAAAAAACTATCGTTGACTTTCTTCACCGTAAAAGAGAATACTCCGAGGTAACATCAGGAAATAATAATAATTATAATCATTCAAATTTTCAAAATATGACTTCTTCTTCCTCCTCCTCCTCCTCAAATAATACAATATTAAATAATATCAATAGAAGACCTTCTTCATCTTCCTCCTCATCAGTAAAAAAAGAAAAAGGAACCACTCAACAACAGAAAAGAAAAAAAATTAAAAGTGAAAAAAAAAATAATTACAATTAAAATTTTTTTTTTTTTTAAACGTAATTATAAAAAAGAAAATATTTTATTTAATTGTCTTTTTTTTTAATATTAGAAAAAAAAAAGATGTCATAAACAATTAATCAATAATTGATTATTATACCATTGTTTTTCTATTATTATTATTATTATTATTATTATTACTCTTTACTATTATAAGATTTATAAGAACCTTTTTTTTTACTTTCATTTATAAATTTTATTTATTTATCATATATATGCTTTAATTATAAAAAGAAAAACAAACAACTATTATTATCTTTGAAAAATGTAAATAATATAGAAAAAAACAAGAACGAAATATCATTTATACATCATTTTCCAAATAATTATTCTTATTCCTATATATATGAAAAATAAATAACTTTCATTCATATTTGAAAATAGAAATAATATTTCATTATATAGTCATTTTAATATTTTTTTTTTCTTTTTTTTTTTTTTTTTTTTTTTTGATTTATAAAACGTATATTTAATACTCTTTATACTGCGTTTGAAAATTAAATTTATTATTAATCTTTTTTTTTTATTATTCTTAAAGTATCTTTATTTAACATTTTTTTTTTGTTTGTTTGTTTGTTTGTTTTGTTTTGTTTTGAAAATGAAATAAAAATAAAGTGTAAACGTTACGGATATATAAAAATATAAATATTTGAATAATAATAAAAAATATTTATATAGGTATAGTGAAAATATTATAGTTAATATTTTCTTTATAATAATTTTTTTTTTGTAGTATATATCATTTCTTCTTCTAAGAGTTATAATAGCTTTATATATATATATAATTATTGTTGGTAATAGAATCCTTATTAGTTCAATCATCACCACGAAGTTCATTTTCATCACTTTCATTCTTTTTTAATTTATTATTAGGTTTTCAATATATATATATATTAGGATTTTGTTTGTTTTTAATAAAATAAAATAGTATTTAATATTAGTTTTCATGAAGCCATTGAAATATATAAAATATAATATTCAATATAAAATATATATATATTTTTTTTTATATTATATATATATTTAACAAAAACTATATTCTATATTATTTCCTTTAAAAAAAAAAAAAAAGTTATTAATATTACTTGTTTATATTGTGCTAATTCTGACTCTAAATCCTCAACTTTTCTTCTTAATTCTTCATTTTCAGCTTTTAAAGCTTCAATATCAATTTCTGATGGACCACCAAGAAATTGTTTTATAAAACTATTTTTTTTTTTTTGTCATAATAATATATAAAATTATATATAGTATGTTAATATTTTTTTAAAAAACCTTTAGATATTATTTCCTTTTTTTTTTTTTTTTTTTTTTAATAAAATAAAATGTATAAGATGTATTTTTGGATAAATAATGAATGTATATTAATTGGTACTAACTCTAATGGATTTTCTGGTTTTTCAGATTCTTCATATAAACCAACAAGAACTAGTAATAAAAAAAATTGTATATATATATATTAATAATTTTCTTTTTTTATTTTATATGAATATAAAATTATATATAATGCTTCTCAACTATTAATTATTTTCTACCTTTGGTTAAAGCATCAATAATGCCATTATTTTCAAGATATTTTCTAAAGGCTTCTTTTGTTTGATCCATTTTATATATAAATATATGAAATATATGTACTTTTTAAAAAAAAAAAAAAAAAGAAAAACTTTTTTAATTAATATTCTATTTAAATAATTAAAAAAAAAAAAAAAAAAAAAAAAAAAAAAACACTCAATATTATTTTATAATAAAATATTAATTAAAATTTTTTGTTTAAATTATGATTTATTTATTTAATTTTATTTTGTAAGCTATCAAAAATACATGTATGTACATAGGTATATCATGAATCTTAAATCTTATTAATTTACCATAATAATAACAATTTACTTTTTTATGTTTTTTTTTTTTTTATTATTGTATTTTATTTACATAAAATTTAAAAAGGAATATGACATGCATTTGGTTCAAATGGTATTATTAAATTTATTATTAAATTATTAATATTATTATATTTATTGAACTATAAAATAAAAAAAAAAATCTTTAAATATTAGTGTAGCATTTTTAAATGTTATTTTATATCAAAATAAACATTTCCCTTTATAACATGACAATAAATTAAATCATAAGCATCTAGCGATAGAATAATAATATATAATTATAAAAGATGATAGTAATACTATAATTAACTATTCAATATAGGAATAAAATATAAATTGTTTAAATATAATATTAATTATCAAAAAAAAAAGTATATAAAAAAAAAGTATATATACAAAAAAAAAAGAAAGAAAGAAAATAAAAGTTTATAAACATATTGGTAGATTTATATTGTTTTTTTTCCTTTTTTTTTTTTTATCGGAGTTTTAATTATAAAAAAAAAAAAAAGATTAAAATTTTTCTTGTGTAATGTTTTTTTTTTTTTTTTTTGTTAGAGGAACTTGTGTAACTCTTTTATTCACTAAAAGGTAGAGAATGGATTTTTTTTTTTTTTTTTTTTTTTTTTTTTTTTTTTTTTTTTTTTTAACGGCATCAAATATTTTAAACTTTATTATTAATTTAATTAAAATTATAATACATGTAATATAAAAATTAAAATAAAATAAAAATAAAAAAAATATGTTTAAATAAACACAAATGAATAAAAATTGGGTATAATGTATTCTAGTAATTTTAATTAAAGTAAGAAAGCCACTATCATACTAAAGTATAATAATTGTATTTGACTTCCAATGGGACACCGAGCCAAAGATCAAAATTTTGTCATGGAACAAAATTATGATCTCCATTGGTTGCGCTGGCCCTCCTGGCCTGTCTTACTGTTTCTTCAGCATTGACGCTCTTGGATGTTGCTTCAAACCTTTTGAACATTGACCATTGCTGGCCAATAGCAAAAGGCATGATTTTGGTTAGAAGTTCCGCGGTTACCGTCAAGAATGGTGTTCCTTCGTTAGTACCAGATTGAATCTGACGCTTACAAAGTTCTTTCCATTCCCTGGAATTGTAATTAATATTGTTAAAACTTCTTCCCCCAAGAAGGAATTTAAATATTTCACTGCACACACTAGAATAATCATACACATTAATATTCACCGGATTATTAGAACTATTACTATCATTAGCTAAATTACTATCTAAATTAGAATTATTATCTTCACTATTGCTATCATTACTAATATTATTATTTCTATTATTGTTATTATTACTATTGTTACTATTACTATTGTTACTATTACTATTGTTATTACTACTATTGTTACTATTACTATTAATGTTATTACTATCTCTACTGATATTATCAATTTCATTATTATTGATAGGACTATTGGAATTACGTTGACTGAAAAAATTTAATAGCTGGACTATGGAATCATAATGTTTAATACGGATATCTCTAAATGTTGGACAATCTAATAACCAATGTTTAATACTTTGATCTCCACACTTGCAACATGGACAGTAGTTAGGACAAACTGGATCAACAAATTTGGCAGCTTTGGCAACTCTAGCATCCAACTTGTATCCGCTTCTTGCTTTCAATAGCCAGTAGAAGCCATAGGCAAACTCTGGGTACTCATAACATAATTTAATAAAATCTTTAGTTTCAATAAATTTATTATTATCATAATATTGCGCTTTGATTGAATTCCCTTTGAGATCTTTCCAATAAAAGTTTTTAACTGCTTTAACATCTCCATGTTTCTTTAATTTTTTATCAAGTGTCCTACTTGATTTGCACCACGTGTATTTTCTAAATTTAGGAATGTAATTGACAAGGTGTGAGATAATACAATTTGAGTTTTTCCATTTGTTAAAACATCTAACCTGAGCTAACGCACATTTGGCTGACAATGGAGGAATATTCAAATCTTTTGAAATAGAGTATAAAGATATAAACGATACAGCTTTATGAACTCCGGCAACCCATCGTATTCCTTTGTTAACATGCTTCTGAGCAATCCTAGACCTAGCTTTGTTGGATCCAAGTAATGGTGCAAAGTATGAAACTCTGCTAATCACTTGTGAGTTAAGTACTAGCTTTTTGAAGGGAATAGGAATATTAGGATTTCTTAAGAATTTACTGACTGAGAAAAGCCCTTTCAAAACCTTGTTATTAAGAGCTTTAATTACTGGTTTAAGGGACAAATTCTTATCAAATGGAACACCAAGATAAGTATAGCAATCAGTAGTTGGAATGGGTTGTCCTGCTAAGTAAAATGTTGGATCTCTCTTGTTCTGATTTTCTATTGATTCAGGACGAATCACCATCGTTGAACATTTCTGGATACCAAATTCCATTTCATTATACAATGCCCATTCATTAACTCTTCTAAGCATCTTTTTTAAGCATCCTCTTGTTGGAGCACAAATAACTATATCATCTGCAAAAAGTCCACCACAGCATCGAGTGTCACCTAAACTGACTCCTAGATCTTCGCACTCTCTAAATATATCATTAATAAAGAGATTAAAGAGAATAGGAGAAAGAGGGCATCCTTGACGGACTCCTTTCTTCACATCAAAAGATTTCGAGAATTGTCCATCTAATTTGACATTAGCCTTAGATGTTAAATATAAATTTTTGATAAATTGTAAACTCTTACCTCGGATTCCTAAACAATCTAATTTATGGAGAATATTACCGATTGGGACTGAATCGTATGCTTTCCTGAGATCTAAAAAGGCCAAATATGTCTCTTTATTATCTAATTGACGTCTACGGCATATTTCTTGGATTGAAATGAAAAGACTGATACTTTCTTCCTTTTTTCGAAAACCAAATTGTTCAGGTCTAATGAAATTATTCTTTAAACCATATTCTGAGATTCTAGTGGTGACAATTTTGGAAATCAACTTAATACCATTATTGATAAGTGATATACCTCGATAGTTATCACAATCTGTCAAATCTCCCTTCTTAGGAATAGAAACAATACTGGATTCATTCCATGAGTTGGGGAAATCTCCATCCCAAATACGGTTGAATAATTTAAGAATAAAATTTAAACCATGAGCATCATTATCTGAAGTAGTATTACCAGAAGAATTATTATCTGTAGCATTATTAGAATCATTACTTGATGGAACTAATGCTTTGTAAAATTCAATTGGAATACCATCCGGACCTGAAGCTTTATAATTTGGAGTAGAGAGGATAGCTGACTTGACTTCATCAATACTAATATCTTGGTTGATATCCCACTCATCAAGCATAGGAAGTGAAAAACGTTTATTCGTTGGTTCTTCATACCAATGCTCCAAATCAAGACTTACACCACTTGGGTCTGATGCAAGATTTTCGAAATGATCATGCCACACATCTAGTTGTTCTTCCGTAGCAACAACTAATTCTCCATTTTTATTTTTAATTGGTTGAGCAATAAAGAAAGAATCTTTTCCAATTTTTGCAGTTTTCTTGATCCATTTCCAGGCCTTCTTAGGATTATGACTCTTCATATACTCACATCCTGTTTTAATCCAATGAAGATATTCTTGCTTCCTAAATTCATTACATCTTTTGTGGATGTAATCAATGAGTTTACGGTAGATTTTAATTCTTTTAATAAATTCATCTATATCATAAATTCTTTCTTTTTTAAATCTCTTATACAACTTCATTTTGATTTTTTGAAGATTAAAAATTTGTTGTGAAATATGAAATGAAGACTTTAAAACATTATTTGCTGAAGTAATACTGAGCTCGTCTGCAATTGAAAAAGCAGTTGAAGTAAACTCTTTGGAAAGTTCATCTGTAGAAACATTAGGATCGTTGGATTTTGCTGAAAGTATTTGGAATTTATTATGACTGAGAATAGATTCCTTTTCCTCAATACATTTTAATCTATTCCATTTCAGAATTTTCTTAGGAACATTAAAGTCATTAGAAAAATCTTCCATAGGAATAATTTTACCATTAATAAGAAGTGGCTTATGGTCTGATACAGGATAAAAATTATTTATAAATGATCCTGAGTGAATAAGATCTTTCATCTTCGAATTGATAAGAGCATGGTCAATGTCGGAAGATTGATCACCTCGAGTCCAAGAGATAGTCGACCCTCTAAGCGGAAGAATTTCCCAATCTCCTAATCCATTAGTTGATAACCAGTTGGATAATTTTACTTTAGACATATTAAAATCACCAACAAGAATCGATGGATGGGATGAATGAGTTTGTAACCACAAGCGAACTTCTAACTTTGCATGATCAACATAGATGTTGTGATGACTATGAGGCATATAAACATTACCAATCGAGCATTTGAATCTATTCCAGAGACTAAAAGTATAAATAGAAATAATATACTTTCCAGAGAAGTTTTCAAGTGAGGCTTGACATGAATTGTGAAAACCTAAATATAAACCTCTCATTCCTGGAACTGATTCGTCAGCTTTCTTGAAAAAGTGTCTATAGTTTCGCAAAGTAACACGACAAGGATAATCTGTATTCGATCCAGAACCATTACCAGTTTCTTGGAAACATAAAAATAATGGTTTGAAAATAGCTGTGAAATAGCTAATACTATCTCTCTTTTCGTGATTCCACCCATTGGTGTTCCAACTAAGACAAAAAGAAAAGTTATCAGGCTTGTTGGATGAGGAAGAATCGTTGCTATTATTATTATTATTAAAGTCATCGTTATTAATGGATGATGCATCAGAGGAATAAGTAGAACTATTACTAGATGGCTGTGAAGCTGAAGAACTATCAACTATTGAACTGTTATCAGAGTTGATAGAACTATTAGAATTAATTGTTGAATGTTGAGATTGAAATTGTGTTTGCTGTAGATCTGGAATATTTTCATGATTGGAAACTTGTTGAAGATCTTGTTGAAGATCTAGTTGAAGATCGGATTGTTGATGAGATTGTTGAACTGATTGTTGAAATGATTGTTGAATAGAATGTTGATGTTTATTAGAAACTAAAATTTTACGTTTGAGAGTGGAAAAAGTGTATTTGTGATTCCTTCTACTACGAGCTGAAAAGGAAATTGAGGTAACTGAAAGTTTCTTCTTTAACATGTGTAAGATTTTAATACAATCTTTTGATGAACCATGAACCTTGACTAAGAAAAAGTGATCATTGAAAGTCTGAAAATATTTAACACTAATAACTGAATTAAATTTATCTTCTAGAATAACCTCGAGTTTTTCCCATAGCATATTTACTGACCATGATCGAATACCACGGATAAAGAAGGAGCGAATATCATCTAAGGGGATACCATAAGACCGGGTACCACGTCTGATATAATTCTTATCTTTAATATAAAGGACTGACATGATAATAAATTCTAATTAAAAAATATTGAATATAAAATAAATACTAAAAAAAATTACAAATATAACGTATATGGAAAAAAATCTGTCTCTCTCTCTCTTCTTAAAAGTACTGGATAGTACAAAAATTGTTACGATGCTTTGTTTAAAGTTTCTTTTTTTTGAATTCTAGTTGTAAATTTTCTTTAAAAATTCTAGTTTTGGTTTGTTGTTAGTAAATTCGATTCGCTTTTTGACACTAAACTTGTTTGACTTTACTTTTCATTAAATATTTAAATTGGTAAAAAATTTGAATCAAGAATGTCGACACCAGAAAGCTTGTGAATAGTATTTTTACATGATGTAGAGTGAATCAGTCTCTTACAAGAAACAATACAACAATAGCTACATGAATATAAAAGTACAATGCAAATGCTAAAGTTGACTACATTGGATTCTTACAAGAGAAGAGTAGTACTACAAGAATACATGAATAAAAGAAAAAATACAGCAACAAAATGTATTACTCTTCTAATTAAATACTATACAAACTTACCTGAATATCAAACATTCAACTTATTCATCAAATACTTAAATTCGATGAATAAAATGTTTTTTAATCGCTCAGTACCATGAGCTTAGTCCTAATAATTTTCCCTTGAAGACTAACCAAGCATCCATTGCGCAATGCTTGGATTTAATTCTTTCTACTCTCTCAGTACCATGAGCATGAGTAGACCCCCTTGAGAAACTACATTTATTAAATAAATGAAGGCACATTCCTAAGAGGGCACCAAGCATCCATTGCGCAATACTTGGATTTAATTCTTTCTACTCTCTCAGTACCATGAGCATGAGTAGACCCCCTTGAGAAACTACATTTATTAAATAAATGAAGGCACGTTCCCAAGAGGGAGAGAATGGATTAAGAAATATCTAAATACCTAGTTTAATTTTCAAAATAAACGATATTAACTTTTTTTTTTTTTCCTTTTTATCATCTATATTAATAAACAATCAAAAAAGAAAGTAATGATAACCTATAGAAAATGAAAATGATAGGGAAAAAAAAAAAAAAAAACAACTCTATTCATCTACATTATAATTTATTGTAAATTGGCCTTTCATTCAAACGATGTTGTTTTTTTTTAACAAAATTTATTATTTATCATTGATTAGAATGATGATGATGATGATGATGATACATGCCAAGAACAACAACCCTAATACATATATATGTGTGTGTATATATGTATTAATAAAATAAAAAAAATTGGTTTTATTATTTTGTTTTTAAAATAGATCTGTGCTTTTTCCTTTTTCCTTTTTCCTTTTTTTTTTTTTTTCCTTTATTCCCTAAACTAAACTTTACTGTCATTCATTCATCAATACTTTTTAAAAAAAAAAAAAAAAACTTTATCACAACATAGATACACTCTAAAACAAATATCCACTCATGGGTAGAGTTTTGCTAAAACTTTTTTTTCTACTCTAACAAAAATTTATACTATACCATCTTTTAAAATATTAGCGTTACATAAAATACCAAACAACAACAACGACAACACTCCTCTTTTAAAAAAAAGGATAAAAATATTGAAAATCTAATTTACCTAATTACTACTCTGACATACACAACACACTGGCACACACACACACACAAACACACAAAATAAAAACAAACAACCCTCCTTTTTTTTATATATTAATTTTTTATAATTTGCGATTTAGTTTATTAGTAGTTATGACTTAAAAAAAAAAAAAAGTGATGCGTTGTTTTTCATTTTTACATTCGTAATCACTTTTTTATTTGTGTTTCCTTTTCGTTTTTCGTTATAAATTTTTCTCTAGTTTTTTAATTTCATTGTTTTCTTATCTTCTTATTTTTTCTCTTAAACGATAATTATTATATGATTTATTATTTAAAATTTCATTTTCATTTTCGTTAAAAAGGATTATTCTTTTTTAATGAAAAAATAACCATTTTCTTCTTTCATTTATTATTAGAAAATTGAAGAAAAAAGATGGTAAAAATAGAATATTTAAATGTTAAACAATCTAGTAACGGTAGTGGTCAGACTTGAATGGACCTTCAATTGGAATACCAAGGTATTCACTTTGTTGTTGAGTAAGCTTAGTAAGCTTAACACCTAACTTGTCTAAGTGAGCAGAAGCAACTTCTTCATCTAACTTCTTTGGAAGCATGTGGACACCGAGTGGGTAACTCTTAATATCAGTCCAGAGAGCAATTTGAGCAAGAACTTGGTTAGTGAAGGAGTTAGACATAACGAAAGATGGGTGACCAGTGGCACAACCAAGGTTGACAAGACGACCTTCAGCAAGAAGAATGATTCTGTGACCATTAGATAAAGTGTAACGGTCAACTTGTGGCTTAACGTTGATAACGCTAACAGCGTTAGCCTTTAACCAAGCAACATCAATTTCACAGTCAAAGTGACCAATGTTACAAACAATAGCATCATCCTTCATCTTTGGGAAGTGTTCACCAGTAACAATTTGACAGTCACCAGTGGTAGTAACGAAAATGTTACCTTGGGAGGCAGCTTCTTCCATGGTGGTAACTTCGTAACCTTCCATAGCAGCTTGAAGAGCGTTGATTGGATCAATTTCAGTGATAAGGACACGAGCACCCATACCTCTGAGGGCAGCAGCACAACCCTTACCGACATCACCGTAACCGGCAACGACACAGATCTTACCAGCAATCATAACATCGGTGGCACGCTTAATACCATCGATTAAAGATTCACGACAACCGTATAAGTTATCGAACTTACTCTTGGTAACAGAATCGTTAACATTAATGGCTGGAACCTTAAGCTTACCATCCTTGAACATTCTGTATAACTTGTGGACACCAGTGGTAGTTTCTTCAGAAATACCGTTGATACCAGCAAGAAGTTCTGGGTGCTTTTCGTGAACGAGAGCAGTAAGATCACCACCATCATCAAGGATCATGTTTAATGGCTTGTTGTCCTTGAAAGCGTATAAGGTTTGTTCAATACACCAGATGTATTCTTCATCAGTTTCACCCTTCCAGGCAAAGACTGGAACACCAGTGGCAGCAATAGCAGCAGCAGCGTGATCTTGGGTAGAGAAAATGTTACATGAACTCCAGGCAACTTCAGCACCGAGAGCAGTAAGAGTTTCAATAAGCATAGCAGTTTGAATGGTCATGTGAAGACAACCGCAAATACGAGCACCCTTAAGTGGTTGAGATGGACCGTACTTCTTACGAAGAGTCATGAGACCTGGCATTTCATTTTCAGCAATGTCAAGTTCCTTACGACCGAAATCGGCAAGATTAATATCAGCTATTTATTTTTTGAGATATTAAATTTTATAAAATTAAATCAATTAATATTCTATCTTTAAATATAACAATTATAAATTTATATAATTTCTATAAAAAATACAATGAATACGTTTAATATTTATATTTCATATACATTTTTAATTATTAAAAAATTAAACTCTATTTATAAAAAAAAAATTTTTTCAAATATATATTGTATATTTTTTATAATTTATTCAATTTCCAATAGTTTTGAATCGCACGTATAGTAAATTTAACTTTAATTCATTTTACAGAAATCATTCAAGCACGATTTTTACTTTGTTAATTAACCACTTAAAGTAATTACTTTCCATTTAATAAAATATTTTTTGTTTAATTTAGATCAATTTTCCATCATATTTTTTCAATTTAAAAATGAAAGTAAGTATTTTACTGATATACACTTCTTTCTTATTTTTTTTTGATAAATTGCATAAATTATTGAAAACATATTCAATTGCATTTCCTTCCATCTATTCTAACATTTAATTTGTTTACTACTATTTCATTCCATCGACTTAAATACTAACCGACTTTGTAAACCATTTTGAATTCTATTTTATTAATAAATTATATAATAATATAGCAAAGAAACAAAATTTGGTAGCAGTAAAAGTTGGGTTTAAATAGAATTTTCAATAAAGTTATTGCGAATATATTAATAATATACATTTCAATATAAATAAATGATATAAATAATCCAATAATTTTAATATAAAATAATAATCCAATCAGGGTATGATAATCCATACATTCATAAATAATTTTTCTATATGAGAGATTCATAACCTATTTATTAAAAACTTTAATTTAATATATAAAAATATATGGAATATATTGTGTAATTATTATTATTCAAATAATGATGATGATGATCATAAAACTCACCCAAACCTATTTGATGATGAAAGCATAAAAGTTTCATGTTAAGTTTAATAATAAATTAAAAAAAAACATAGATCTTTTTGAAATAGTAAGAATTTTGATGTTTTAATGAGTTTTATGCCTACCACTTCTTACTTTAACTAGTGTTATTTCCTTAAAAGAAAAGCATAGATAAAAAAAAAAGTAATAATAATTGAATATAAATATATTAAATAAAAATTAAATTGTATAAAAAAAAAAAAAAAAGAATATTGTTATTTTTTAATATATAATAAATATATATATATCGATTTTTATAATAATAAATGTTATAATAATTAGTTAACATTTGTGCCACAAATAATTAATATTGTTATATAATTTATAATGAATATGTGGCAAATATATATTAATGTAATTGATTTATAATATAATTGTTTAAACTGATACATAATGTTTTTATACGTAATAAATAGGTCATTTAATATTAAAAAAGAAAATTACCAATAATTATTATTAATAAAAATACAAGCATAAAAAAAATGTCATCTCGAAAAAGAAAATTAGAACAAAATTCCATTTGGGATAGAACTAAAGTTGAAAATTTATTTAGCAAAAATGAAATAAAATCAATTCATATTGATAAATTATATAAATATTTAGTAAGAAATGTCAAACAAAAATCATGGGCAAATATGAAAGATTATCCAAAAGCTGCCATGAAATTATTAAATGAAAATTTCGAATTCTGTACTTCTAAAGTTTTAGGAGCTCAAGAAGCAGAAGATGGAACAACTAAATTATTAGTAGAATTACAAGATGGAAGTCAAATTGAAGAAGTAATTATGTATTATGATACCAGAAATAATGAAAAAGGAACTGGTAGAAGAAGAGCAACTTTATGTGTTTCATGTCAAGTAATTAATTATTTATAAAAGTTATATAATTTGGAAATTTTATTTTTTATATGATTAGTATCAAAAATGATTTCAATATTTTGACAATTTAAAATATATAAATTTCTTTAAAAATTATTAATATGTTTTAAATTTAATTAAGATTCATTTAAATCTAATTTTAATTTATTTATATATTATATATATATTTTTATCATTACACTTGTTTTTTATTTTTCTTTTTTTTTTTTTAAAGATTGGTTGCCAAATGGCTTGCACATTTTGTGCTACAGGTACTATGGGTTTAAAGGGAAGTTTAACAGAAGGTGAAATTATAGAACAATTCGTTCATGCACTTGATATAGCAGATATTTCAAATATTGTGTTCATGGGAATGGGTGAACCTTTAAATAATTATAATAATGTAAAGGCAGCATTGAAAATGGTAAGCATAAAAACAATTGTATAAATTCACATATTATTTTCAAAAACCTTTTTCAAATTGTATTAATTAAATATTATATAAATTCATTTGTTATTTCAAAATCTTATATATATATTTATTATTATTATTATTATTATTATTATTATTGTTATTATTAAAATGTTCAAAAATAAAAAGTTAACCGATTCAAGATTTTTTGCTTTACAAAATTCACATATAACATTATCAACTGTTGGTGTTATTCCAAGAATTATGACTTTTGCTGAAGATTTCCCAAAATGTAATTTAGCATTATCATTACATGCACCTAATCAAGAATTAAGAAAAAGAATTATACCAACTGCTAAAGGTAATGTATAACTATTTTAATAATTTTTGCAAATAATAATTATTAAAGATACAAAAAAAAAAATAGTATAAATTAATGTTTTTTGTCAACCTAATATTTATTTTTTATTAATATGTATAGGTTATAAATTAGATAAATTAATGAACACCATAAAACAATATCAAGAAAAAACGAAAAATGCTATTTTTATTGAATATTTATTATTACATAAGATTAATGACACAGAAAAAGAAGCTAGAGAGTTAGGAGAATTATTAAAAGATATAAAATGTACAGTAAATTTAATCCCATGGAATTCAATAGAAAGCCCAAGTATTAATTATAAAAGTCCTCTTCATGAAGATATTATTAAATTTAAAGAAATTTTAAAAGAATATGATATACCTTCTACTATTCGTCAAAGCAAAGGAAATGATATTGCAGGTGCATGTGGTCAATTAGTAGTTGATCAATCAAAACAAGGAAAAAATAAAAAAATAAAAATAGTTGATATTGAAGATTTAAGTAAAAAATAAAAAGAAAAATTAAAAAAGAAAGAAAAAATTATCAATTTTTATAAACTCATTAATCCTAAATACACATAAAGAATTAATTAATTCAATGTAATAATAATATTTATTTATTTTGCTATTTTCATTGTATATTGTATTTTTTATTTATTTTATATTTTATATATTTATAATAAATATAGTAAAAAGACAAAGTATCATTGCCATCATTAATAAACTATCAAATGAACAATAAACATATATATAAAAAATATAATAAACCTTATACTCATTATTAAAAATTTAAATGATATCAAGTGTTTATATTTGAAACTATATTGTTAATAGTTCATAAATAATATATATATATTTAAAAACTAATGAAAATTAAAAGATAAACTTGTTATAAAATTTTTTTAATTGTAAAAATTGTCTTGTTGTAATATGAATTTCTGCTATTAAGAATTATATTCATAAATTCGTGTAAATTATATGTAATCCTATAATTAGTATACATATTAATTTTACAAGAAAAATAAAAAACCTTTTTTTTTTAATAAGAAATAAATATTATTTTATTCCTGTTTCATTATAATTATTATAATAAATAATTAAAAGATAATAGAAATATACAAACAATAAATCTAGATTATAATTTTATAAATGAATGACAAAGCAAGTCAATCTTGAACATCTTTAAATAATTATTTCTCTTTTTTTTTTTTTTATAAAAAATATATATGTGTTGTGTGATTTATTTTCACAACCTAACCTATTTTAAATGTAAAACATAATCCTTTATTATTTACTATTTTTCTAAAAAACCATTGGTCAATTTTAATTTTATTTTTTAATAAAATTTGACATTTTTGACATTTGACTAATAAAAATAAAAAATAATTATATTTGATGCAACCAAAGCACTTACTAAATTACCAAAAATGAAGCTTTTTTGGTAAAATTTAATATTTATTTTATTTTTTTTATTAAAAGAAATATTCAATATAATTTTATTTAATTTTATTTGAAGATTAAAGTAATAATCCTCTATTGCTATATAAAAATATAGTAGTTTTTTTTTTTATTTTATTTTATTCTTATTCTAATAATTATTCAAGCAAATATTAAATATTTTTCAAATATAATTATAAAAGTATTTTACAACAAGATTCTTTTATTTAATTATAAAATAAAAATTATATTTAATGCAATAATAAAAAAAAATGAGACTTTTATATTTTAATTCTTATGATTTTTTTATTTTATTTCATTTCATTTTATTAATATACATTTTATTCTTAAAGATTTATTAATAATAAAAATATTTATTAATTTTTCAATGAATATTTTTATTAAGGAATAAAAAAAAAGTTTTATTATTTCATTTTTTGTTTTTGTTTTTTCGTTATTATTATTATTGATATTTATAACATTTTCGTTAACCTAGTTTTTATTTATTTATTTTTTATTTTTTATTTTTTCATTTATTTTTTAAAATAACTTTTTTTTTTTTTTTTTTTTTTTTGTTTTATTATTATTATTATTATTATTATTATTCTTCCTTTTCATCTTCTGATTATTTATTTAGTATCATCTAAGTTAGTATTTCTTTCATTCTTTCATTTCAGTTATCTTTTCATCTGAATTATTATTTCTTACTACAACAATTTTTTTCATTTCATCATCCTGTGCTATTTTTTCGTCTGAATTATTATTTCTTACTACAACAATTTTTTTCATTTCATCATCCTGTGCTGTTTTTTCGTCTGAATTATTATTTCTTACTACAACAATTTTTTTCATTTCATCATCCTGTGCTGTTTTTTCTTCTGAATTATTATTTCTTACTACAACAATTTTTCTCATTTCATCATCCTGTGCTGTTTTTTCTTCTGAATTATTATTTCTTACTACAACAATTTTTCTCATTTCATCATCCTGTGCTGTTTTTTCGTCTGAATTATTATTATTTACCATAACCACTATCATTTTCCCCTTTTCATTATCCTCTGATATTTTTTCATTTGAATTATTATTATTTTCTGCAACAATTTCTCTCAACATATTGTGTGTTGCTTTGGCATCTGAATCATATACTGAATCTATATTATCACAACATACTGAACAACAGGCACAACAACAGATTAATATACAAGGGCATATATATATACAAAGAACTATAATAACACCTATACCAATAATAGCAATTGGAATCATTGGTCCTGAAAAAAAAGGCTTTTCTTTAATATTATTAGAATATTCATTGCTATCAGGATCAGGATTACCATTATTATAATTAGTTTGTTTTATATCTTCTAAAGTGCAAAATTTCTCTGAATTTGTAGTACATTTTGTGCTTGATAAAGTACACAAACCAGTCCATTCATAATCACAAAATTCAATGTTTTTAAAGTCTGGTATATAACCTTTAATGCTATTTCTTTTTAAATATCTAAATATCATATATTAAAAATAAACTTTAGTATATGACAAAAAAAAAAAAGTTTATTACGTATTTTTTATTTTATGGATTTCAATAATTGTCAGTTTTCTTACAGCTCCTTCAAATTTTCCAATTGCTTAAAACTATATGGAATATAACCATTTAAATTATTATTACTTAAATTTCTTTATTATTTAAATAATAGTCATAATAAAATTTTTGTTAATACAAAAAAGTATTTATATATATTATGTAGTAATAAAAAAAAATAACTGATTCTAAATATAATAATGTTAAAAATTCTTGAATTACTATTAATTTTTAACTTACAAATGTTTTATTTTTTTTTAAATTTCTAAAGGAGTCAGGAATTGTACCTCTTAAATTATTACTAGATAAATCTCTAATTTTTAAATTTATATATTTTATAAATGTATTAAAAATATAATTCAAGTTTTTTAATTTATTTTCTTTTAATTATTATTATTATTTTTTAAATATACAATCTTTCCAATTCTGCCAATAGAGAAACATTTTCGGGTATATCTTTTCTATAATTATTTCCAGTTAAAGTTCTAGTTGTTAAATTATAAAAAATAATATAGTTTTATATATATTAAACAATATAATATTAATTTTACTAATAAATAAATAAATAAATAAATAAATAAATAAATAAATAAATAAATAAATAAATAAATAAATAAATAAATAAATAAATAAATAAATAAATAAATAAATAAATAAATAAATAAATAAATAAATAAATAAATAAATAAATAAATAAATAAATAAATAAATAAATAAATAAATAAATAAATAAATAAATAAATAAATAAATAAATAAATAAATAAATAAATAAATAAATAAATAAATAAATAAATAAATAAATAAATATAATTACAATGATTTTAAATTCTTTAATTCTTGTATATTTAATGGAAAAGGACAGGAACTACCATGACTCATTTCTCTAGAATTATATTATAAACATTATATCATAAACTTTTTTTAATATATTATATACAAATATAAAATATATATTAATTATCTGTTTTATATACTTCTATTTTATATACTCACAAAGAAGCTAGATATTGAAGTTTAGAAAGTTTGCTTACAACTTTCTCTATATTAATTTCTGGGATTCCATTACATTTAAGATCGTTCATTTTACTTTTTTTTTTTATTTTATTTTATAATTGACATTTAGTTTTTAATATTAATAATAAATTATGTAATATATTTTAAAATTTACATTTTGGTAATATGATTGTTTTCACAAGTGACAGCGCCAATTAGATTACAACAATCATCACTTTCAAAAAGTCTTTTACTTGAACCTAATTCATTTACAACCTCTTTAAATATAGCACAGTCGCTAATTTGCCCTTTAACTTTCAGAATGTAATTACCAATTATGTAAAGGGATAAAAATACATAACTTAATGATATTTTCACTTTTAATATTATCATATTATTTCTTTTTATTTTTTGTTTTTTTTATTCATTTTCAAATTTAATGAATAAATAGTTACTTTTATATAGTTTAATAGGTTTTGTATATGTTTCATATTTTCATATATTTTATATTAAACTTTTTATTTTTCCTAAAAAAAGATTTAAACCAATAATTTTAATAAAAAATTATTTTTTTTGTATCACCAACAAAAGCTTTAAAGTTTTTTTTTTTTAAGATGTTCATATTGAATTATTAGAATAATTATAAAAAAAAATTCTTATTATTACTATTACTTTTGTTGGTATTTTTTAAGACATAATTAATGCTATTCTCCTGTTACTATGAAGATAAACATATTAAACATTTTCATTATTATTTGTATCAAGATGCTTTTTTCTTTCTTTCCCATTCTTCATTTGAATTACTTATATACAATTTGCGTATGTTTTTTTTTTTTTCTTTTCATTTGCAGAAATAACATCAACTTGTTCACATAAAATGAATTTCATTGCTAATTTTTTTTTTTTAATTTTCCTTTACATTCATCATTTTTTTTTTTAATTTTTATAAACATTTACATTTATAATTAAAAGATTATTTAATTTCAGGAGGTTTTTTGCACAAAATCTAAAAGAATTTCATCTTTTTAGTGGTGTAACCTAAAATCATTAATGATGACATTTCCTCCTTTTTTTTTTTTTTTAACATGTACCATAATAGAATTATTTAAATACATTTTCTTATATATGAATATTACATAATGTATACAATAATATAATATCTCAAATTAAAATACTTTTCATATTGAAATTGTGATTATTTAATGATCATATTCATATGCATATAACCATTCAACTATAGCAATACATTTATTACTGCTTATGAACAAGTTTTATTTCCTTTTTTAAAATTAGTGTATTTATCTGAAAAAAGAAAATAGAAATGTTGTACAAACAATTGTGTATTTTATTGTACAACCTTTTCAGTATAATAAAATTCTAATAAATTAGTATTTACACGTGATATAATTTTTATAGCTATCATAAGTTTATAGAATTTATTATGAAGAAATGATTATTATAGTATAAACAACATATTAGATGTTCATGGTTTTAATTATCATAGTTTTATTATTATTTTATCTATTATGATTTAAATAAAATCTTCTTGGTAAAGGATACATATATAACCTATTAATCTAATAGTCTTTTAGTTTTTTTTTAATATCCTTTTTAAAAAAGTATGAGTAATTGTAAATTTTTTTACATATATTAAATTTAATATTTAATTTTTTAACATTTATTATACATTAAATAAATTAATTTTATACTATATAATAGATATATATTATTGACCTATAATTATTATATTATTATATAATATATTTCATACAAATTTATTTTATTATTAACTATTACAATATAATTGATTTATATTGTTAATTAATTATCATATATTATTGTAAATATAATTTTAATAATTAATAAAGTTTTCAATCTATTTTTTATATTAGTTTTTTTTTCTATTCAAAAGTTTAATCCGTAAAATTTATTTTATTCGTTCATGAATTTCCTTATTTGGTAATTACATTATATTAAATAAACATTCAATAATAAAAAAGTAAAAAAATTTTATTATATTTTTGGGAGCTTAAACTTCATTCAATTACACAAAATAAATTTAAAATATTAACAAATAAAGAATGGAAACTTTAATAAATATAAAATTTCAATTCAATTCATTATTACCATAAAATTTAATTAATAAAAAAAATTAAACATTAAAGAATTTGATAAAAAAAGGAAATAAAAATTATTTAATATACTTTTTTTTTATGTTCATAATTATTGTATAAAAACGGCATTTTTTTCGTATTTTTAATTGTAATTTTTTTTTATTTCATTTTATAGGTGGTGTTGTTGAATAAGTTGTAAAATAATAAAGAAACAATAAACTTGAAAAGTATAAATATTGATTAGAAATAAACAACAATCTTGTATATTTCCTTTTTTTTTTTAAAACAAAAATAGTGAGATAATATTATTTTAAAGTGAAGCATAACCTATATAAAAGAAAAAGTCACTTTTAAAGTAATTTAAATCTAATTCATAGAAATTCATAGAATTATTTACAAAGATTTAAAATAATAAAAAATACTGTAGTTATATATACCAATTTTTTATTAATAAAAAATCTTTAGAATGAAGACATTATTATTTTTTGTTTTTGTTATTCAATGTTTTGAATTATATGTTAATGCTTCAATATATACTCCACCAAGAGTACATCAAGTTTATGAAGAAGTAGTGTCAATCGAACCAGATAATGATAATATTACAGAAACACCAAAAATACCAGTTGGACAAATATATAAGAGAAATGAAAATAGTATATTTACAAAGATAAAAAATTTATTTGTAAAGAATAATACTTCAAAATCATTCAAAAAACGACAAGATAATCCAATAAATAATTTTAAAGAAATTGCAATCAATCATTTAATAAATGAAATTGGTATTACTAGAGATGAACTTCTTATTAAAGATATAATTACTGATGGTGGTTTAGTTAATGTCCACTTCCGTCAAGTAATAGGTGGTAAGGAATTATCAAATGTTGCAGCTAATGTAAATATTCATAGAAAAACAGGAAATGTTATTTCTTATGGTAGTACATTAATGCCAACTGTTATGAGAGATACTTCTCAGGCTGAAGGGGATGTTGATGTTGAATTTATTCCTGTTTTATCCTTAGATAAAATTTATAACTCAAAATTTATTTATGGTAATCAACCAAAAATGAGCGTTAATGATGCTATTATGAAATTTTCAACCACCCTCGGATATAATGTTGATGCCAATCAATTAGTTATGGTTGAAAATAATCGCCCAGATAGAATTACAATTAAGGGTGTTGGTTATACTTATGATGATACTATCGATGTTGAGGAAAAAGTTATTCCTTTAAATGCTGATTCTTTTGATAATGTTTATGAACTTACAGTTGAATTAGAAGATCATCTTTTTGTTGCTGATATTTCTACTACTACTGGTGAATTATATGATATTTATGATTTGGCTAGAAGTGCAACCTTCCGTGCTGTTCCATGGTATAATGTTGATATTGGTGAAGGAAGTCAACTTATTGTTGATCCAGAAAATAAAAAGGCTTCACCAAGAGGTTGGAATAGAGATGGTAGATATTTATACTATTATACTAATGGTAATAATGTTAAGGCTGTTCTTGATTGGGATGAGAGTGTCTCCTATACTCAAAATAAAAAATTTATCGCTACTTCTACTAAAAAGGAATTAATATTCGATTATAAATTTAATAGTTCTGCTGCTAAAGCTAGAGATAATTATCAAGCTGCTGTCACTAATGCATTTTACATAACTAATATATTACATGATTTCTTTTATGTTTATGGCTTTACTGAAAAATATGGTAATTTCCAAACCAATAATTGGGATAAAGGTGGTGAAGATAATGATCAACTTATTGTACTTGTTCAAAATTCCAGTGGTAATAATAATGCCTATATGATTACTGGTGCTGATGGTAAAAGTCCAAGAATGAAGCTTTTAATTTATAATAGAATTAAAGAATATGAAAGAGATCCAGCTTTGTCTAACCAAATCATTATTCATGAATATACTCATGGTGTAAGTGGAAGATTAGTTGGTGGTCCTTCTCAAACTAGTTGCTTCAAAGATGGAGAAGCTGATTCAATTAATGAAGGTTTATCCGATTTCTTTTCCCTCCTTTTAACAACAAAAAAAGGTGAAAATCGTAAGAAGGAACTTATATGGGCAAAATGGCTTTCAAATGGTACTTCTAGAAAGTATCCATATACTATGGATCAAAGTGTAAATCCATTAACATACAACACTTTATCCCATGCAAAAGGTTCTCAAGTAGAAGCACATTTTGGTGGTCAAGTATTTGCATCAATTATGTATGATGTTATTTGGGAAGTTATTGATGAATATGGCTTTACTTCAAATATTTTATTAAATACTAATGGAGATGATAAAAACCTTAGTTTAGAAGTTAATTCTAAAGATTTACCTGGAAATGTACGTTTAGCTAAAATTGTTGTTGATGCTTTAAAACTTATGCCATGTAATCCAACATTTATTGAAGCTAGAGATTCTATTTTCTTGGCACAACGCCAATTCTCCAATTTTAAAAGAATGAGATGCGCATTATGGAGAGGATTTGCTGCACGCGGGTTAGGTGTTAATGCTAAGGCACCTTCAGTAAATTCTTCAACTGGATATGTTACATATACAAATAATCATGATATTCCAAGTGATTGTTAATTCATTGAAATAAGATTATTATAATTTTTAAAAAAAAAAAAATTAAAAATTTTTTCTACGTTTACAGTTTTATTTTTGAAAATTAAAGTTTTCATTTAAAATAACCTTATTTTTCATAATTTTTTTATTCGTTATCTAGTTACTTATTTATTTTTTTTTTTGTTTTTTCCATAATCCTTATAGAGAACATTTAGTATTATTTAAAATTTTAAAGAATTAAATAATATTAATTTATAAAGTTTATTTTTTTTATAAAAAAAAAAGTTATGTATACATTAAAAAAAGGAAAAAATAAACAGATAAACCAAATAAAATTACAGAAAACAAAAAGAAAAAAAAAAAAAATTCAATAATAAGAAAAGGATTAATATTTTATAAAAATTAAAAATTATAATTTGTAAAAAGATTTTATCTTTTTTTTTTTTTTTATTAGTTAATAGAAAATTAAATAATAATTAAAAGTATTAAAATTATTGTAATGATTATTTATTATTAATAATTTATTTATATTCATTTTATTTTCCTTTTTGATTTTTTTTTTATTAATGAGAACATATTTGCTGTTACATAATATATATAAATACTTGATATATTAGTTGTTAAGTTTTTTTTTTTATAAATTTATGAATACCCATTGACATAAAAAAAAAAAAAAATTATATATACATTATTATTACTTCCAATTTTATATTTAAATTCAATCCATTAAGTAATATAAATAACAATAATTAACCTATTGAATAAAATATGTTTTCAGTGGTAAGGATTTTTTTAATCTATATTTTATATTTTAACCTAGCAATAAAATCAATCTATGCTGAAAAATTTATAGATGTAACAACAGAAAATCAATTCAAAGATGCACTTTCAAAAAAAACAAGTGATGAGATAAAAATTAATATTAAAAATAACATTATTGTAAATGATATAGAAAAATTGAATATTAACAGTTCTATATCGAAAATAACTATAAAAGGAGAATCATTATCAAAATCCAAACTTACTTTTACTCATCAAAATGGAGGTCTATATTTTGATAAAAATATTCAGGAAATTAATATATTGGATATTACATTAATATCTTCGATGTTGTTTAATAATAATGAAAATATAAAGTTTGAAAATGTTATTATAGATGATGGATCGTATATTTTTAATATGACTTCAACTAAAGAGAATAATGTGACTATTACTAATTCAAGGATTAATCCTCCAGAAATTAAAAAAAGTTTTTTAATGGAATTTTATCAATCAAATTTATATATCGATCATACTCAATTTTATGGAAATAAAAATTTACTTAAGGGGGTAATTCTTATGAGGAATGAAAAAGAATTTTTAGCTTCAGGAAAATTTCATTTAACAAATACTTTATTTTCAGGAGGATACGAAACAAAATTTTTAGATGTTAATAGTGTTAAAGAAATTCGGTTTTCCAATTCGGAAATGAAAGAGTCGTTTGGAAAAAATGAATTGTACATAAAAAAATTTATATTAATTATTTCATTATTATTAAAAATATAGTATAATTAATAGTTTTAAAATAATTATAAATGTCGATGAGAAAAATAATATTATTAACTATAATTTTATTGATTTTTTTTTGTAGAGGTGGATGTATTAATATAAATAAATGCAATGATATTATTATTAATGATGTACTATTTCATGATAATTATTCACAAACTAATGGGGCATCATTATATTTATATAAAGCATTGGTATCAAGTTTAGAAAATTTAACATTTATTAATTCAACAGCCTATTCAACAGTATTATTAATAATATTTATATTTAAAATATATCAATATAAATTTATAAAAAGAACAAAAAAAAAAAAAAATAATAATAAAAAAAAATATAATTATAATACTGTATTTTTATTTTTCTATATCATGTAAATTTTTATTAAAAATTAATCCTATATTAAAATGAAGGGTGGTGGTATCTTTTTCCATTCAGAGAGAATAGATCATGGTGTTTCTAGTTTAAGAAATGTTACTTTTAAAGATATTTATTCTACTACTTCAAGTATTAGTAGAGGCCATGCAATAAGGTAAATATATATATATATATATACTTATAATTCAAACAGTATAATTACTATTAATAATATATATTTTTTTTAATTTTAATAATGATATGATTAAACTATTATTAATTAATATAATAATATATTATTAATGAATTTAGTACATATGGATATATTACAATTAATATTGATAATTTATATTGTGAAAATATAAATTCATACACGTCAGATGGTCCATTAATATTCTTAAATGAAGATATTGATATAAATATATAGTAAGAAAAATAAAAAAAAAAAAAGATTTTATCACTATGAATAATATTGAAAATTTATAATAATAATTTTTTTTTTTTTAAAAATAGTAATGCATATATAAAAAAAATTTATGGAAATGGTGTTGGTGCATTATTTATTAATACTGTTAATACAAATAACGTTAGAATTATGGTGGAAAACCTTAATTTTAGTGATTCATATATTAAATCGTATCAAAATACAGCTGTATTATTATGGATAAATGGTGGACGATTTGTTGGAACAAAGTAGACATTTCTATATCTACTATAATATTTATTAATATATATAGAATTCTGATGACTAAATATATATATTTTATTACAGTCTTAATATAAAAAATATAGGTGGGGATTATACCAGGTAATTATCAATTATATATTAATTATTAAACCTATTTTTTATTAGAAATAATAATTTATTATATATATAATAGTTTTATATCTCTACAAAATAATGCTATAGGGATATTTAAAAATATGATTGTTGATGGATTTAACTCCAAGATTACCTATCCTTTTTTTTTAAATGATGGACATGATAACAGTCAAAGTATATAGTCATTTTCATTTTATAAATGTTATTAGCAACAAAAATCTTTTATTACTTCATACCTAATTAAAATAAAACAATTGATATAAATAGATACATTAGAAATATATAATAGTACTGTAAAAAATATTAATTCAAATGGAGGTAACTATTATAAGAATAATGTAAAAAATAAGTATTACGTATAAAAACATTTTATTTATATAGATTAATTTAAAATATTAATATAAAATAAAATAATTAGCATTAATATTATTGCAAGAAACGAGATGTTTTATTAAAGATTCAACAGTAAAGACCAAAATAATTATTATTATTTATCTATAATTAATATTTTATGGATATAAAATATATTAAATATATTTTTCATAGTTTGAAAATATTCATTTATGTTATAAAAACAAAGAATGTGCTGTAAATAAGGATAGTATTTCAGAACTTGATCGATCATCTATTGCACAGCTCTATAGTCGTTCAACATTAATTATGGAAGATGTTTTATTTAATAACGTTTATGGAGGTATATTAAATTGATTGATTGTTGGTCACTTAAATAATATTATTACTTTATATTATATATTAATATATATATATATATAAAGAAACATGCTTTTATAATTCCAGATATTCGACAACAAATATTAAAAATTCAAATTTTAGTAATATTTATGAAGAAAGTGGAATATTTAAATTTTCATCTAAAGATTATTTTTATGGAACTTTTAATATCAGGAATTCAACATTTAATAACAACAGGTCATTAAAAGGAGGTGTTATACATGTCGAGGATGTTGAAAATGCTAACTATTTAATAGTATTTTATGATTCATTTTTTTATAATAATGCTGCTGAGTTATATGGTGGTGTAATTTTTTCTATTCATTCTTCTGTAAAGGAAAGGGTTATTTTTGAAAACTGTGAATTTTATAATAATACTGCTGAATTTGGTAAATTTTTTTTAATTATTATGTTTAGGAGTACAAAGATTAAAAAAAAATGAAAGATTTTTTTTTTTCGATAATAAAAATATAAAGAAAGAATTGTTAATATTTTCTATTAATTATTTTTTTTTTTTTAAATTATTAATATATATTTCATAATTATTTCAGGTAATTTGGCATATTCATTAAACATAGATTCCGAGCCAATTTTTGTTTATAATGATACATCAAAATTAAGTCAACTAAAATCAATAAAAAACACATTTGTAACAAATCCATCAAAACTTGTTATTAATGAAGATTCCAATAAAATTAATGATATATTATCTGGGGATATTATTCATGATGATATTATTGGTAAAACACATACTATTAAAAATACATTTTCATTTTATAATTTTTATTTTTCAAAAATCATAAAATTGAATATTAATTTATTATAATTTTAACTCAACAACAACACCAACAACACCAACAATAATAACAACAACAACCGTAAATAATAATAATAATTATAAAATAAAAAATAATAAAAATTATATAAATAATATGATTTTATTGTATTTACTAGTCAATATATATGATGATTATGGAAGCAGTAAGTTAAAAAATAGTTGCCATGATTATTATTATTATTATTATATATTATATTCTAAGCATCAATTTTAAATTAATAAATATATTCTCTATAAATGAATATTTCATAAAAAACTACCAATTAAATAGAATTCTCATTTGGAAGTAATGTTGATAAATTAAATATTGATGAATTAGTTTTCTTTAAAGTTGAAATAGAGGATACAGAAGGAAAAAAGGATAATGTTGTATTATTTGGGCAAACTCAAGAATACTGTTGGGAAGATGCATGTTCTATAAATAATATAAAAAGTATATACATATCATATATATATAAATAGAGATACCCTTTTTTTAATAACCAGTTTTAAAAATATAGAATGATTAAATAATACTATTTTTTTCTTTTTTTAATTTGAAGTTGTTGGTAATCCTGGAAATTATGTATTTAAGTTAAAACTTTTAACATATGGTAAATTTTAATTTTTAGAAATATATATAAAATAATTTTTATAGTTATTTTGAAGTTTTTTAATATTTACTAATGTAATTTTAAATTTTATTTTAATTTAAAAATTTAAAAATAATAGGATCATATAGTGAATTTGATGATAATGAAGTATCTTTAGATGTTACTATTAAAGAATGTGATGAGTCTAAATATATTTATCAAACTAAAGATCATTCAGTATTAAAATCATGGTAAGTTTTTTAATGAAATTTTCTATGTAAAAAAAAATTATAATTTTTTTAATTTCTTTTTTATACGAGCAAATAATAAATCATTATCATTATCATATTATTATTATATTATTCAAATAATTTATTATAAAGTTATACACCACATTGTGATCCTTCATGCAATTCTGGTAATTGTATAAATGATAATGTATGTGATTGTAGTAATACTCCATATACTGGATTGCATTGTAATGAATATTACAAATTGGAGAGAAACATATTTATGTATGATCTATACCAAATCATTGCCATTGTATTATTTGTAATAACAATGATATGTCTCGCATTATTATTAGTATATAAAAATGCTTCAATTATTAAAGGAGGTAATTTATTCATAGTACATTATTATTAACAATCCTTTTTTTTTAATAATTAATGATTAATAATATTATTATTTATATATTTAAGGTGGTTTTGAGTTTTTGATTATTATTCTTGTTGGAATCACTTATAATTGTGGATATATTATATTTTTATCAAAAGAGAGATTGAATGTAAAACGTTGTGTTTTAATGTATGCTATGAGAAATATGGTAATATATATTACTACTATTACAGTTATTATTATTACTGTAATTATTAGCATTTCATCATCATCCTAATTGTTATTAATTATTCATTATTCATTATTTCAATAATAAAAAATACACATTCAAATAATATACTTAAACGTATAATATTAGGGTTTTGCACTGGTTTTTGGTTCAATCTTAGTAAAAACTCTTAGAATTTATATCATGTAAATATAATAAAAGTTAATATAAAATTTAGCGTTTACTATTAACAATTACTACAAATAGCAACAAAACTATTTAAAATATACTCTAATAAATAAATAAATATATATATTTGTTATTATAATACAGATTTAAACATGTTAGGCATTCAACAAGCTTTAAACTATATAAAATGTATTTAATTATTGCATCAATATTTTTATTCCATGTAATGTTATTATTCCTCTGGATATGTTTCGATAAAATTTCTTGTAATGCTCAATATACTAAAGATGAAAAAGAATTTTATGATTGTCAATTTCCAAATACAAAAATATTTAGGTATATTTATAAAATGAAAAAAAAAAAAATTATATAAACTAATAGCTATGTTTTATATGATAAAAGAAGGATATATATTAACAAATCAAATATTTAAACATTTTTTAACTATAGTTTTGTATTTAATACTAGTATTTTAATTGTTGGAGTAATATTAGCATACTCTATTAGATATGTTAATGACAATTTTAAAGAGGTATATAATTAATATTTATAATATATATACTACTACTAATATTACTAATACTACTACTATTAATACTAATAATACTAATAATAATAATATTTTTTTATTAATGCTTTAATTAGCAACTTGCTGTACCAGTTTATATCTACACTGTACTTTCGCTATTTTCAGAAATTGTTGATCATATCGATGATCTTACTCTATTTTTTAAAGATTCAGTAGGGGTTTTAGTTACATCTTTATCTTCATTAGTTGTATTATATTTCCTATATATTCAAAAGTTTTATGCAGTGGCACATCAAAATAAAAGAGAAAGAAGTAGAAATATTGGATCAGTATTTGTTAAACAATACCCAAGAAGAAGTGGATTGAGTTAAAAACAAAACAAAACAAAACTCAATATAAATAGAAATTAAATAATTTATAATATTTTATTTTCCTTAATTTAATAATATAATGTTCAGTTTTTTATTATATGTATTGTCTTTTTTATTTTTTAAATATTATTATTGTTTGAAAATAGAGAACTGTATGCTATCTCTAATATCTTATTAAAAATAATCAAATATCATTTTTATTATTATGAAATAAAAATGTATTTCGCTTTTTTAAATTAATTCTTATCCAATCTAGATTACCTTAAAATAAGCATAATAATAAAAAAAATAATAATAATAATAAAAACTTTACAATTATAAATATAAATAAATATTTAAAGATTGAATTAATGCTGTTGGCATTTCAATAATATCAAAGTTTAAAAAAAATTTTTTTTCTGAATTTTAAATATTAATGAAAAGTATATAACAATTAATAAATCTAAATAATTTTAAAAAGTATAATTAATTAAAGGGATTTATACCAAAAAAAATGCAAAGTTTATATTTAGAAATTCTTTTTTCAGATAAATAGTATTTAAATGGAATGTTAATAATTTTAATAAATTAACAACAAAATATATTTTAAACAATAAAAAATAAATGAAGAGAAAGTAATATATATATTTATATAAAGAGAAGAAACCTTATACAATAATAACTATTTAAAAACAAGACATGAATATTTTATATATATCGTATGTACTTTTATTATGTAATTTTTTAAAAGTATTTACTAAAACTATAGAAATAAACAATGCATCCGAATTTAAAGATATATTTCGAGACCAACACAGTGATAATGATGACAATGATATTATAATAAATGTTGTGAATGAAATAGAATTGAATGATTCTGATTTTATAAGGGTTGGTGATACCATATCAAAAATAGCAATCACAGGTGTGACTATAAATTCTAAAATAATATTTAATTCGAAAAATAGTGGTATATTTTTTGGTAAACATGTTAATAATATTGAAATAATGGATATAACAATTGAATCCGATGGATCTGTATTTTATTTTGATAATAATCAACAAGTTAATCTATATAATGTGAATATGACAGGATTTGTTGAAGTAAATATGAATTCTATAACAAAGAATGTATTTACAATTACCAATTCAAATTTTAATACTCCAAATTCACCTATAAATTATCTTTTAAGAGCTGATTCAATAAATTTACAAATAACTGATAGTAAGTTTAATGGTAGCCAAAATTTATTAATTAGTTGTTTGTATATATCAAATAAAGAAAATGGTGAGATATATGTAACAAATGATAGGGATGAATACGGAATAATTGACATAAAAAACTCAATATTTAAGGGGGGTTATACAAGTAGAGGTATTATTGCCTATTTTGTTTCTGAAATAAATATTAAGAATTCAGAAATAAAAGATTGTTATAATAATGTGAGGTATGATCATATTGTTTAGTTTTTTTTTTCAAAATCTTTTCATATATTAAAAAAAAAAGACAAGTAATTATAAATAGAATCATTTTAATTTTTATAATAATAGTTTTTTATTATATAATATTTAAAAAAAAAGGGATGGAAGTTTTAATTGTTATTTCTGTGATAAAGTATCTGTTAAAAATACAATTTTCCTTGATAATTATACAACTGAAATTGGTGGTTCTATAAGTTTATATAGAGCTAGAAGATCCTTTCTAGAAAATTTATTATTTGTAAATACAACCGCCGAAGGATCTGTAAATATTTCAAAAAAAAAAAAAAAAATATATATATATATATATATATAAATATTATTATATATAAATAAATTACTTATTTAATGGTGATATATAAATTTGTTATTATTATTATTTTTATTTATAAAAAGGGAAGTGCCATGTATATATATTCAGAAAAAATTGATAATAGTATATCATTTATTAAAAACAATACATTAAAAAATGTATATGCTAGAAAGAATCAGCTTAGTAGAGGTCATTTTTTAGGGTAAGTAGTAATAATATGATTTACTATTTATTTTTAATAATAATAATAATAAGGTAAAATAAATGTATTTAGTCTTTTAGGATATATTGATATAACCATTGAAGATATATATTGTGAAAATATTAATTCTTATATAACAGACGGTAGTTTATTTTTCATTAACGAAGATTCAAAAATATCAATGAAGTATAAATAAGTTACTATTAATATTAGTTTAAAATCATAAAAAAAATAATAAAAATTAAATTAATTTAAATAATATTCTACATAGAAATATCAATTTAAGTAATATTTATGGTAATGGAATTGGTGCATTATTCTTCAATTGTGTTAATAATAATAATCTCGTTGTTACAATTGATACAGTCGTTATAAAGGATTCATATCAAGCATCTATTCGAAGTTCTTCCATTTTATTATGGTTAAGTTCTGGTGTTCATATGAAACTTTCAAAGTACAATATAAACTGTTTATATAAAAATAGAAAATGATTCCTTATTATTCAAATTAAAAATAATAATATAACAATAATTCTATTTTATTATACTTTTCTTTTATTCCGTTAGTGTTAAGGTTATTAATTCTGGAGGATATTACGTTAGGTATAGTTTAATATTTTTAGAAAAAATAATTATATTATATAAATAATTATTATTTTTTTTCCTAAATACTTTGTTAATAACACTTTTATAATTAAAAAAAATAGTTTTCTTACTCAATTTGACCTAACAAATTTAGAAATTAATAATTTATATGTTGATGGTTTTAATTCCAAAATCCCTTCAGCATTTTTTGATAATGAAGTAATGGAAAAAGATTCAGGTATTTTTTTTTATTTAATAGATATCATTAACAATAATCAATTGATAATAATAACAAGTTTTGAAGAATACAATAAAATTAATAATTTTTATTTACAATTTTGATAGTTACATTAAAAATAAATAATGCAAATATTAAAAATGTTTATTCTCTTGGAGGTATTTTTTATTGATAATTCTATTTTTTTTCTTTAACTTAAAATAGATGAAAATAGTATATATTAAAAATTTCTATTTTCTATTTTTTTTAGCAATAATATATATGTTAGGCTCAAAAGTTGAAATTACAAATTCAAATGTAATTATATATCATTTTACATATATATAAATATATAAATATTTATTTTATTCAAGATAATATTTGAAATATAAATATCTATGCCTTATTACTGATACATAATAATATCATATAAACTGTATAAAATAAAATTAGTTTGATAATATTCATTCATGTTTCAGAAATTCACTAAAAGGATGTGAAAAGGGTCAATCAAATATAGGAATGAGAGATTCCTCCATTGGAAATCTTGTTGGGGAGTCAACATTGCTTTTTGAAAATATAACTATCAGTAACTTATATGGAAGTAAATATATAAAAATAACATTATTATTATTATTATTATTGTAAATATTATACTATACTATTCATAATATCAATATTTATATTAAGGTGATGTTTTTTCGATTTTCTACAAAATTTCTATCTATTTTATTTTTAAATATTTTTTTTTTTAGTTAGAGGATTTAGTAATTATTCTAAAGTACATTCAACAATAAAAAATTTAACAGTAGAAAACTCATTTTTGGAAAATGGAATTTTTAGTTTTAGTAATGATAATAATGCTTATGGTTTTTTCGAGATAGACAACTCATTATTTAATAATGTAGAAAGTGTTAAAGGAAGTATTTTGAATATATTGAAAACTAATAGTGGAAATTATGGAATATTTTTTAGAAATTCAAAGTTTCAAAATAATCATTCATTAAAATATGGTGGTATTATATATTCTATTGAAGAATCTACAAGTAAAAATGTTAATTTTACTAATTGTGAATTCTTTAATAATACATCAAGTTTTGGTAAAAAAAAAAAGAATATTATTTTATATATCTTAATAGTATCCTAATTTTATATATTTAAATAATGATAATAATGATAACTAGTATATTAAATTGGAGAAATGTATTTAATATATTTAATATATATATAAAACATATTTAATTATTCTTCTTTTTATCTAGGTCATATTGCCTATTCATTAAATAAAGTATCGGAACCTTTATTTCATTTCAATGAAGGTTATTTTATATTACAACAATATAAAGCTATCCCAAATACATTTTCAACAAATCCAACACGTCTTGCATTTCATGATGATTCTTATATAATAAATGAAATAGTATCAGGAACATTAATTATTCAATTTATTATAAGTAATTATTTTTTATTTTGGATAAAAAAATATTGTTATCATTATTTATAATGACTGAATGTAGGCTATATATACTAACATTTAAAAAATTATATATTTTTTGTAATGAACTAAAAAGTTAATATATATGATGATTATAACAACCGTAAGTTTATTATAAATTGATTAATAACGTTGTTAATAAAATAAATTTATTTACCAAATTATTTTAATTATTTTATTGCAAAAGAATTATCTTTTGGTAGTAGTATTGATGAATTAATAATGGATGATTTAGCTTATTTTGAAGTTAAAGTTACAGATAAATATGGAAATAGTGGTAATGCTGATATTGTAGGACAAAGTCATGGTTATTGTTGGGAAGATAAATGCTATATTAATAACATTCAAAGTATATAGAGTTATATAGAATTATATTATTAATAATATACATTAATATACATATATTATATTTATTATATTAATTATATTTATGTAATCAATATAATTATAATAATTGATAATAAAAAAAAAAAAAATTGCAATTCAATTAGTTGTAGGGTTTCCAGGAGAATATAAATTCACTTTTGAATTATTAACCTTTGGTAATTATTTCTTTCTAACTTTAAATTAACTTACATATATTATTATATATATATATTGTATATTAATTTATTAATTTTATTATTATAGGTGTTTATTCAAAATTTTCAAATAATAAAATATCGATGGATTTTAAAATTATCGAATGTAATGAAACAGAAAATATATATCAAGTAAAAGAACATAAGTTTTTAAAATCATGGTATTTTTTTTTATTTATAAATAAAAAATATATATTTTTGTATCATTGATATTTTAGGAAATAAATAAGCTAAATTTATTCTTGTATTTTTTATTCTTATTTTCTTTATAGTTATAAACCAAAATGCGACCCATCTTGTAATTCTGGAAGATGTATCAATGATAATGTATGTGATTGTTCATCCACTACATATACCGGTTTATATTGTAATGAGCATTATAAAGTTGCAAGAAGTCATGCAAAGGATATATTATATAGAATTATTTCCCATATTTTGTATTTAATTTCTACAATTTTGATTATTGCTGTTTTTATCAATAGAAATGTTTCCATCATAAAAGGAGGCAAGTATATCAAAATCCATATATACACATATATCACTATGAATACAAGTTTCTTTATAATGAAATAAAAATTATAATATTAAATAATAAATATTATACATAGGGGGTTATGAGTTTTTAATTCTCATACTTGTTGGCATGTATTTCAATGCTTATTATATTAACTCATTAACACATGAAAGAACAAAGACAAGATGCTTTTCTCTTTATATTACTAAAAATTTAGTATGTAAAATACTTTATTTATTAGGATAAATTATATAAATTAGAATAATCCTTCAATTTTTATTTTCTTAATTATAATACTTATTTTGAATAATAATAATAATAATAATAATAATAATAATAATAATAATAATAATAATATTAATAATAACTTTTTTATTCATTATTATTATTTTTTTTTGAAATTTATATTTACATTACAGGCATTTTCTCTTATTTTTGGATCAATTTTAGTAAAAACATTAAGAATTCATATAATGTAAATATTATTAAGAATTTTATTATTTTATCAAAATAACTAAACAACCATAAATAATTAATTAATTAAAATTTATTTTTAATTTACTAATTCTATATTTTAATTTTATAATACAAAAAAAAGTTTTAAGTATATAAGACATGCAACTGTTCTTCAAGCTTACAAGATGCATTTAATTATTTGTTCATTTATTCTCTATCATTCAATATTAGTAATATTGTGGATGAAGTATGATGGGCTATCATGTAGCGTTCAGTATAACAAACTTAATAAAGAATATAAGGAATGCGTTTATGGTAAAACCAAAGTATTTAGGTAATTTTTATTAATCATTCATTATATCTATAATATAAATATAGCATAATAAAAATATATTTGAAAAATTTTTAATACACGATACTGATGTTATTATTATTATTATCAATATTATTAGTATTTTATTTAATTATAGTGTATTATTAGTTGGTATATGGTTGGCTTATTCTATACGTTATGTTAATGAAAACTTTAAAGAGGTAAACCTTTTCCCTCTAGTATTCTTTAGATAATAATTTTAAAATATTTTATTATTTTCAAGATATTAATTTTTAAAATTTAATATTGTTTTTTTTCTTTTTCTTCTTAGAATCTTACTATCCCATTATATATATATTCTTTTTCTACATTCTTTTCAGAATTAGTTGAAAATATAGATGATTTATCAATAGTATTTAAAGATTCTTTCAGATGTGTTTCTATGATTATCTATTCTGCTGTTATTTTACATTATTTGTACATTCAGAAATTCTATACTATATATTTCAAAAGTAATTTAAAAAATTGCGGAACTCAAAATTCTTTATTTTCAAAAAATAATGCTTTAAAAAAAGATAATTTAATTGAAAACTTTACCATATAAATAATTGTAATATATTCATAATCTATTTATTTGCATACTATCCTGTATTATTTATAGTTAAAAAAATTTTAAAAATATTAAAAAAAAATTAGTAAATAAATATATAAAAAAAAAAAAAAAACTATATCCACTCATAATACCGAACCTATGATACATATAACAATATATTGTATAAATACTTTTAAATACTTTTATAAAAAAATATATTTTTTTTTCTGCTGGAAATTGTCTTAAATTAATTTTTAATAAAATCTGGAATGGATCCTTTCCTTTGAAATGGAACTCTGCTTCCATTGTTTCTATTCCAAAGAAAGGCGATCTTTCAGATTGCAATAATTATCGTGGTATTTCTCTCATCAACGTAGGTCTTAAAATCATTTCAAAAATTGTAACTAATAGAATTTCAAAGTATGCTCTTTCTCATAATTTTATAAGACCTGAGCAATTTGGTTTTCGCAATAAAGAAGAATGCATTAGCTTATTTATTTCCATTAGAGGAATCTGTCAAAGATGCCCTCTTGGAAACGTGCCTTCATTTATTTAATAAATGTAGTTTCTCAAGGGGGTCTACTTATGCTCATGGTACTGAGAGAGTAGAAAGAATTAAATCCGAGTATTGCGCAATGGATGCTTGGTTAGTCTTTAAGGGAAAATTATTAGGACCAAGCTCATGGTACTGAGCGATTAAAAAACATTTTATTCATCGAATTTAAGTATTTGATGAATAAGTTGAATGTTTGATATTCAGGTAAGTTTGTATAGTATTTAATTAGAAGAGTAATACATTTTGTTGCTGTATTTTTTCTTTTATTCATGTATTCATGTAGTACTACTCTTCTCTTGTAAGAATCCAATGTAGTCAACTTTAGCATTTGCATTGTATTTTTATATTCATGTAGCTATTGTTGTATTGTTTCTTGTAAGAGACTGATTCACTCTACATCATGTAAAAATACTATTCACAAGCTTTCTGGTGTCGATATTCTTGATTCAAATTTTTTACCAATTTAAATATTTAATGAAAAGTAAAGTCAAACAATTTTAGTGTCAGAAGCGAATCGAATTTACTAACAACAAACCAAAACTAGAATTTTTAAAAAAAGTTAACAACTAGAATTCAAAAAAAAAAAAAAACTTTAAACAAAGCATCGTAACAATTTTTGTACTATCCAGTACTTTTAAGAAGAGAGAGAGAGACAGATTTTTTTTCCATATACGTTATATTTATAATTTTTATTAGTATTTATTTTATATTCAATATTTTTTAATTAGAATTAATTATCATGTCAGTCCTTTATATTAAAGATAAGAATTATATCAGACGTGGTACCCGGTCTTATGGTATCCCCTTAGATGATATTCGCTCCTTCTTTATCCGTGGTATTCGATCATGGTCAGTAAATATGCTATGGGAAAAACTCGAGGTTATTCTAGAAGATAAATTTAATTCAGTTATTAGTGTTAAATATTTTCAGACTTTCAATGATCACTTTTTCTTAGTCAAGGTTCATGGTTCAACAAAAGATTGTATTAAAATCTTACACATGTTAAAGAAGAAACTTTCAGTTACCTCAATTTCCTTTTCAGCTCGTAGTAGAAGGAATCACAAATACACTTTTTCCACACTCAAACGTAAAATTTTAGTTTCTAATAAACATCAACATTCTATTCAACAATCATTTCAACAATCAGTTCAACAATCTCATCAACAATCCGATCTTCAACAAGTTTCCCATCATGAAAATATTCCAGATCTACAGCAAACACAATTTCAATCTCAACATTCAATAATTAATTCTAATAGCTCTATCAACTCTGATAACAGTTCAATAGTTGATAGTTCTTCAGTTTCACAGCCATCTAGTAATAGTTCTACTTATTCCTCTGATGCATCATCCATTAATAACGATGACTTTAATAATAATAATAATAGCAACGATTCTTCCTCATCCAACAAGCCTGATAACTTTTCTTTTTGTCTTAGTTGGAACACCAATGGGTGGAATCACGAAAAGAGAGATAGTATTAGCTATTTCACAGCTATTTTCAAACCATTATTTTTATGTTTCCAAGAAACTGGTAATGGTTCTGGATCGAATACAGATTATCCTTGTCGTGTTACTTTGCGAAACTATAGACACTTTTTCAAGAAAGCTGATGAATCAGTTCCGGGAATGAGAGGTTTATATTTAGGTTTTCACAATTCGTGTCAAGCCTCACTTGAAAACTTCTCTGGAAAGTATATTATTTCTATTTATACTTTTAGTCTCTGGAATAGATTCAAATGCTCGATTGGAAATGTTTATATGCCTCATAGTCATCACAACATCTATGTTGATCATGCAAAGTTAGAAGTTCGCTTGTGGTTACAAACTCATTCATCCCATCCATCGATTCTTGTTGGTGATTTTAATATGTCTAAAGTAAAATTATCCAACTGGTTATCAACTAATGGATTAGGAGATTGGGAAATTCTTCCGCTTAGAGGGTCTACTATCTCTTGGACTCGAGGTGATCAATCTTCCGACATTGACCATGCTCTTATCAATTCGAAGATGAAAGATTTTATTCACTCAGGATCATTTATAAATATTTTTTATCCTGTATCAGACCATAAGCCACTTCTTATTAATGGTAAAATTATTCCTATGGAAGATTTTTCTAATGACTTTAATGTTCCTAAGAAAATTCTGAAATGGAATAGATTAAAATGTATTGAGGAAAAGAAATCTATTCTCAGTCATAATAAATTCCAAATACTTTCAGCAAAATTCAACGATCCTAATGTTTCTACAGATGAACTTTCCAAAGAGTTTACTTCAACTGCTTTTTCAATTGCAGACGAGCTCAGTATTACTTCAGCAAATAATGTTATAAAGTCTTCATTTCATATTTCACAACAAATTTTTAATCTTCAAAAAATCAAAATGAAGTTGTATAAGAGATTTAAAAAAGAAAGAATTTATGATATAGATGAATTTATTAAAAGAATTAAAATCTACCGTAAGCTCATTGATTACATCCACAAAAGATGTAATGAATTTAGGAAACAAGAATATCTTCATTGGATTAAAACAGGATGTGAGTATATGAAGAGTCATAATCCTAAGAAGGCCTGGAAATGGATCAAGAAAACTGCAAAAATTGGAAAAGATTCTTTCTTTATTGCTCAACCAATTAAAAATAAAAATGGAGAATTAGTTGTTGCTACGGAAGAACAACTAGAAGTGTGGCATGATCATTTCGAAAACCTTGCATCAGATCTAAGTGGTGTAAGTCTTGATTTGGAGCATTGGTATGAAGAACCAATGAATAAACGTTTTTCACTTCCTATGCTTGATGAGTGGGATATCAACCAAGATATTAGTATTGATGAAGTCAAGTCAGCTATCCTCACTACTCCAAATTATAAAGCATCAGGTCCGGATGGTATTCCAATTGAATTTTACAAAGCATTAATCCCATCAAGTAATGATTCTAATAATGCTACAGATAATAATTCTTCCGGTAATACCACTTCAGATAATGATGCTCATGGTTTAAATTTTATTCTTAAATTATTCAACCGTATTTGGGATGGAGACTTCCCCAACTCATGGAATGAATCCAGTATTGTTTCTATTCCTAAGAAGGGAGATTTGACAGATTGTGATAACTATCGAGGTATATCACTTATCAATAATGGCATTAAGTTGATTTCCAAAATTGTCACCACTAGAATCTCAGAATATGGTCTAAAGAATAATTTCATTAGACCTGAACAATTTGGTTTTCGAAATAAGGAAGAAAGTATCAGTCTTTTCATTTCAATCCAAGAAATATGCCGTAGACGTCAATTAGATAATAAAGAGACATATTTGGCCTTTTTAGATCTCAGGAAAGCATACGATTCAGTCCCAATCGGTAATATTCTCCATAAATTAGATTGTTTAGGAATCCGAGGTAAGAGTTTACAATTTATCAAAAATTTATATTTAACATCTAAGGCTAATGTCAAATTAGATGGACAATTCTCGAAATCTTTTGATGTGAAGAAAGGAGTCCGTCAAGGATGCCCTCTTTCTCCTATTCTCTTTAATCTCTTTATTAATGATATATTTAGAGAGTGCGAAGATCTTGGAGTCAGTTTAGGTGACACTCGATGCTGTGGTGGACTTTTTGCAGATGATATAGTTATTTGTGCTCCAACAAGAGGATGCTTAAAAAAGATGCTTAGAAGAGTTAATGAATGGGCATTGTATAATGAAATGGAATTTGGTATCCAGAAATGTTCAACGATGGTGATTCGTCCTGAATCAATAGAAAATCAGAACAAGAGAGATCCAACATTTTACTTAGCAGGACAACCCATTCCAACTACTGATTGCTATACTTATCTTGGTGTTCCATTTGATAAGAATTTGTCCCTTAAACCAGTAATTAAAGCTCTTAATAACAAGGTTTTGAAAGGACTTTTTTCAGTCAGTAAATTCTTAAGAAATCCTAATATTCCTATTCCCTTCAAAAAGCTAGTACTTAACTCACAAGTGATTAGCAGAGTTTCATACTTTGCACCATTACTTGGATCCAACAAAGCCAGGTCTAGAATTGCTCAGAAGCATGTTAACAAAGGAATACGATGGGTTGCCGGAGTTCATAAAGCTGTATCGTTTATATCTTTATACTCTATCTCAAAAGATTTGAATATTCCTCCATTGTCAGCCAAATGTGCGTTAGCTCAGGTTAGATGTTTTAACAAATGGAAAAACTCAAATTGTATTATCTCATACCTTGTCAATTACATTCCTAAATTTAGAAAATACACGTGGTGCAAATCAAGTAGGACACTTGATAAAAAACTAAAGAAGCATGGAGATATTAAAGCAATTAAAAACTTTTATCGGAAAGATCTCAAAGGGAATTCAATCAAAGCGCAATATTATGATGATAATAAATTTATTGAAACTAAAAATTTTATTAAATTATGTTATGAGTACCCAGAGTTTGCCTATGGCTTCTACTGGCTCTTGAAAGCAAGAAGCGGATACAAGTTGGATGCTAGAGTTGCCAAAGCTGCTAAATTTGTTGATCCAGTTTGTCCTAACTACTGTCCATGTTGCAAGTGTGGAGATCAAAGTATTAAACATTGGTTATTAGATTGTCCAACATTTAGAGATATCCGTATTAAACATTATGATTCCATAGTCCAGCTACTAAATTTTTTCAGTCAACGTAATTCCAATAGTCCTATCAATAATAATGAAAATGTTAATATCAGTAGAGATAGCAATAACATTAATAGTAATAGTAACAATAGTAGTAATAATAGTAACAATAGTAATAGTAACAATAGTAGTAATAGAAATAGTAATAATAACAATAGTAGTAATAGAAATAATAATATTAGTAATGATAACAATAGTGAAGATAATAATTCTAATTTAGATAGTAATTTAGTTAATGATAGTAATAGTTCTAATAATCCGGTGAATATTAATGTGTATGATTATTCTAGTGTGTGCAGTAAAATATTTAAATTCCTTCTTGGGGGAAGAAGTTTTAACAATATTAATTACAATTCAAGGGAATGGAAAGAACTTTGTAAGCGTCAGATTCAATCTGGTACTAACGAAGGAACACCATTCTTGACGGTAACCGCGGAACTTCTAACCAAAATCATGCCTTTTGCTATTGGCCAGCAATGGTCAATGTTCAAAAGGTTTGAAGCAACATCCAAGAGCGTCAATGTTGAAGAAACAGTAAGACAGGCCAGGAGGGCCAGCGCAACCAATGGAGATCATAATTTTGTTCCATGACAAAATTTTGATCTTTGGCTCGGTGTCCCATTGGAAGTCAAATACAATTATTATACTTTAGTATGATAGTGGCTTTCTTACTTTAATTAAAATTACTAGAATACATTATACCCAATTTTTATTCATTTGTGTTTATTTAAACATATTTTTTTTTATTTTTATTTTATTTTAATTTTTATATTACATGTATTATAATTTTAATTAAATTAATAATAAAGTTTAAAATATTTGATGCCGTTAAAAAAAAAAAAAAAAAAAAAAAAAAAAAATCTGTCAAAGAAGAAAATTTAAAGGAAAAGCCACTTATGTTGCTTTTCTTGACCTTAAAAAAGCATATGACTCAGTTCTTATTTTTAATATCCTTACAAAGCTATATAAATTAGGTATACGTGGTAAGTGTTTTGATTTTCTTAATAATCTACTCTACCTCAAAAGCTCGTGTACGCTTCTTGGATATACTTTCTAATGAATTCCCTATCAACCGTGGTGTAAGACAAGATGTCCTCTTTCTCCTATTCTATTTAATCTCTTTATCAATGATATTTTAAATAAATGTGAAAGGCTTGGTGTTAGTTTAAGAAATAAACGTTGCTGTGGTGGCCTTTTCGCGGATGACATTGTTCTGATTGCTCCTAGCAAGAAGAACCTTCAAAAGATGCTCAATCTAGTCCTTGATTGGGCTAATTTAAATGAAATGTCTTTTGGAATAAATAAATGTGCAACTATTGTTGTTAAACCTATCAACTTTAATAGATCCCCTAGTTATATTGATCTAACATTTTACATCTGTATGTACTCGATTCCAAAGGTTTCTTGCTATACTTATCTTGGAATCCCATTCGGCGAAGATCTTTCTCTGACTCCTATTCTGTTTAATATGTACAAAAAAGTTCAGAAATCTTTATTCTCTTTTAAGAGCTTCCTCACTAACAATTGTGTTCCTATTGGCTTAAAAAATATAGTAATTCATTCCTATATTTTAAGCAAAGTCTCTTATTATGCTCCTTTACTTGGTTCCAACAAAAATAGAAGTAGAAGAGTCCAATCTCTTATCAATACTACTGTTTTATGGAGTGTCAATAGCTTTCACAATAAAAGTCTTAATAACAAAGATTTTGTTTTTGAACGAAATTCATTATTAGTCTGTATGCTCTTACAAGAGATATGAAGATTCCTACCCTTTCAGGTATTTGTACTGCGCAACAAGTGAAATGCTTTGTTAAATGGAGAAAATCAAATTGTATTATTAAAGATCTCGTCCGATCTATTCCTCCCATGTCTCATTACTCTTGGGCCAAAGGATCTTGTTCACTTCATAAGAAGCTTATGAAAATAAATATTAAAAGTACTAAAGATATTAGAGAATATTATTGGAATAATAGTAGCCTAAATAATGGAAGTAAAGCCCTCAGATATACTAACAACAAATTCCTTAATTCAAATCGCCTAATGCATATCGGTCTCAACAAACCTCACTTAAATTTAGGAATTACCTGGATTATTCGTATTCGATGAGGTTATGAATACACTACCCGAATTGCTATTGCCAGAAATAGAGTTACTCCTGACTGCCCTCGTGTCTGTCCATGTTGTGGATATGACGAACAATCTTTTTACCATTGGATATTAGAATATTCTGCATTCTCTGAATACAGAACTTCTTCACTTAGCTTTCTTGACGATCTTCTTACCCTTTTTTACAATAAATATAAGAATCAATTCATCATATACTTACTCTCCGAAATGGAAGTAAGAAAAACAATTTATAACTATATTTTTACGTTCCTTCTTGGTGGAACTTTAGCTTATGATGAGCTACAAATCGATAAGGCGGAACAAAGACATTTGAATGAACAGCTTTACAGTTCATTGGGGTCTCATGTTCCATAGGTAGAGGGTCTCGCGGCTTTTCTTACTAAAACAATCCCTATCATTAATAGCTCTATGAAGCTACTTTTCGATAGGTTTAGTAAGACACCTAACGTAATCAAGAGTGTCGACGTCGTACCGATATGGCAAAGGAACATTCCTAATATTCGGTACACAGGGTTCAATGTTAGTATTTCTTCGAATGAAAACATTATGAGCTCATGGGAGAGTTTAGTGGACACCACACTATCATACCTGATGTTACTTCTTTTTTTTTATTTCATTTAATTTATTAGGTAGGGACCAATCCCACACAGTACAAATTGCAGAGTTCATTGAACTTTTATGCAACTTAAATAATTATTTTATATTATTTTATATTTATATTTTTATTTATATATATTTTATTATTTTTATTTTTTATTTATTATATCAATATGTATTATCACCTAATATTATGTAATATCACAAATTTCTAAAGATTGAAAAGACCATTCATTCTATTGCTCTCAATACATCAAAAATCTATCCCATGAAAATATTTGATTTTTTAAGAATATTAAATCTTTTTTTCTGATTATGCTAACATGAGAAATTATATATAATACTTCATATTGAAAGTATTTGTGTTACTCAACAAATGTTTTGTAAATAAAAATAGAAATAAAGCTGTACTATTGAAAGTATCTGTGTTACTCAACAAGTAAAATGTTTGTAATTGAAAAAAAAGAAATAAAGTTTAAGATATTGCCTGTTGTATTCTTTTTAGATTTTTTATATCTTATTACTCTTTGGTGGGTGTGTTAATGAATCTCGGTCGTTTGTCACATAAGAAACTAATTAAAAATAATATTAAAAATACTAAAGAATTTAAGAATACTATTAAAAAAAATAGTAATTTTAATTATGGAGATAATATTTCAGATCCTTTTAGTTACACAATTATACTAACAACAAATTTCATAACTCAAACTGAATTGTACTCATTCTTACTGATTTTTAACGAACTTCACTTAAAAAGGAAAAAAAAAAATAATTAGATAGGATAATGAAATTCAGTAGATTTTCAAGCAGTTGTATGCATCATGATAAAAATAATTACTATTATATTATAGATAGATAATAACAATTATTATACTTTAAATAGTACTCTATCTTAAAAAAAAAAAATTTTTTTTGTTAACCTTTATTATACATATTTCAATATAAATATAATTTTTCTTAAATATTAATGAAGATATATTTATTTATTTATTACTTAACAATATTGTAATTTCATGTATATAAAAAGTTGGTTATATTTCTTTATTAAAAATATTAAATAAATTCAATAAATATCCTTTTTTTTTTCTATTTTGTTATGACTGATATATTTCGTAATATAATGTATTAATAAAATAACTTTTTATTTTTATTTATATTGTTAAGAATATAATCAAACTTTTTTAAATATAAAAGTTCTATAAAGGAAACAATATTTATATTATTTCTTTTATGCTATTGTTTTCATATTTCATATTTTTTATAGTACAATATTTATATTATTTTAATGTTATATTTTTAATTTTATTAAAACAATATACACATATTTAAAAATCTCCATTATTCCATTTATAATTATTGATATTTATAATTTAAATAAGAATAATAGGAAAATAATTGTATAATAATAAGAATACCAAATTAATGAATAAATATTAAAAATGAACCATATATGTCTATATTTTTAAAGCTATATTAACGGCGGAAAAAAAAAATTTTTTTTAATTATAATGTCAAAATTTCATTTTCTGAAATTTTATTTTTTAATATAATTTAAACAATGTTTTTAAATTAAAAATAAACAAAGTAATATTTAATTATTATTAAAATTAAAATGATAAACCACAAAAGAAGACGAAAAGAAATGAAATAATGAAATATTATTAGAATATATTTCATATTAAATGTTTTTATTTTATTTATATATTGTATCAATAATAATAAAGTGTCTCATTTCAAAATTTATCATTATTACCACTGTAATCTTGATTATCAGAAAAAAAAGAAAGAATTTTTTTTAAAGGACAACTTTTAATCATGATGTTAATAGTTGATATTATTTTTAAGGTAAGACTTGAATATAAAAGGAATAACGGTCATTAGAACTTTTTTATAATTATATTATCATTTAATATATTATATAATGTTTTAATATATATATAAAATTTTTATTATTTCTATTAAACATCTTTCCAAATATAAAAAAGGCCAAATATTTTGTTGTATATAAATAATATATTATATTATATAAATATTTTTTGCTATATGGAAAGATTTATGGTATTTGAAAAGAAAAATTATATATTATTATATTGATAATAACTTTCTAATAAAATTATTTTGATGATAAAGTTGGTTTAGTGTAAAATTTTTTTTTCAAATATTTCATGTTTAAGTATTAACTAATGAAAAAGGTGACTTTTAACTTCCATTATAGTTTTTATTTTAATAAAATAATTTAAATTTAAATTAAAAAAGAAAATGAATAATAAAATGATGAATTACAAATATGGAAATGTATCTTTAATTATTATTTTAATATATATAATTGTAGGGAAATGTTTAATTTCAAACTAATTTATTATAAATTAAACTTTTTTATTATTAAATAAGGTTATATTGTCAAACCAAAAGTTTACATTTTTTTAAATAAAATTAATCGATAGTTTTTATATAAAATAATAAAATTTTAATTTATTTTATTAATTGAAAAAGTTTATTAATTATTAAACTCTAAATTAATTCATAAAATAATTTAGTACAATATAATAGTAAACTTTAAATAATAATAAAGTTAATATGATAATATTATGTATTTATATGATTTTATTTTTTTTCCATTTATTTTAAAAATGGTAGGTAAATGAGGTTAATATATATTTTTTATAATTTATCCTATTAATTATACTTTTGGTAAAACATTCCGATATTATATATTATGATATAATAACTTTATAATTTTTATTGTAAACTCAAATATATTATATCAAACGAATTAAGAGAAAGATTTTCAATATTTTATAGTTTTATAGCTTTTTTTTTTTTGTTGTTACTTTAGTTAAAGTTGAAGCATTCACAAATAATTTATTTGTTATTTTAAAAGTAAATGAATGGTGTACAAGTTCAAATATTAAAATATTCAATATTTTAAATATCATATTTATTTGTTTATTTATTTTTATATGTACATGGAATAAAAATCTTAAAAATTTCCCATAAAACAAATAAAAATGGAAAATGTAACCCATACACAACAGAGGAAAAAAAAATGATTTGAAATACAAAAAGAAGTTTTATAAATAAGAGGTTTTTATTAAAAAATTTTATAATAATTATACTATAATGAGTTTAATATTTATATCGTAATGTTACTGTCTTATAATACAATTTATTACAAAATAAATAATATAAATAATTATTGTTTTTTTTTTTTTTTTGTTTCAAATAATAAGTTTTTTTTATATTTATAAAAAAGGAATTGTAGTTTCTATGAAATAGATAAAGTATAACATTTAAATAGCATATATATAAATGAAAAGTGCATTATTTCTTTTTTTTTAAAAAAAAAAACATATATTATAGATTTTGATAAATAGTATCATATTTTCTTAAGTTGCTTATATGAATATTTAACTTTACTTTTTTTTTTTAATCAACATTTTTACATTTAATAAAGACTATTATTATTTTAATTATTACCATTATAAAAGACGATTAAGCCTATTCTAATTTCTTTTTATCAACTGTGACGGATAGAGTTCTCGAATGTTGCGACTTTCAAAATTTTCCAAAAAAAAAAAAAAAATTTTTTTTTGTAGTACAAATTCATTGTTTTAGGAGAAAAATAAAAATTATTTAGGTGAAAATGGAAAATATAAAAAAAATTTTTCGTTAATTTTTTAACTTTGTAATACAAAAATAAAAAAAAATGAATCATAATGAAATTTTGAAACATTTAATCATTTTAAAAGTAAAAAAAGAAAGATTCAAAGATTTTATCTTTTCTTTTAAAAATTGTCTATTTTATAATTATTATATATAAATTAAAGGGAAACAAAAAAATTTAAACTATATATAAAAAAAAAACGTTTTTACTAAAAAAAAGGGAAAAAAATGTTTGAAGATCGCATGCAAAAAAATAATAAAAATAAAGTTTATAATTTTTGTTACACAAATTTTTTATCGCTTTTTATGGAAAAATTAAAGTTAATAAAGTTATATGATTTTTTATTATCCAATAAGATTATTCCTGATAAAATTAAAAAAAGATTTATAATATATAATATATTGTAGTATAAAGAAAAATACTTTTTTATTATAAAAAGTTAATCTATCTACTATTACTTTTGTATTGATAATATATTATCCATATAGATAAATCAACAATTTATATTTATATTATAAAAGATCATAAAAGAATAGATTGCATTAATTACATTTCTTTCACGTTATTTAATAATGAATTAAATTTATATAAAATAATAAATAATATAATAGTGATAATAATTACTATTATAAATTAGCATAATAATAGCATTCTTTTATTATATAAGCATTATAATAATATTAGTCTTTTATTATAATATAAAATAAATATTATATATTCAATAAAATATTTATTTAATAGTTTTAATGAATATTATTATTAAATGGTCATGCCAAAAAACACATAGGCAATCATTCAATCCAAAAAACTAGAGGAAATAGATTATACATTTCCTAATAAAGTAAACTGTCTTAATTAAAAAATTAATTAAAAAACTTGTTCTATTGTTTTCTGAAACATACCCAATGAATGTTTATAATTAATCTAAATTTATGAATTTTGAAAGAACCAATAAAAAGCATTTTAATTTAATATTCATATAAATTAAAATAATTATTAAAAAAGATAAAATCTAAATGACAAACCTTAATTATTAATAAATATAACTTTATCTTTTTTTACTTTAGAACAAACAAAGATTTAATAATCATAAATAAGATATTAATTAAATGTAATTTAATTACAAAAATTAAAAACTCTATAAATGTAAAAAAAATGTAATGAAATTATAGTAATATCTCCAATCGATGGAAATTAAATAGATAAATAAAATAAAATATATGGTATTATTATTTAATATATTAAAATACATTATTTAAATATATAGATTATTTTGATAACTATATATATAATTGAATTTTCAATTGAAAAAAGATTTTATCAATAAAATTATTATATAGGATAATTTCAACAAAAATTTTAATATAACCATAATTTTAAAATTAAATGTAGATGTTAATATTACTTTAAAAGAAAACAATTGAAAAAAAAAGGTATTATCATCAGTAGAAAAAATAAAAAATACTATGACTAACTTATATATTAGAGTTATTATTTTTATTAGGATGATTAGAATATTATTAAGATGGATAACATTATATTTAGTAATTACTAGAGTTTAAATAGAGTATTATATTAAATTAGCCTATTTTTTATTAATGATTTTCGATCTATCTATCTTTTTTTTATATTAAAAAGGTATATAAGTTTTTGAATAAAGCACATATAATTAACTTTTGTATACAACTTTTTAATTAAACTTAAAATAAATAGTTTAATCATTGTCATAGTTTGAATAATGCATCATTTAATTTAATCTGTTGGTAATCAATGGACTAACTAAATTAGAAACACTATTTCACAATAATAATAATAGTAAAATAATTATAATTATGAAAATAATAATAGTAATAATAGTAATAGCAATAACAGCAGTAATAATCATTATTTACATTTAATATTTTATAAATTTTATAATTGCATATTATCATAACTTAATAATTGTGATAATAATAATTATTTTATTTTATTATTATTATTGTATTTTATAATAAGAATTTCCCCATTTTTATCCAAATAAAATTAATTTATTATGAATTTCATATTTTTTAATTAGACAAGGTGTGTAACTTTATAAATTAAATAACATTATTATTGGTCCACTTAATATATTAATAATTCATATTACCAAAAATTGAATGATTTTACGGCTTATTTTTTTAAAAAAATCAAAATTTATTAATTAATATGAATATTTAAAATATACTGAAAATATATTCATAATATACACTACATTGTAATACCAAGATTTTTTGAATAGTATGAGATATTATCTAATATATTATTATATATAACTATATTATTTTTAAGTTTTCATAAAGCTTAATACCTATTAATTAATCATAGTAAATAAAAATTATAATTAATATTAAAAAAAAAAAAAGAATTTCTATTATGTTTTTATTTATTACTATTTCCATAATAATATCTTTTAACTTTATATTAAAAAAAAAGGATCTTTAAAAATCATGAAAAAGTAACAATTAAAAAAAGACTGTATTAATTTGTTATTTTATAATTAAAGATAGCCTAGTTAAACATTAATCATTAAAAATATATATCTTCTTTGTTCCTAATAAAATCTGGGTAGTTCTAGAGAAGCATTTTAACTCTATTAAAATAGCTTTTTTTTTTAAATATTAAAATTTTAATTCATTTCTATTTTTTAATATAAAGAATTTGGTCCAATAATTTTTTTTGTTATTTAATTCTATAGTATATACTTTTTTAACCACTAAATTTATATAAAAATTACTATCGTTGTTCTAATATACATTCTTTCGGTTTATTATTTATTCAATCACTATTCCATTTTTTATTGGTCTATTTGCACAATTAATTTTTTAATTATTTACAGTGATAGATAATCTATTTATTAAATATATTAAGTATAGTATCCAATAATGAAATTAATATATATTTAAAAAAATTTTAATTTATTAAACTTTTTAAATAAAGTAGATTAAAATAATGTAAATAATATAATATATTGTATTTATTATATTATTATTAAGATTTTTATAATAAAAATACATTGAAAATATATTATTAATTAAATTAAATCCATTTTCTTAAAAAGTTTATATAATAATTTAAAACAAATGATTGTGACCATTAATATTTTATAATATTAATCAATTAAACTAAAAAGTTTATTTATTATAAAAATGAATATAAATGTTCCCAAGAAAATAAACTATCAAATTTCATCCATTAGAATTAAAGTTTATGTAGGAGGGATTGTATGATGTGACACAGCATGTTTCTATAACAATGACCCTTGAATATAAGGAAATGACGGTCAATTTTCTTATATTGATATATGAAACATGAATTAATTTATTTTTCTTCTTCTTCCATTATCCAAGCAAATAAAGACCAGCCCATAAACCACCACATTTTAAAATGTTATAAAGTTTTTTTTTTTTAATTTATCATCATTAACAATCGATTTATTAATTAGCTATTATAATTTTTAATAATTAATATTTACATATTATTATATTTCTTTTTTTTTTTTTTTAGTTTTTATTGTTAATATTTACATGCATAGAACATTTGAATTTTTATTGGTATTATAAATTATTAGTATTTTTATTATTTATATTATTTTTAAAAAGTTTATTTTTAAGTGATTTTATAATAACAAACGTTTCAAATAGCTTTCTTAAATTATTAGAAATGAAAAACAAAGATTTTAATTACTATTGCTAATGATGATGGTGATGATGCGAAATTGAATAGGGTTAGTATTATTAAGAGAAATTCCCCACTATTCACTATTCAATTTATGACTATATAAGCTTTAAATATTATATAAAAATTACTAGTTAGATTTTTGTAGTAAAAAAAAAAAAGGTTTTCACTATATATTATAATACAATTCGATATACATAAATCTGGTTTATATTTTAAATATCAATTAATTTTTAATATAATAGTGTATATATTATTAATTCTATACAATATATTGTATATTATATTTTTATTAAAAAATTTTAATTTACTTTTATATAAATTAAATTTGTTGTATATCAATATAATATTATAATATATAAATGAAATAATATAATATAAATCATTCATAATTATATTAAATTTTTTACAGTTTTTTTTGTATATAAATAATTAAATTTATTCATTTTTTTTTTTTTTTTTTTTTTTTTACAAATCTTTTTAATCTTAATATATAATAATTATTTTACTTTAATTATATTGATAGTTAAAGTCGATTTATTTTTTTCTTTCTATTTTATTTTTATAAAAAAGTTTTAGCCAACGTTGCTTTAAAATATATGATTTTTTCTCCCTTGAAATTACTTAAAATAATAATATTAATATGATAATTATAATACGATAAATAAAAATAACTATTATATTAATATTATTATAATCTTTTTATTTTAAGATAGCTTAATTCATTCTTTATAACTTTATTGAATGAATTAAATATATATATATAATTAATAAATAATATAAAATTAATTTTATTAAGAATCTATATATAACCCATTGCATTAAAATTAATTAATATAATAGAGCATATTAATTGTTATTAAGCAATTTATTTTATTATTAAATTTGTTATAATTATCATTATTAATTTAATAATAAAATATTTAATTTTAATATATAAATATTTTCTATAAATAAAAAAATATATATCAAAAAGAAAAGAAAAAAAAGCTAAAAATCATATCAAAGTAATTACTATCAAGTTTCTTTTGCATATATATTGTAAATAAATTAATATACAATAAAATTTAAAAAAGACCTTCAACTTGTTTTTATATTAAAAGTTAAAATTAGATATCAATTGATAATACATAAATATTTTTATAATATGATAAAAATTTAATATAAACTTATTAAAAAAAATAAATTAATTTTAATCAAATAACATAAATAAAATAAATGACAATGGATAAAGTAAATATTGCATATAATTTAAAAATAGCAGAATCCTCAATGGATCTATCCACTGAAGCCATTAATACCGTTAACCAGTATGTTTTTTTTTTCTTTTATGAGTTTTTCAAAATAAATTTAAAAAAAAATTGTTTTCACTAACACCTTTTTATGATATTTATAAAACATAATAAAGAGAAGAATATATTAAAAAACAAGAAAAATTTAAACGTACAGTCATGGGTGCGTATGACATATGTAGTAAAAAATTGTATAAAGCAACAGATGCGACTTTGGAAGATTATTTTAGAAGAAAGTGGAAAATATCAAGGTAATATATTAAACTTATTATATATTTTGAATTATTATTAAGAAAAACATTATTGACTTTTATTTATTTATATAAAATTATAGAGCTCGTATGTATATAATAGATATCAATCTTAAATATTAATAAAAAAATTTCAAATTCTAATATAAATAAAAATAATTATATTTTTTGTATAATAAATATCCTATTAATAAAAAAATAGAGGTGTATCGTTTTTTAGATGCTGGTAAATATTATTAATACCTGTAAATAATTTTTTTATTTTTAAATATTAAGCAATAATTAATAATATATAATAATAAATATATTTATAGCCTCTGTATTAAAGCAATTAGAAGATTTTAAGTATCAACCTTCGCATGAAAGGTAAAATATAATTATTAATAAAAACTTATTGCTGAATTAATTAATATTAATAAATATTAAATTAAATATTAAATTATTTTCACCTTATAGATTATGTAGAACTTTAAAACAACATGCTAAAATACCTGAACATATGAAATTGCTTTGGTCAAAAGTCCTTGAAAGTGCTGGTGATAGATTAACAAGTATAAATAGTGCTTTAGTTGCTAATGTTTGGAACGAAATGTTAAGTAAAGGTGTAATATCTATGAAGGATGTTGAGGCTGCTGTAGCTTCAAAGAGAAAAAGAAAAGCAATTGTAAATAAAAGTAAGCAACCTAACAAAATTCAAAAGACTAAAACTGGGAAAAAAAATATTAACACAAATTCTTCTCCTGATAGTGATCAATCAAGTAAATCTCCAAATTATGATCAGAACCAAAAAGTTAATGTTGTTCCATATACAAGTAAAGTGAATTTAATTTCAAATACAATAAATGAATCAAATAATAATAATAGTAATAATAATAATACAAATTATAGTCCACAACCTTCTCCATCGATGACAATGCAAAAACAAAGTATTACTACCGTTAATTCTGGTAATACAAATAATAATACTTATATTTTTACTTCATCTGTGACGCAACAACCGATAGCTAATATTCAGATGACTGTTCAACAAAATAATTTACAAAACGTATCACAAGATACAGGTATCACTACCCCAAGTCCAACAATTGAGAAGCAAAACACTTCAAATCAAACTTATAGTTCAACTGTTCCCCCTCTTACACCACCATCTCAATCCCCAATGATTCAACAACAAATAAATCAACAAAATCAATACACAAATAACTCAATAAATGTTAGACCTAATGGTAACAATCCATCACCAAATCCTACCATTACCTCTCCTTATGCACTTCAACCAGGAACCTATACCACTATGAGTCAAAACACTATTCAGATGTTCCCAAGTTATGCTTCTAATCCATCTTTAACAAATACACCACCACCAACACAACAAGTTCAACAACAAAATACCCAAATTAAGAATATACCAAATAACTATAATACCCAAATAACTATACCTTCACCTCCTGTATTTAATGAAGGATATTCATCTGCTCAATCGAAAACGATCACAGTTATATCATCACAAATCCCAACACCTGCTGCTACACCACAACCACCTCAAATTATAAATAGTCCTAATGTAATCTCACCTCAACCAGTACAAGTTCAATTACAAACTAACCAAAATTCAATTATCATAAATTCACAAAATAACCAATCCCCAACAATGATAAATAGTCAAACAACAGTAAATCCTCAACCATCACAACAGCCTTCATCAAATTTTGTTGTTAATAATAGTAATAATTATAATCAACATACGCAAGTTCAGTCCATGCCTCAGCAACCATCTCAGCCTATCATTAATCAACAGCAACAAGGTCAATATTCCTCCATAATGATAACACAAACTCCATCTCAACAAATTACACCAATTCAATCACCTTCTATGGTAAATAATAATAATATTCAAGAACCAAGCCAAGGTTGGGTATCTTATTCTCAAAATAACTTTAGTCAGGTACAACAACAACCAACACCACCTCAATCTCAAAATGTTGATTCAAAACCACAAAACGGTGGTATAAATTATATTCAAGATTATGGAAATACCTCACAAACATATTATTCTAATCAAAGTACTCGGGTTCAACCAAAACAACAATCTCAACCACTTCAACAACCACAAATGAATACTTTTCAAGTATACTCTATTTCTCAGCAACCTCATCAATCTATTCAAAATCAACAGATTGTGTATACCACAACTAATGTCCAAAATAATAGTACATCTTTAAATAATAACCAAGTTAATTCACAACAAACTATAATTTATACTTCAAATCAAACAAATCAAAATCCATCACAAGGACAACAATATGTATATACTTCTTCCAATGTACAAAATGTACAAAATGTTCAAAATGTTCAAAATGTTCAAGGTGTTCAAAATGTTCAAAATGTTCAAAACGTTCATAATGTACAAAATGTTCAAAATGTTCAAAATGTACAAAATGTTCAAAATGTTCAAAATGTACAAAATGTACAAAATGTCCAAGGTGTACAAAATGTTCAAAGCGTTCAAAATGTACAGAATGTACAAAATCAATATTCTCAAAATCAATATACTCAACAACCTAATCAAAATCCAATTTATAATGTAAATACTTCTGTATCCTATACTACACAAGGGCAAAATCAAAACAATTCTATTCCACAGCAGCAACCACAGCAACAGCAATATATTATTCCTAATAATGTTTCCCCAATTGGTATTAACATGAATGCTCAAAATCAAAATCCGTCTATCAATACTCAAAGCTATGTGGTAACTCAAACAACAAATATGACTTATATAAATGGAAATCAAACAGCATTAACTAAACCATCCTATATCGTGAATGATATAAATAGTCTTCCAGTGGCATCTGATGATCGTACAAAACTAAATTACATCCTTAATGAATAATTTTTTAAAAAAAGTATTAATCTAACTTTATATTATTAATAATATTTTTAATACGATAATACATATATTTTTATAACTATTAATTTTAATAACTACGAAACAATTTTTTACAATTTTTTATTTTTATTTTCACTATTAGTCAAAAATATGATTAAGTATAAAAATGAATACAAAATCAAAATATGTATACGTCATCATAATATACAATCATTATTATTATTAATATTATTGCTTTTCAATTAGACAATATACAGTGTGATTAAATAATATAATATTCTATTTTATATTTTTTTTATTTTTTTTTATAAAAAAAAAATAATACGTTTTACATCTTATAATAATTTAATATATACAAAAAATAAATGTATTATACTATTTTATTTTTTATTATATAATAATTTTAAATATTTATATATATATATTCCAATTGTAAATATACATATATTAAAATACTTTTAATAATCTTTTTATAATAAAATAATAAAATAATTATGATTTAAATAATATACAGAGTGCTTCAAGTATAAATAAAAAAAGCATATTTTTTTTTTTTTTTTTTGAAATAAATTATTTAATAATACTGTTTTTGTTTATTTTGTTTTTATTAACATTAATATAAAGTATATTAAATTTTGCCTATTATAGAATAATTATTCAAGGGCTACAAATATACAAATATATACATTTATCCCTTTTTATATATTTTTATATACTTTTTATATATATAAATATCCATAAAAATTTTTAAAATTTATAAATAATTAAAATTTTAAATAACATTTGTTCATTCAAGGATGGATCACTTATGATTAAATTTATTCAAGATACCTTTACTGGCTTATATAATATGACGAATGATCAACATGTTGTCGAACCCCTACCAAAATTATATTTCTCAATTCTTTCTCAAGACAAAGACAGTAAAGAAATAAAAGAAATAAGAAGGTATTATTTAAAAAATTATCCACTATTAGAATATTTATCAATTAATAACAATTTAACCCAACATTGTCAATAGTTAGTTCGAAAGGGAAAATTAATAATGTGATTCAAATTTTAATGTCAGTAAAGTTGTTATATTAAAAGTTCATGTTCCGAAGGATTTACAGCAAAAGAACCATTTATACGTTCTAAATCAGGACGTGCTGGAATTATCTCAACTTCTCTCAATACTTCTTCTACAGGCTATATGCAAAGAGAACTTGCCAAAAGTATGGAAGATCTTATTACCGATAAAGAAGGCATTATACTTGATTATAATAATGATGAAATATATTATTATCCTTTTTCTACAAGCATTCCTGATATAGATGATTCATTTTTATAATACGCTTTTTCAATGTCATTGAAAGAAAAAATAGATATTCAATTAAATATATATTTATATTAAAAAAAATTTTTCTTTTAAAATTTTATTTGATTTTTACTTGTAATTTATAATAAATTGACATACATATTTATATTATAAAATTATAGCTTATTATACACCTAAACCATCTGAAATATTTAAACAATACCATTTATTTTATATTCAATGCTATTCAATACTATTCAATACTATTCAATAAAATTAAATATAAAATATATTTTATCTTTTATGAAATATAATTTATTTTTATTTAAAATTTTAAGGTATTAATAAAATTTAATAAATTTATTTAAAAAAAAAAGAAAAAAAAAAAAAAGAAATATTGTTAAAAAAATAATTATACTTTAATTTATTTATTTATTTATTATTTATTTATTTATTTATTTATTTATTTATTTATTTATTTATTTATTTATTTATTATTTATTTATTATTTATTTATTTATTTATTTATTTATTTATTTATTTATTTATTTATTTATTTATTTATTTATTTATTTACTTGCATTTGTAATTGAAACTCACACTATTTATATATAATAATTTTTTTAAAACAATATTATTTATATAATATTTATAATATTTTTTATATCTATTTTATAATATTTGTGGATCACATATACCATTCGTTTTAATATATTTTAAGTCATTTTAAATTTAATATTTACTAAACTATAATAAATTTTTTAAACAGTATAAAAATATACTATCAAGAAAAGTATTTTTATTTTGTAAGAAATATAAGACAATCATATATATTAATAATCCTTTTACACTATCAAATGATAATAAATGAAAAGTCTTTTTTTTTTTTAAATAATCAAAAAATATAATATTTAATTCTAGAATATCATATCACATCTTTGTAAATACTAATATGTTCCTGATCAATCCTAGACCCGGCTTTATTAAATTAAAATAACGGAAACTTAATATTATACTTTATTCTTGTAAATTTAAGTACTATTTTTTCTTTTTTTTTAAGATAGAATAAGAATATTTGAGTTTCCTATAAATCTTGTTAATGAAAAAAAAATTTTTTTCATTTTCATATTAATATTTTTCATCTTTATTATTATCATCATTATTAGTAATTGTTATTAAGAGCTTTAATAAACTAATTTAAAGAGAAAAATAAAATTTTTTTAGCTCTATTAACACTATCGTTAGAATGAATGACATCAATCCTAAATATAGTTATTTTTTATGCATGAATATTTCTCCAAAACTTTATAAAAAAAATTGAAATGGATTTTTTTTACATTAAAATAATTATAATAATCAGTAGTATTCAGAATTAAGTTTATCACCTTTAAAATAAAAACTCTTAAAAAAAAATGTGAAATTATGACATAAAAAAAAATTACTTAAAAATTGAAAGAATGAATCAGTAATGATAAATTATAATAATTTTTTTTTTTTTTTCTATATTAGAATGTATGTTAATAATCAAAAATTTTCTTTTTTATTTAAAATTGAATTCGTTAGTTTATGATTTTTTTATTTTATATATTTATATTTTTATGAATTATATACAATTTTTTTTTGCACTTGAATAATTTTATATAAACAAATATGGATATTTAAATATAAATCAATAATTTTAAAAATACATATACATTTTTTACTAATACTAAAAATATTTCTAAAAGATAATATATTAAATACTTTTTCTTTTTTTTTTTTTTTCTCTTGGTATATAAAAATATTTAATATTATATATCGATGGTAATAAATAAAATTAACTCTATTTTTTACAATTATAAATAATAAGTAATAATTTAATTGAAAATTGTTTATTAAAAATTAATTTTTGATAGTATTTAATTGCTAATATTGATTTTTTTTTTTTTTTTTTTTTTTTTTGCAAAAATTGGATTTTATGTTTGTTTTTGTTTGTTTGTTTGTTTTTGTTTTCTTACTTTTATAAATTTATGATTGATGAGTGCTCGTTTCTTTTTCTAATGCTATTTGACGTAACATAGCAGCATTAACTGGTCCTGTTTCATCAACTAATTTGGAAAATTCGGTGGATGTACATGGTACTAATTCTCCATTCTCATTAGTTTCAAAAAGTAAATTCTTTGGTGAATCAAATTCTAAAACTTCTCCTTTACTTAAAACTAAAATTTTATCATAATCAATAATGGTATTAAGACGGTGAGCAATCGTTAAAACAGTAACATTACTGAATTTGGTTCTCAAGGCTTTTTGAATAATGGCATCCGTTTCAATATCAACTGAAGCTGTAGCTTCATCCATAATTAAAATTGGACTATTTCTAATCATAGCACGAGCAAGACATAATAATTGTCTCTGACCAACACTAAAGTTTTCTCCGTTAGCACGAACGTCAGATTCTAATTTATTTTCTAATTCACTAATGGTTGGTTTTAAACCAGCATTTTCAAGAGCTTCCCATATTTCTTCATCTGTATGTTCATTAAATGGATCCATGTTGAAACGGATGGTACCAGAGAAAAGAATTGGATCTTGAGGAATAATAGAAATCTTCTTACGTAAATCACTCAACTTAAGATCCATAATGGACATATCATCAATCTTAATAGATGAACCAACTTCTGGTTCTACTAATCTAAATAATGTCATGACAATACTAGATTTACCAGCACCGGTACGACCAACAACACCAACTTTTTCATTAGCATTTACATTTAAATTGACATGATGTAATACTGGTGGAAGGTGTGGAGCATATTTCATGGTAAGATCCTTAATTTCAATTTTACCTTGTTTTGGCCAGTCTTTTGGAGCATCTAAGCCTTTTTGATTTTCAACTTCAATTTCATTGGCATAGTATAATAGACGTTCAGCAGAATTCATATTAATTTCAAGATCATTTAATGATCGAATAATACCATTAAGACTTCCAGTAACTTGTAATGCATAGGACAAACTTAAACCTAAAAGAGATGCTGAAAGCTTATCTTTTAAAAATAATCCGGCAATACCGTCAAATAATACAAGAAAAGCACCAATACATTCTAATCGAACACCTAACCATCTTTGAGCAGTAACTTGTAAATGGAATGGACGATTGTTGTCATCAATTAAATGTTGATTATGCTTTATAAAACGATTTTGCTCACTATAAGCACGAATAATTGGTAAACCTTGTAAGGATTCGGTGAAATTAGCAAAAAGAGGAGATACAGAAAGAGATTCTAACCTCTTAATTTCACGACTAGTACTAATATAATATTTTTGTACAAAATAGTAAAGAATTAATAAGGGAACGAGAGCGATACCAAAGATTGGTGCAGCATAAATCATAAAAATGATGGTGGTAATGGTTGATGCAATACTGGAAATAAAACCTTGAATAGCCATAAATAGCATACCATCAAGAGAATCTTGGTCTTTTGAGAATCTATTGATAATTCTTCCTAAAGGAGTTGTATCGAAAAAGGAAATTGGAGCCATGATAACACGACTAATGGCATCTCTATGAATTTTTTTGGAAGCTCTAAAACCATTGAAAGACATAAATACAGAATAGAATAAATTCATGATAATTTGAGAAATGTTCCAAATCATATATACAATAATATAAGAAATAGTGGCCCACTTAAAGGTATCATCTGTCCAGTAAACTAACCAAATATCATTACCAAATTTGGAAATTTGAAGTACAATAACCGCAATTAAAATTAAAATACCAATGGTAATACCTCCAGCTGCTTTTAAATAATCTTTATACACCTTAATATCAACAGAACCTGTGGCTCTTTCTTCTTTCGTCATTAAAGCTTTTCCTTGTTTCTTATTTATACCATTAAATGTTGCCTTTTCCATTGGAATTTCTTCAATTTCTATTTCTTTATTATTTTCGTTCTTGTCATCATCATCACTAGATTTATCGGTAATATCGTCTTCACTATCATTAATACCACCATAAATATGCATTAATCTAGCAAACTCTCCTTCTTTTTGCATTAATTCTTCATATTCACCTTGTTCTTCAATACGACCATTATTCATAACAATGATGTAATCAACCTTTGGTAAAACATGAAGTTGGTGTGTAACTAAAACACGTGTCTTATTGGATAAAGCTCCAAGAATACAATTATCAAAAAGAGCACGACTAACATGAGCATCTACTGCTGATAATGGATCATCCATTAAAATGATATCACTATTGAAATAGACAGCTCTTGCCAAATTAATTCTTTGTTTTTGACCACCAGATAAATTAATACCACGTTCACCAATTTCTGTCATATCACCATCTGGGAAAATTTCAAGATCATGAGTAAGAGCACAATATTCAATAACTTTACGGTAGAGTTCTTCATTGTATTCCTTACCGAATAAGATGTTATCTCTAACAGTAGCATTTTGAATCCAAGCTTGTTGTGAACAGTAACTGATAGTACCACCATGAATAATCTTACCTTTCTCACGTTTCATTTCACCAATAATAGCATTAATTAAAGAAGATTTACCACTTCCAACAGTACCAACAATAGCAGTTAAGGAATTTTTTTTGATTTTTATATTAATATCATGTAAACGGAAGGATTCCATTACTTCACTTGAACTGGTACTACTAGTATCATCATTATTTTTCTTTTTAATCTCATCTACAATATCACCAGTTGTGTTGTTATTATTATTGGTGAAGGTGTTAGAGCTATTAATACTATCCTTGTCATTCTTTTTAATCTTTTTATCCTTTTGATTCTTTTTTCCTTTTTTACCTTTCTTATTATCTACATCATCTTGTTTGACAACTTCCCAATTAAATTGACCATCTTTAATAGAAACTGCATATTCATTATTTGGATCAACTTCTGGTAAATCATCTAATTCCATAGCATTTAAAAGAGTGGATATACGCTTTATAGAAACAGAAGCATCAGCTAATTGATTAATAGTACCTGGTAAAATAGCCAATGGAGCACGAAGCATATTAAAGTATGCAAGAGAAGAAAAAACCTTTGCTGCAGTTAATTTATTACCGGCAGCAGAATAAGCAATAAATGTTAAAGCACTTGAAACGAATGGAATAGAACCAAAAATAGCATGAGTAAAGGAGCCAAGAATAATTCCTTTTTTACTACGATTAATTTCTTTTTTACGAAGTTCTTGTAAAATATTTAAGAAACTTTGTTCCCAACCGAAAAATTTTATGACTCTCATACTGCCAATAACTTCTTGAGTTTTCTTTACACGATTATCAACAAAAATAGCTGTTTGTCTTCTAAATTTCATTAAATATTTCATAATTACACCTTGAAGCGGAACTACTGCAACAAAAACAGTAAAACCGATTAATGACCAAACTCCTAAGGAACGAATTAAGAGGAAAAGAATGGCAATTAATTGGATAGGAGCACTCCATAAATAATGAATACTACCTGTAAGACGACGAAGTCTTGCAGAATCTGAAGATACCAAATTAATAATTTTTCCATCGCCAATTGTTTGTCTTGCTTTATTTGAAAGTTTTAAAGTTTTTCTGTATATAATGCCTATGACAGTTGCACGAATTGAAACACCAACTTCCATCATAATATTTGTATAATAATTGGAAATTAAGGTTGAAATAATTTGAAGAGCAAACATGCAAGCAATATACAAATAACCTTTATAGGCTTCATCAGCTTTAGAATCCTTATTCGATAAATGATCTAATAATAATTCTAAAAATATTGGAGATACAGTATTACAAGCATCTGATATTAATTTTAAAATACCGGAAGATGCCCATTTAACACCATATACTTTTATAATAGTATTTAATACACTAGCTTTTCCTTTTCCTTTTTTTGCTTCTGTTTTATCCCATCTACTATAAAATTGTTCTTCATTATATTCTTCTGTTAACTTTGGTGGTAATAAATATAAATCATTCTTTTCTAATGGTCTATGATAACCAACTTTAAAAAGTGGTTGTTCCCATGAATACGTTATTTTTGAAAATAAATTAGCTTTAGTATATGGAGATGGTTGAGGTTCATCTGGAATTGGATATTCCTTTTTACTCTTTTTGAAAACCATTCTATTATATAAGAATAGTAAAAAGAAAAATAAATATATTCTAATTAACTTTTTTTTTTTACTTGTTTTCCTGCTGTTTCTTACTCTATAAAATAAAAAATAATTATTTTTATTTTATTATCTTTTTTTTTATGCTATTATTATTAGAACTAGAAATACTTTTTAATATATAAGATAGTTTAAACTATTGCTTATTATGTATTTCTTTTTTATTATTATTATTATTTGTATTCTTAAATATTTTAAACTTATTAATTATAAAAAAAAAAAAAAAGATTAAAATTTTAATTAAGCATTACTTTTAAAAATGTTTTTTTAATTAAACTTATCCAACAAAATAAAAAAAGCGAAAAGGAAAATTTTGGTATTTATATTCATTTTCAAATTTTTATTAATAATATTCCATATAATATATAATATTATATATACTATGAATATATTAATTCTTAGATCTAATAAAATTAATTTTAAAATTTTAATTATAATTTTGAAAATTCTATTATTTATTTAAATAATAATGATTTATGCATTTAATTAAATTTTAAATGGATTGAATTATTAATAACATAAAAAGTAATTAATAATTAATAATAGTAAATAAAGTAAGTACTTTAGAATTCATTATATCTTATATTTAAATAATAATTTTGATAATTTTGTATTAAAAATAATATTTATTCATATTCACCTATTCAAATCCTAATAATTTATTTAATTATTAATTATTTATTCATTAATTTATAAATTACTAATGTGTTATGGCTATGCAAAATGTTTAATTTTTTTAATATACTGTCAATTACTAATTTATTTCTAATGACGAATCAAAAAATTGTAGATTTAATATAAATTCATCTAAATTATATTTTGTGTATATATAAATAATGTTTGCATTTTATTATAAAATAAAGTTTTTGGAATCAAAGAAAAAATCCACATTTTAAATTGTTTAAAATTATGTCAAATGAATTTATTTAATTATTATATATTTATTCATTAACTTATTTAATAATACACTATGTTATGGCTATACAAAATTTAATTTAGTATCAAATTCAATTTTTTACTTATTACTAATTGAATTATAAAAAGAAAAATGAATATCTTTATAGTTAATTGTAACTTTTATTTGATAGTATTTTTATAGTAGAAATATGAACAACTTATTATTAAATAAAGTTTTGGAATAATTCTACACATTCTATTATTTTTTAAAAAAAAAAAAAAAAAAAAAAAAAGCACCATTAAAATTTAAACTTTATGAAAATAATAGATTTATTACCCATTATTAATATTAAAGTAAGTTTTTTATGAATTACTTATCTTTATAATATATCTAACTTTTTCTGTATCTATTATCTATTTATTTACAAATAGAAATATTAGTTTTTTTTCTTTTTTTTTTTTTTTTAATAAAAAAAACAAATTAATGTATTTTTATGTTTAATATTTACAAAAATATAAGATGTTTTTTTTTTATTATATAGAATGAGTTAGATCTATTTTTCTTTAATTTATATAACAAAAAAGTAATAATAATAATAATAATAATAATTAGAATAATAATAATAATAATAATAATTAGAATAATAATAATAATAATAATTAGAATAATAATAATAATAATAATAATAATAATAATAATAATAATTAATATTACTATTATTCATCTAATATTATAGATATAATATACAAGAAAGATAATACATAGTAAAAATATTTTTTTTAATCATCTTGAATTTTATATAGAATAATAATAGAATTAAAAATAAACGATATTGATATCATACATTATAAAATATAAAATAGAAAAAAATTGTTATTTTATTTTATTTTATCTTTATTTTTTAAATAAATAGAAATAAACTTTATATATTTTTAATAGTTAATAAATAGTGACTTTTTATATCTTTATAAATAAATATTGGATAGATTTTTTTTTTTTTTAACAAAAATGTTTAAAAATTAAAAGTATTCATTTACTTTTATTTTTAAAATAAATATTAAATATCTAAATATATTGTTTTTTGTTTGTTTGTTTGTTTGTTTTTAATCTTTTCCCGTTTATCTTTTTATCTATTTGTTTATTTATTCTTAATATCTAAAAAAAAAAAAAAAAATACTTAATGTTTTTTTACTCTATATAATTATTAATTTAGATACTAAAATGGTTGTTATTAGCATCACAAATTCTATTACATTTAAATAGTCCAATTATCAGCTATTTTAGAGTTGAATTGGTTTAAATGTTTTTATTTTCACTTTCAAAAGCTAATTGACGTAACAAAGCAGCATTAACTGGTCCTGTTTCATCAACTAATTTGGAAAATTCGGTGGATGTACATGGTACTAATTCTCCATTCTCATTAGTTTCAAAAAGTAAATTCTTTGGTGAATCAAATTCTAAAACTTCTCCTTTACTTAAAACTAAAATTTTATCATAATCAATAATGGTATTAAGACGGTGAGCAATCGTTAAAACAGTAACATTACTGAATTTGGTTCTCAAGGCTTTTTGAATAATGGCATCCGTTTCAATATCAACTGAAGCTGTAGCTTCATCCATAATTAAAATTGGACTATTTCTAATCATAGCACGAGCAAGACATAATAATTGTCTCTGACCAACACTAAAGTTTTCTCCGTTAGCACGAACGTCAGATTCTAATTTATTTTCTAATTCACTAATGGTTGGCTTTAAACCAGCATTTTCAAGAGCTTCCCATATTTCTTCATCTGTATGTTCATTAAATGGATCCATGTTGAAACGGATGGTACCAGAGAAAAGAATTGGATCTTGAGGAATAATGGATATTCTTTGACGTAAATCACTCAACTTAAGATCCATAATAGATATATCATCAATCTTAAGAGATGAACCAACTTCTGGTTCTACTAATCTAAATAATGTCATGACAATACTAGATTTACCAGCACCGGTACGACCAACAACACCAATCTTTTCGTTGGATTGAATATCTAAACTGACATGATGTAATACTGGTGGAAGGTGTGGAGCATATTTCATGGTAAGATCCTTAATTTCAATTTTACCTTGTTTTGGCCAGTCTTTTGGAGCATCTAAGCCTTTTTGATTTTCAACTTCAATTTCATTGGCATAGTATAAAAGACGTTCGGCCGCATTCATATGAACTTCAGTATCACTAAATTGACGAACAACAGCGTTAAGACTAGAGGTAACTTGTAAAGAATAGGACAAACTTAAACCTAAAAGAGAGGAAGAAATATTATTTTTAAGAAGTAATCCAGAAATACCATCGAATAAGACAAGGAAAGCACCAATACTTTCTAATCTAAGACCTAACCATCTTTGAGCAGTAATTTGTAAATGTTGTGGACGATTATTTTCATCAATAAGTAATTGATTATACTTAATGAAACGTTCTTGTTCACTATAAGCACGAATAGTTGGTAAGCCTTGCATTGTTTCTGTGAGGTTTGCATAGAGTGGAGATCTAGTGATTGAATCAATACGCTTTAATTCACGTGAGGTACTACGATAGAATTGTTGGACAAAATAGTAAATTAATAATAATGGTACGAGGGCTACACCAAAGATTGGTGCAACATAAAGCATAAAAACTAAAGTGGTAACAGTATTACCAAGATTGGTGAATAACATTTGCATGGTAACAAAAAGTGAATTATCCAAAGAATCTTGATCCTTTGAAAAACGATTAATAATTCTACCTAAAGGAGTTGTATCAAAGAAACTAATTGGAGCCATAATAACACGACTGATAGCGTCTTTATGAACCCTACTAGCAGCCTTAATACCAACAAAGGCCAAATAAATGGAATAGAGAAGAGTTAAAAGAGTTTGACCAATATTCCAAAGTAAGTAAACTAAAATATAAGTGGAAGTCTTTAAATCCTTATAACCTTCAGTCCATTTTACCAACCAAACATCGTTACCAAGTTTTGCCAATTGAATAAGAATTACTATGAAAATAATAATGAATGCACAAATAACACCACCAGCAGCTTTAGCATATGATTTATAAACAGAAAGTTTAACTGAACCAGTTGCTCTTTCTTCTTTTGTCATTAAAGCTTTACCTGTTTTTTTTTCTTCCTTTTTCACTTCTTTATTTTTAATAGTTTCTTTTTCTTTTTTAGTTTCTTCTGGAATACTTTCAGTGCTTTCTTCTTCATTTTCATCTATACCACCATAGGTATGCATTAATCTAGCAAATTCTCCTTCTTTTTGCATTAATTCTTCATATTCACCTTGTTCTTCAATACGACCATTATTCATAACAATGATGTAATCAACCTTTGGTAAAACATGAAGTTGGTGTGTAACTAAAACACGTGTCTTATTGGATAAAGCTCCAAGAATACAATTATCAAAAAGAGCACGACTAACATGAGCATCTACTGCTGATAATGGATCATCCATTAAAATGATATCACTATTGAAATAGACAGCTCTTGCCAAATTAACTCTTTGTTTTTGACCACCAGATAAATTAATACCACGTTCACCAATTTCTGTCATATCACCATCTGGGAAAATTTCAAGATCATGAGTAAGAGCACAAATATCAATTACCTTGTTATAAAATTCTTCATTGTATTCCTTACCAAATAAAATATTTTCTCTAACAGTAGCATTTTGAATCCAAGCTTGTTGTGAACAGTAACTGATAGTACCACCGAGAGTAATTTTACCTTCTTCACGTTTCATTTCACCAATAATAGCATTAATTAAAGAAGATTTACCACTTCCGACAGTACCAACAATAGCAGTTAAGGAATTCTTTTTAATTTTTATGTTAATATCATGAAGCTTGAAGGAATCAGCAGAATTTTCTTCTTCACTATCAGTTTCCTGTACATTCTTTTTAAGATTAGCATTAGTAATATCCTCAGTAGATTTGTTATTGATTAATGCACTGGCACTTGAAGAACCTTGATTAGTTTTAGCTTTCTTATTCTTTTCTTTACTTATTTTATCCTTAGATTTACTATTCTTATTGTTAACATCTGATTTTACACTTTCCCAGTTGAATTGACCATCTTTAATAGAAATTGCGTTATCAGAAGTGACATCAATTTCTGGTAAATCATCTAATTCTTTTGCGTTTAAAAGATTTGATAAACGTTTCATAGCTACTTTAGCATCCATAAGGTTACTAAAAACATTTGGTAAAATAGCTAATGGGAAACGAAGCATATTAAAGAAAGCAAGTGATGAGAATACTTTAGCAGCAGTCAAACGATTACCTGCAGCAGAATAAGCAATGAAAGTAAGAGCACAAGAAAAGAATGGAATAACATTGAAAATAGCAGAAGTTTCAGCACTTAAGATAACACTCTTTTTAGTACGTTTTAATTCCTTCTTACGAAGGAAAGTTAAAATATCAAGGAAACTCTTTTCCCAACCAAAGAATTTAATAACTCTCATACTACCAATAATTTCTTGAGTTCTCTTAACACGTTGATCAGTTAATATTGCAGTTTGTTTTCTAAGTCTAGCTAATAATTTCATAATATAACCTTGAAGTGGAATAACAACAAGGAAAATAGTAAATCCAATTAAAGACCATGCTCCTAAAGAACGGATTAAAAGAACAAGAATAACAACTAATTGGAATGGACCACTCCAGATGTAATGTAAATTACCTAATAGAAATTGAATTCTAGCAGAATCAGTAGAAACCAAATTAATAATTTGACCATCACCGATAGTTTGTTTAGCTTTATTAGAAAGTTTTAGTGTTTTTCTGTAAATGATACCAATAATTGTTGCTCTAACTGATAAACCAACTTCCATTGTGTTTTTAAAATAAGTATTAATGAAAAGAGTGGCTAAGATTTGAAGAACAAAAATTAAAACAATATAAATCCAACCCTTATAAGTTTCATTATTTCTAGCATTCTTATTATCTAAATGATTTAATAATAATTCTAATATAACTGGTGAAATCAAGTTACAAATATCTGATAATAACTTAAAAATACCAGCCGGAAACCACTTTGGACCATATACTTTAATTAAAGTTCTTGTAACATTTGCTTGACCATCCTTTTCTATAGCTTTATTCCAATGTGAATAAAATTTTTTTTCATTATAATTTTCCTGAAGATTATTCGGTAATAAATATAAATCATTCTTTTCTAAAGGTCTATTATAACCTACATAGAAAATTGGATTTTCCCATGAAAAAGTTAATTTTGAAAAAAAATTTGCCTTTTCATAAGGTGATTGTTGTGGTTGTTCTGGAATTGGAATTTGTTTTTTCTTAAAAAACATTTTCTATAATTATTTTATTTTTTTAAATATATTTTCTTTTCTTTTTTTTTCTTTTTTCTTTTATATATGTATATAATTTTATTTTTTGTAACTTATTAAAATTCTATTAGATTATTAAAACTATAAATTAATTTATTTCTATAATTGAATTTCTGATTTAAAAATTTTTATTAAAATTTGCTTAATATTCTAATATATATATATATTATTCTTGTATTTTTATTTTTCAAAAAAAAAAAGTTACTTAATTTAATAATATTATGTTGTTATTGTTGTTGTTTTTAATGATTTTTTAATTTTTTTTTTTTTTTTTCAATTTAATAGATTTCTAAAAATTGGAAAATTAAAATATTTTTAATAATTTATTTTTTTAAATTTCGTTATAATAGTTTTTTTATCAATTGTTTTAATTAAATTAGATTTTATTATAAAAAAAATAAATCACTTTATATTAATATTCTATTACCCTTTTATTATTTAACCATCAATTCATTCCTCTTCAATAGAATTTCTAAATTAAATTATGTAAAATTTGAAATTTAAAAAGAGTATTTTTTTTTAATCAAAATTCCTTTAATTTTATATTCTTTTTTTTTTTTTTTTTTTAATCTAATTTTATATATACAATATATTGGTATATAATATAATATATTACATAATATATTAATTAAACATAACCACCATCTTTTTGTTATTAATAATAAATTAATCTTTACAATTTAATTATTTATTCATTTACTAAATTTAAAAAAAAATATATAAATTATTTGATTATTATATATTTATTCATTTACTTTATACAATTATCCCTGGAAAACTTTTCCACTATGATTAATAATAAAATCCTTTAAATTCCACTCAAACAAACAAAACAAATAAAAACATTTCAAATATTCAAAAGAAAAAGGTAAAACTTTAAAGGAAGGATCATTATGTTTTGAATTTAAACAAGCGTTTATAATAAAATATTAAATAATATATTTTATATTTTATATTATTATATAAAATGTCTTTTTTTTTTTCAAAAAAAAACTACACCGCCTATTAAAAAATTTTGTATACTGACTTGTAACAATAAATATTTAAATAATAAATAATTATAAGTTCTTTTTTATTCTTTCTGTTTATGTTATAAACTTTAATTTTGAACAGTAAAAAATTAGTATTTCTTGAAGAAAGATGAATTAACAAAAAAGAATATTTTTTTAATAGATTTTACCCTAATCTTTTTTTTTAATGTTTCTGTGTGAAAATTATATGAATTTTTATTACAATAGGATTAGGTCTTATACAAATTTTTTATTTTTGATTGAAAATTTAAAGTTTAAAATTGTTTATGTTTATATTAAAATTTATATAATTTATATATATATACATTTTAAATTAATGAATTATCATATTGTATAGTAATAGAAAAAAAAGGTGAAAACTATGAAATATTTAATTATACATTCCTAGAAAAATAAAAATGATAAAAAATAAATATACTAATGGTAAATATTTTTATTAATAAAAGTAGTGATTTATAATATATAATAATATAAAATATACTTTTTTTTTATTAAAATTCAATTTCATTTTCATATATACTAAATATTTTCAATTCCTTTATTATTCTTAATAGATATAAAGAATGGCTCAAACAATAAAAACTTGAATAAGCATAAATGTGAATCTATTCAAGAATCATGCCTAAGTAAATACTCCTATTCCAATAAAAACATTGATTCTTTGCCTCCTATTAAGCCTAATAACAGTAATAATTCAAATCAAACCTTTTATTTTTTGAAACTTTCTCGTACATGGGATAAAGTAGATATTTTATAATATTAATATCTTTATTATTACAGTTTATAATGAAAAAAAAAGTTTTTTCATTTTATAATTTATATAAATAAATATGTATATATATATATATATATATTTATTTTATTAAAATTTTATAATTTTATAAAATAATATATATGTAATATGAAAGGGAAATAGAACAATCAGAGAAAGAATTTTAAGAGATTTCATTAAAAATAATAAGAATAAAACAGGGCCACAGTTAGAAAGAGAATTATTTTATGGTGCAAGTTTATTTTTAACGAGATTAACAGCATGGTTAAGATTAACGTAATACTATACACTATCATCTAATATTAAAGAGAATATTATAAAAAATAGTCAATCTTTATAATATTAAATTTATATAAATAATAAATATTATCATAACGCAAATTTAATAGATATTTATTAGGATCAGATATATTATTATTATTACAAGCCATTGATATTTTTGTTTCAGCATCAAGTGGGCATCGTTTTTTAACAGAATTTTTGGAAATTGGAGGTGTATTAACTATTCTTGAAATATTATGTATATCTCAAGTTAAAGAGGTGTTTATTATTATTGTTATTGAATATAATCAAAAATAACCTTTGTAAAACATTGAAAAGAAAAAAATCGCATTAATAATCATAATAATTAATAAATTATACAATCAATTTCTAAATAATAATAGGAAGAAAAAGCACAGGTATTAAAAATATTAAGTCATATTGCGAATTCTGGGAGACAATATAAAGAATTTATATGTGAAAGTTATGGTAATAATAATAATAATAATAATAATAATAATAATAATAATGATAATAATGATAATAATAATAATAATAATAATAATAATAATAATAATAATAATAATAATAATAATAATAATAATAATAATAATAATAATAATAATAATAATAATAATAATAATAATAATAATAATAATAATAATAATAATAATAATATAATAATAATAATAACGACATGAATTAATAATATATTATGAATTTTAATTCTTATTAAAAAGGAATAAGAGCTATTGCTGATTGTCTTGCTAGATCAAAATCAGAAGAAACTCAAGATTGTGCCAAAAATCTATTATATCAGCTTGGTGTGGTAAATAAGCACATTAATAATAATTTTATATTATTTAAGTGCATTATCTTTAAACATTGATTGTTGAATTGAATATTTATATTATTATGATATTAATAATACATTAATTTTTAAGGGCAATCCAAAATATTTAATTCAAGTTTATAAGGCTTTAATGTCCATTTTAATTTCACCTTCAGTTTCAGTATCATGTCAACAAATGAGTAGTCAAGCTTTAAGAATGTTACTTGTATTCAAAAATTCTTTTATTTAATATTTTTAAATAATACTGATTATAAAAGTAGAAAAAAGTCAAAATTAAACATTTATATATATATATATATATATATTTTTTTTTTTTTTTTTAAATCCTCAAAACATCTTAATTGGATAGCCTTCAATTCCAGTTATTCATCCATCTATTGTTGAAGCTATTTCATCTTTATTAAAAAGCAATTACATTCAAATTCAATATGAAGGTAATATAAAAATATAAAACAAAACAAGTATCATTAATTATTTAATATTAATTTATTCGAATATTTTAAATAAACAAAAGGATATGAAATTTTGGTTGAGTTAATGAAAAAACCAAATTTACAGGATATTATTATTAAGCATTTATGTGAAATATTAAAAGTTGTTACTGAAACCATTGATGATAACAGTAATGAATTATATGATATAAAACTTAAATATGAATATTGATAATTGTATTTTATATAACTAATTAAGTATATATACCTTACAAAAATTAAATATTTTTTTTTTTTTTAATTACGATCATCACAAAGTGGATGAAAGTAACAAAAAATGGAAAGAATCAACAACCGAAGAAAAAGTAAATCTAAGTAATGAGGAAAATCATCCTTTAATAATGAATAATAAAGATTCTGATACTGCGGTTCATATATACATGCAACAATCCTATGCATCAAAATTATTAGGGTATATACCAAAAATAATATATGATTAATATTAACAATAATGCTAATTAATAATAGAATAATATTGGTTTTTTTTATACATAATTAATAAATATATCATAAATATATGTATTAAGAGTTTTGGCTGTTCAATCGGATTTACTTGCTGAAAAAATGATTGATAACCAAATCATAAGTGGTTTATTATGCGTAGTTGCTAATGTTACTCATCCTGAAAGTCAAAAAAATGCTGCTAATACTTTAATAGTAAATATTATCAATTTAAATATAACGATAATCTTTAGTAGTAACTTGATAATTAAAACGTAATTATTATAGTATATTTTAGATAAATTCCCTAAAGTTAAAAATGAATTAAGAAGTAAAATGGGAAAGAACTTTATTGATTTGATTGATGTAATTATTATAATTTATTAATAATGATATTGTTATTATTCCTAAAAAGTTGTATGCAGCGTCTAATAGTGCATAATTTAAATTATTTAAATAGTATCACCCAGATACATTTTATAAAGAATTAAATAAGGAACAAATTATTTATTTAAAGAAAAATAAAATTATTATTGGACGTAATATTGATAATAGTCAACCAAGGTATATTCTAGTTAAATTTCAATATTTAATAAAAATTTCATTATTCACTATTTTTAATTTTATCATAAAATTTATAGACAAAGAAGGAAATCATCAATTATACAAAGCAACAAATTCTTTCCATTGTAAATTATTTATGAATATTATAATTCAATTTATTTATTTTTGTTTATAATAAATATAAATAATTGATTACTTTATAAATAATAATATTAAAATTATAGTAATGAAGATAATAAGTCAAAAACTTCTAATAATGAAAAAGATACCAAAGACGATAATAAAAGGTAAATATATTAACAGATATAATTACAAAATATATATATATATATTATGCGTTTGTGTGTGTTATATATTATTTACTTTTATTTTTTTTTATATTACAGTGAAATCGACAAAGATAGCGAGCAAATTGATTCTTCTTCCAACGGTGAAAGTGATAATAATATAAATAGAAAGATTAGTGATGAAGATCTCATTAGTGATAATGAAAGCGAAAGTGAATTTACCGAGCCAAGTTATGATGAAGAAGAAGGTGAAAATGATGAAAATATTGATATTGTAAGTATTCTTAACATTTAATTCCCCCAAAAAAGTTTTAATTCAAAATAATAAATTAAATAATACTTTTTTTTCTGATTAATACTAATTCTTATAATTATGATTATTAATATCTTATTTATTTATTAATATTATTATTTTTATAGAAAAAGAAATCAGCCGTCAATACAAAAATATATATTCCACCAGAACAAATACAAATACATTCCATTCTTTCGGTATTTTTCACCTATATTATTCTTATAAATAATTCACTTTTTTTAATTAAAATATAATTTATATATAATTTTCAAATCTAACAAAGAGTGGAAAAATTCTCGATTATTCAAAAGATAAGCCTTATGAAAAATTTGAATATAACTTTTCAGAGTTTAAGTAAGTATAAGCTTTATATTATCACGACAATTAATAATATCTAAATGAAAAAAAAAAATAATGATTAAAACATAAATTATACTAATTTATTATTTTTTTTTTTTATTTTTTACTATAATAGAAAACAAAATAATGAAAAGGTTAATAATCGTGTTAAAGAATTAAACGTTGATCTTATTGATGAAGAAAATGAATCAAAGAAATATAAAGAAGCTTATAATATGAATTTCCAAACGACAAAAGAAAAAGGTAATAATTTAAATAATAATAATAATAATAATTATATGATTGTATTTTCATAATAATTATACTAAAAATTTAATTTATATTAATTTTTTTTTTAATATAATTTAAACAGAAACTGAATTAATTAAACGAACAGTTGGTGAAAATTTCATTGAAATTAATGCAAAACCTGCTCAATAATTTAAATATTATTTCATTATTATTATTATTATTAATAATAAAATGAATTATAATATCACTTTTCATACTTTTACATATATTATTAAAGTTAAAAGTGCATCAATAATATTATCTTTATTAACAAGTTTTAAATACATTTTTTATTTTTGAGAAATGAAAATTTCAACTTTTTTTTTTTGTTATTAATTTGTTTTTCTGTATATTTTAAAATTTTCATTCTTTTTTTTTTTTTTTTTTTTTTTTTTGATCTAAATTAAATCATTCTCCTTTTTTTTTTAAAAAAAAAAAAAAAAAGGAGAATTGAAACAATAATTATTTACTAGTTAAATTATTGATGAATATTTATGAGATATGTAAATACAAAATAAATATATTTATAAAACATACTATATTTTAAATATTTATATGTTAATTCCAAGTCAATATTTTTTTTACTTTCTCTTTACATCTACATTATAGATATATTTTTATTTTAACCTGCATTTAATCTTTTTTTTTTTAAATACTAAAACATGAAAATTTTAAAATTCCTATAATCTTGAAAATTTTTTTTTTAAAGATACAATTTAAATTAAAATTGAACTTTGCAATATATAAATTAATATATATTAAAATGCTATTTAATATATATTAATTTATATTAAATATGAATATACGAAAATATTAAAATATAATCCATTTAAAGTTTTAAAAGCTTTTTCAGTAAATGTAAATGTAGTAGTAGAATTGGTATTACAAGAAGAATGAAGAGTAAGGAATACTAATGTAACAAATAAAAGAAACATTAGATATTACATAGTATATATTTAATATTTTGCTATAAAATATAATTCAGAATAATGACATGGCATATTCCTTAGTAAAAAAACAAAATTTATGATAACACCACCACTACACATTGCACAACTCAATCTAAAAGTAATAAAAAATAATTATGCATTCCTTTTAAAAATAATAATTTATATTATCTCTTGTAATAATTATTATCATCCCTGATACCCTGAAAATGTTTCAAAAAATGTAACTAAACTTTAAGATACCCCAATAGCTTTATTGGTTATTTCCAATATAATATATTAAATAAAAAAAAAAGAGTTTATACCTTTTTCATTTAAGTAAAGAATAATACAAATTAAAATTATACATAATTTTTTAGATTAAATATTATTTTTATCTATAAAACATTAATTATCAAACTTCTTATTAAAATAATTTATAATGGTTTCTTTCTTATTAAGATAGAAAACTATTATTAACATTTGTTTTAATAATATATATTACTAGTATTATTATTATTATTATTATTATTATTATTATAGATTATTACTCTAATTATTATTATTATTATTATTATTATTATTATCATTAATGTAAAAAAAATACGATAATTTCGGTAAAATCTACCATTCAATTATAAAATTTAGCATTTTTTTTTACTTAAAGTTGTTTTAATTCTATTTAATTCTATTCTAACCTTTTATATATTTATTTTAATAAATTAAAAAATAAAAAATATATTTGATATATAATATATTTAATTATTCAATTATAATAGAAATATAATAGAAAGTATTGATGAAATACTCGTTACATAAACCAATCATATATAATACATCAATTTATTCTATTATACATATTATTTATATTATAATATATTGTAATAAGCCACCAATCTTCCTAGAATAATTTAATCAAATAATATATATTTAATATATTACGAATATATTGGAAAATGAATAATGAAAAAAATTTTACAGTTTATATAAAATAAATTTTACCTTTTTTTTTACTTTTTTTCTTCACAAAACTTTATAATAATTATTTATTATTAAATTTTAATTAAAATGGGTATTCTCGATATTGTTCCACCAGGTGTTGTTACTGGCGACAACCTTAGAAAGCTTTTCAAGTACGCTAAGGACCACAAGTTCGCTATCCCAGCCGTTAACTGTACTTCTTCCTCTACTGTTAACGCTGTTATTGAAGCTGCTCGTGACATTAAGGCTCCAGTCATCATTCAATTCTCTAACGGTGGTTCTGCTTTCTACGCTGGTAAGGGTATCTCTAACAAGAACCAAGAAGCTTCTATTCTTGGTGCCGTTGCTGGTGCTCTCCACGTCCGTCAAGTCGCTAAGGCTTACGGTATTCCAGTTATTCTTCACTCTGACCACTGTGCCAAGAAGCTCCTTCCATGGTTCGATGGTATGCTTAAGGCTGATGAAGAATACTTCGCTGTTCACGGTAAATATTAAAACAATAATTAGTATAATAAAACGAAATGAAAAAGGTTTATAATTTATATTGATTTTTTAATATTATTTAATAATTAAATAAAATAGGTGAACCACTCTTCTCTTCTCACATGTTAGATCTTTCCGAAGAACCAAAGGAAGAAAACATTGCTATCTGTGTCAGTTACCTTAAGCGTATGGCCAAGATGGGTCAACTCTTAGAAATGGAAATCGGTATCACTGGTGGTGAAGAAGATGGTGTTGATAACTCTGGTGTTGACAACAACAAGCTTTACACTCAACCAGAAGATATCTGGGATGTCTACAAGGCTTTCTCTGAAGTTACTGACATGTTCACCATCGCTGCCGCTTTCGGTAACGTTCATGGTGTCTACAAGCCAGGTAATGTCGTTCTTGCCCCAGAAATTCTCGGTAAGCACCAAGAATACGTCCGCAAGCAACTTAACTGTGCTGAAGAAAAGCCAGTTAACTTCGTCTTCCACGGTGGTTCTGGTTCTACTGTTGATGAAATCAAGACCGCTCTTGCTAACGGTGTTGTTAAGATGAACATTGATACCGATACTCAATGGGCCTACTGGGTTGGTCTCCGTGACTTCTACGAAGCCAAGAAGGGATACCTCCAAGCTCAAATCGGTAACCCAGATGGTGAAGACAAGCCAAACAAGAAGTTCTACGATCCACGTACTTGGGTTCGTGAATCTGAAAAGACTATGATCAAGCGTGTCCAAGAAGCTTGTGAAACTCTTAACAACGTTAATGTCTTATAAAGTACTCCAGATACCGTTAAATCACGCCTGTAAAATGATGTAACACTTTACAATGTATAGTGTAATATTATTTGAAAATAAAAAGAAAACCTATCATTAGAATTTTTATAATAAATTCTATGCTTTGAAATAATTCAATGAAAATATAAATAATGAGAATAAATTTAAAGAAAAATAAAATCTACTAAAAAGATTTTAAAATGTATAAAAATTAATACATTTCGTACTAGAAAGAAAAAAAGAAACGTTAAAAATTAAATAAAAAATTAAAGCAAAATATATAAAAAATATACTTATTAGTTGTGTAAAGGTTTTATTGTTGAATTTAAAGTGTATAAATTATTAAATGATTTTTAAAGGTTATTATTTTGAAAAAAAAGTTGTTATCAAATAATACGTTGGTGCATAGTCTTTTATTATCAATGATATGCCTGTTTGGCTTAGTGGTAGAGCGTCTAAAGTAAAATTATCCAACTGGTTATCAACTAATGGATTAGGAGATTGGGAAATTCTTCCGCTTAGAGGGTCTACTATCTCTTGGACTCGAGGTGATCAATCTTCCGACATTGACCATGCTCTTATCAATTCGAAGATGAAAGATCTTATTCACTCAGGATCATTTACCCTCTCCCTCTTGGGAACGTGCCTTCATTTATTTAATAAATGTAGTTTCTCAAGGGGGTCTACTCATGCTCATGGTACTGAGAGAGTAGAAAGAATTAAATCCAAGTATTGCGCAATGGATGCTTGGTGCCCTCTTAGGAATGTGCCTTCATTTATTTAATAAATGTAATTTCTCAAGGGGGTCTACTCATGCTCCCTCTTGGGAACGTGCCTTCATTTATTTAATAAATGTAGTTTCTCAAGGGGGTCTACTCATGCTCATGGTACTGAGAGAGTAGAAAGAATTAAATCCAAGTATTGCGCAATGGATGCTTGGTGCCCTCTTAGGAATGTGCCTTCATTTATTTAATAAATGTAATTTCTCAAGGGGGTCTACTCATGCTCATGGTACTGAGAGAGTAGAAAGAATTAAATCCAAGCATTGCGCAATGGATGCTTGGTTAGTCTTCAAGGGAAAATTATTAGGACTAAGCTCATGGTACTGAGCGATTAAAAAACATTTTATTCATCAAATTTAAGTATTTGATGAATAAGTGAATGTTTGATTTTTCAGGTAAGTTTGTATAGTATTTAATTAGAAGAGTAATACATTTTGTTGCTGTATTTTTTCTTTTATTCATGTATTCATGTAGTACTACTCTTCTCTTGTAAGAATCCAATGTAGTCAACTTTAGCATTTGCATTGTACTTTTATATTCATGTAGCTATTGTTGTATTGTTTCTTGTAAGAGACTGATTCACTCTACATCATGTAAAAATACTATTCACAAGCTTTCTGGTGTCGACATTCTTGATTCAAATTTTTTACCAATTTAAATATTTAATGAAAAGTAAAGTCAAACAAGTTTAGTGTCAAAAAGCGAATCGAATTTACTAACAACAAACCAAAACTAGAATTTTTAAAGAAAATTTACAACTAGAATTCAAAAAAAGAAACTTTAAACAAAGCATCGTAACAATTTTTGTACTATCCAGTACTTTTAAGAAGAGAGAGAGAGACAGATTTTTTTCCATATACGTTATATTTGTAATTTTTATTAGTATTTATTTTATATTCAATATTTTTTAATTAGAATTTATTATCATGTCAGTCCTTTATATTAAAGATAAGAATTATATCAGACGTGGTACCCGGTCTTATGGTATCCCCTTAGATGATATTCGCTCCTTCTTTATCCGTGGTATTCGATCATGGTCAGTAAATATGCTATGGGAAAAACTCGAGGTTATTCTAGAAGATAAATTTAATTCAGTTATTAGTGTTAAATATTTTCAGACTTTCAATGATCACTTTTTCTTAGTCAAGGTTCATGGTTCATCAAAAGATTGTATTAAAATCTTACACATGTTAAAGAAGAAACTTTCAGTTACCTCAATTTCCTTTTCAGCTCGTAGTAGAAGGAATCACAAATACACTTTTTCCACTCTCAAACGTAAAATTTTAGTTTCTAATAAACATCAACATTCTATTCAACAATCATTTCAACAATCAGTTCAACAATCAGTTCAACAATCTCATCAACAATCCGATCTTCAACAAGATCTTCAACAGGATCTTCAACAAGTTTCCCATCATGAAAATATTCCAGATCTACAGCAAACACAATTTCAATCTCAACATTCAACAATTAATTCTAATAGTTCTATCAACTCTGATAACAGTTCAATAGTTGATAGTTCTTCAGTTTCACAGCCATCTAGTAATAGTTCTACTTATTCCTCTGATGCATCATCCATTAATAACGATGACTTTAATAATAATAATAATAGCAACGATTCTTCCTCATCCAACAAGCCTGATAACTTTTCTTTTTGTCTTAGTTGGAACACCAATGGGTGGAATCATGAAAAGAGAGATAGTATTAGCTATTTCACAGCTATTTTCAAACCATTATTCTTATGTTTCCAAGAAACTGGTAATGGTTCTGGATCGAATACAGATTATCCTTGTCGTGTTACTTTGCGAAACTATAGACACTTTTTCAAGAAAGCTGACGAATCAGTTCCGGGAATGAGAGGTTTATATTTAGGTTTTCACAATTCGTGTCAAGCCTCACTTGAAAACTTCTCTGGAAAGTATATTATTTCTATTTATACTTTTAGTCTCTGGAATAGATTCAAATGCTCGATTGGAAATGTTTATATGCCTCATAGTCATCACAACATCTATGTTGATCATGCAAAGTTAGAAGTTCGCTTGTGGTTACAAACTCATTCATCCCATCCATCGATTCTTGTTGGTGATTTTAATATGTCTAAAGTAAAATTATCCAACTGGTTATCAACTAATGGATTAGGAGATTGGGAAATTCTTCCGCTTAGAGGGTCTACTATCTCTTGGACTCGAGGTGATCAATCTTCCGACATTGACCATGCTCTTATCAATTCGAAGATGAAAGATCTTATTCACTCAGGATCATTTATAAATAATTTTTATCCTGTATCAGACCATAAGCCACTTCTTATTAATGGTAAAATTATTCCTATGGAAGATTTTTCTAATGACTTTAATGTTCCTAAGAAAATTCTGAAATGGAATAGATTAAAATGTATTGAGGAAAAGGAATCTATTCTCAGTCATAATAAATTCCAAATACTTTCAGCAAAATTCAACGATCCTAATGTTTCTACAGATGAACTTTCCAAAGAGTTTACTTCAACTGCTTTTTCAATTGCAGACGAGCTCAGTATTACCTCAGCAAATAATGTTATAAAGTCTTCATTTCATATTTCACAACAAATTTTTAATCTCCAAAAAATCAAAATGAAGTTGTATAAGAGATTTAAAAAAGAAAGAATTTATGATATAGATGAATTTATTAAAAGAATTAAAATCTACCGTAAGCTCATTGATTACATCCACAAAAGATGTAATGAATTTAGGAAACAAGAATATCTTCATTGGATTAAAACAGGATGTGAGTATATGAAGAGTCATAATCCTAAGAAGGCCTGGAAATGGATCAAGAAAACTGCAAAAATTGGAAAAGATTCTTTCTTTATTGCTCAACCAATTAAAAACAAAAATGGAGAATTAGTTGTTGCTACGGAAGAACAACTAGATGTGTGGCATGATCATTTCGAAAAGCTTGCATCAGATCCAAGTGGTGTAAGTCTTGATTTGGAGCATTGGTATGAAGAACCAACGAATAAACGTTTTTCACTCCCTATGCTTGATGAATGGGATATCAACCAAGATATTAGTATTGATGAAGTCAAGTCAGCTATCCTCTCTACTCCGAATTATAAAGCATCAGGTCCGGATGGTATTCCAATTGAATTTTACAAAGCATTAATTCCATCAAGTAATGATTCTAATAATGCTACAGATAATAATTCTTCCGGTAATACCACTTCAGATAATGATGCTTATGGTTTAAATTTTATTCTTAAATTATTCAACCGTATTTGGGATGGAGACTTCCCCAACTCATGGAATGAATCCAGTATTGTTTCTATTCCTAAGAAGGGAGATTTGACAGATTGTGATAACTATCGAGGTATATCACTTATCAATAATGGTATTAAGTTGATTTCCAAAATTGTCACCACTAGAATCTCAGAATATGGTTTAAAGAATAATTTCATTAGACCTGAACAATTTGGTTTTCGAAAAAAGGAAGAAAGTATTAGTCTTTTCATTTCAATCCAAGAAATATGCCGTAGACGTCAATTAGATAATAAAGAGACATATTTGGCCTTTTTAGATCTCAGGAAAGCATACGATTCAGTCCCAATCGGTAATATTCTCCATAAATTAGATTGTTTAGGAATCCGAGGTAAGAGTTTACAATTTATCAAAAATTTATATTTAACATCTAAGGCTAATGTCAAATTAGATGGACAATTCTCGAAATCTTTTGATGTGAAGAAAGGAGTCCGTCAAGGATGCCCTCTTTCTCCTATTCTCTTTAATCTCTTTATTAATGATATATTTAAAGAGTGTGAAGATCTCGGAGTCAGTTTAGGTGACACTCGATGCTGTGGTGGACTTTTTGCAGATGATATAGTTATTTGTGCTCCAACAAGAGGATGCTTAAAAAAGATGCTTAGAAGAGTTAATGAATGGGCCTTGTATAATGAAATGGAATTTGGTATCCAGAAGTGTTCAACGATGGTGATTCGTCCTGAATCAATAGAAAATCAGAACAAGAGAGATCCAACATTTTACTTAGCAGGACAACCCATTCCAACTACTGATTGTTATACTTATCTTGGTGTTCCATTTGATAAGAATCTGTCCCTTAAACCAGTTATTAAAGCTCTTAATAACAAGGTTTTGAAAGGGCTTTTTTCAGTCAGTAAATTCTTAAGAAATCCTAATATTCCTATTCCCTTCAAAAAGCTAGTACTTAACTCACAAGTGATTAGCAGAGTTTCATACTTTGCACCATTACTTGGATCCAACAAAGCCAGGTCTAGATTGCACAGAAGCATGTTAACAAAGGAATACGATGGGTTGCCGGAGTTCATAAAGCTGTATCGTTTATATCTTTATACTCTATTTCAAAAGATTTGAATATTCCTCCATTGTCAGCCAAATGTGCATTAGCTCAGGTTAGATGTTTTAACAAATGGAAAAACTCAAATTGTATTATCTCATACCTTGTCAATTACATTCCTAAATTTAGAAAATACACGTGGTGCAAATCAAGTAGGACACTTGATAAAAAACTAAAGAAACATGGAGATGTTAAAGCAGTTAAAAACTTTTATTGGAAAGATCTCAAAGGGAATTCAATCAAAGCGCAATATTATGATGATAATAAGTTTATTGAAACTAAAGATTTTATTAAATTATGTTATGAGTACCCAGAGTTTGCCTATGGCTTCTACTGGCTATTGAAAGCAAGAAGCGGATACAAGTTGGATGCTAGAGTTGCCAAAGCTGCCAAATTTGTTGATCCAGTTTGTCCTAACTACTGTCCATGTTGCAAGTGTGGAGATCAAAGTATTAAACATTGGTTATTAGATTGTCCAACATTTAGAGATATCCGTATTAAACATTATGATTCCATAGTCCAGCTATTAAATTTTTTCAGTCAACGTAATTCCAATAGTCCTATCAATAATAATGAAATTGATAATATCAGTAGAGATAGTAATAACATTAATAGTAATAGTAACAATAGTAGTAATAGCAATAGTAATAATAACAATAGTAATAGTAACAATAGTAATAATAACAATAGTAGTAATAGAAATAATAATATTAGTAATGATAGCAATAGTGAAGATAATAATTCTAATTTAGATAGTAATTTAGTTAATGATAGTAATAGTTCTAATAATCCGGTGAATATTAATGTGTATGATTATTCTAGTGTGTGCAGTAAAATATTTAAATTCCTTCTTGGGGGAAGAAGTTTTAACAATATCAATTACAATTCAAGGGAATGGAAAGAACTTTGTAAGCGTCAGATTCAATCTGGTACTAATGAAGGAACACCATTCTTGACGGTAACCGCGGAACTTCTAACCAAAATCATGCCTTTTGCTATTGGCCAGCAATGGTCAATGTTCAAAAGGTTTGAAGCAACATCCAAGAGCGTCAATGCTGAAGAAACAGTAAGACAGGCCAGGAGGGCCAGCGCAACCAATGGAGATCATAATTTTGTCCCATGATAAAATTTTGATCTTTGGCTCGGTGTCCCATTGGAAGTCAAATACAATTATTATACTTTAGTATGATAGTGGCTTTCTTACTTTAATTAAAATTACTAGAATACATTATACCCAATTTTTATTCATTTGTGTTTATTTAAACATATTTTTTTTATTTTTATTTTATTTTAATTTTTATATTTCATGTATTATAATTTTAATTAAATTAATAATAAAGTTTAAAATATTTGATGCCGTTAAAAAAAAAAAAAAAAAAAAAAAAAAAAAAAAAATCATTTACCCTCTTGGGAACGTGCCTTCATTTATTTAATAAATGTAGTTTCTCAAGGGGGTCTACTCATGCTCATGGTACTGAGAGAGTAGAAAGAATTAAATCCAAGTATTGCGCAATGGATGCTTGGTGCCCTCTTAGGAATGTGCCTTCATTTATTTAATAAATGTAATTTCTCAAGGGGGTCTACTCATGCTCATGGTACTGAGAGAGTAGAAAGAATTAAATCCAAGCATTGCGCAATGGATGCTTGGTTAGTCTTCAAGGGAAAATTATTAGGACTAAGCTCATGGTACTGAGCGATTAAAAAACATTTTATTCATCAAATTTAAGTATTTGATGAATAAGTGAATGTTTGATTTTCAGGTAAGTTTGTATAGTATTTAATTAGAAGAGTAATACATTTTGTTGCTGTATTTTTTCTTTTATTCATGTATTCATGTAGTACTACTCTTCTCTTGTAAGAATCCAATGTAGTCAACTTTAGCATTTGCATTGTACTTTTATATTCATGTAGCTATTGTTGTATTGTTTCTTGTAAGAGACTGATTCACTCTACATCATGTAAAAATACTATTCACAAGCTTTCTGGTGTCGACATTCTTGATTCAAATTTTTTACCAATTTAAATATTTAATGAAAAGTAAGTCAAACAAGTTTAGTGTCAAAAAGCGATTCGAATTTACTAACAACAAACCAAAACTAGAATTTTTAAAAAAAGTTAACAACTAGAATTCAAAAAAAGAAACTTTAAACTTTAAACAAAGTATCGTAACAATTTTTGTACTATCCAGTACTTTTAAGAAGAGAGAGAGAGACAGATTTTTTCCATATACGTTATATTTATAATTTTTATTAGTATTTATTTTATATTCAATATTTTTTAATTAGAATTAATTATCATGTCAGTCCTTTATATTAAAGATAAGAATTATATCAGACGTGGTACCCGGTCTTATGGTATCCCCTTAGATGATATTCGCTCCTTCTTTATCCGTGGTATTCGATCATGGTCAGTAAATATGCTATGGGAAAAACTCGAGGTTATTCTAGAAGATAAATTTAATTCAGTTATTAGTGTTAAATATTTTCAGACTTTCAATGATCACTTTTTCTTAGTCAAGGTTCATGGTTCATCAAAAGATTGTATTAAAATCTTACACATGTTAAAGAAGAAACTTTCAGTTACCTCAATTTCCTTTTCAGCTCGTAGTAGAAGGAATCACAAATACACTTTTTCCACTCTCAAACGTAAAATTTTAGTTTCTAATAAACATCAACATTCTATTCAACAATCATTTCAACAATCAGTTCAACAATCTCATCAACAATCCGATCTTCAACAAGATCTTCAACAAGATCTTCAACAAGTTTCCAATCATGAAAATATTACAGATCTACAGCAAACACAATTTCAATCTCAACATTCAACAATTAATTCTAATAGCTCTATCAACTCTGATAACAGTTCAATAGCTGATAGTTCTTCAGCTTCACAGCCATCTAGTAATAGTTCTACTTATTCCTCTGATGCATCATCCATTAATAATGATGACTTTAATAATAGTAATAATAGCAACGATTCTTCCTCATCCTCATCCAACAAGCCTGATAACTTTTCTTTTTGTCTTAGTTGGAACACCAATGGGTGGAATCACGAAAAGAGAGATAGTATTAGCTATTTCACAGCTATTTTCAAACCATTATTTTTATGTTTCCAAGAAACTGGTAATGGTTCTGGATCGAATACAGATTATCCTTGTCGTGTTACTTTGCGAAACTATAGACACTTTTTCAAGAAAGCTGACGAATCAGTTCCGGGAATGAGAGGTTTATATTTAGGTTTTCACAATTCATGTCAAGCCTCACTTGAAAACTTCTCTGGAAAGTATATTATTTCTATTTATACTTTTAGTCTCTGGAATAGATTCAAATGCTCGATTGGTAATGTTTATATGCCTCATAGTCATCACAACATCTATGTTGATCATGCAAAGTTAGAAGTTCGCTTGTGGTTACAAACTCATTCATCCCATCCATCGATTCTTGTTGGTGATTTTAATATGTCTAAAGTAAAATTATCCAACTGGTTATCAACTAATGGATTAGGAGATTGGGAAATTCTTCCGCTTAGAGGGTCTACTATCTCTTGGACTCGAGGTGAACAATCTTCCGACATTGACCATGCTCTTATCAATTCGAAGATGAAAGATCTTATTCACTCAGGATCATTTATAAATAATTTTTATCCTGTATCAGACCATAAGCCACTTCTTATTAATGGTAAAATTATTCCTATGGAAGATTTTTCTAATGACTTTAATGTTCCTAAGAAAATTCTGAAATGGAATAGATTAAAATGTATTGAGGAAAAGGAATCTATTCTCAGTCATAATAAATTCCAAATACTTTCAGCAAAATCCAACGATCCTAATGTTTCTACAGATGAACTTTCCAAAGAGTTTACTTCAACTGCTTTTTCAATTGCAGACGAGCTCAGTATTACTTCAGCAAATAATGTTATAATGTCTTCATTTCATATTTCACAACAAATTTTTAATCTTCAAAAAATCAAAATGAAGTTGTATAAGAGATTTAAAAAAGAAAGAATTTATGATATAGATGAATTTATTAAAAGAATTAAAATCTACCGTAAACTCATTGATTACATCCACAAAAGATGTAATGAATTTAGGAAGCAAGAATATATTCATTGGATTAAAACAGGATGTGAGTATATGAAGAGTCATAATCCTAAGAAGGCCTGGAAATGGATCAAGAAAACTGCAAAAATTGGAAAAGATTCTTTCTTTATTGCTCAACCAATTAAAAATAAAAATGGAGAATTAGTTGTTGCTACGGAAGAACAACTAGATGTGTGGCATGATCATTTCGAAAATCTTGCATCAGACCCAAGTGGTGTAAGTCTTGATTTGGAGCATTGGTATGAAGAACCAACGAATAAACGTTTTTCACTTCCTATGCTTGATGAGTGGGATATCAACCAAGATATTAGTATTGATGAAGTCAAGTCAGCTATCCTCACTACTCCAAATTATAAAGCATCAGGTCCGGATGGTATTCCAATTGAATTTTACAAAGCATTAGTTCCATCAAGTAATGATTCTAATAATGCTACAGGTAATAATTCTTCTGGTAATACTACTTCAGATAATGATGCTCATGGTTTAAATTTTATTCTTAAATTATTCAACCGTATTTGGGATGGAGATTTCCCCAACTCATGGAATGAATCCAGTATTGTTTCTATTCCTAAGAAGGGAGATTTGACAGATTGTGATAACTATCGAGGTATATCACTTATCAATAATGGTATTAAGTTGATTTCCAAAATTGTCACCACTAGAATCTCAGAATATGGTTTAAAGAATAATTTCATTAGACCTGAACAATTTGGTTTTCGAAAAAAGGAAGAAAGTATCAGTCTTTTCATTTCAATCCAAGAAATATGCCGTAGACGTCAATTAGATAATAAAGAGACATATTTGGCCTTTTTAGATCTCAGGAAAGCATACGATTCAGTCCCAATCGGTAATATTCTCCATAAATTAGATTGTTTAGGAATCCGAGGTAAGAGTCTACAATTTATCAAAAATTTATATTTAACATCTAAGGCTAATGTCAAATTAGATGGACAATTCTCGAAATCTTTTGATGTGAAGAAAGGAGTCCGTCAAGGATGCCCTCTTTCTCCTATTCTCTTTAATCTCTTTATTAATGATATATTTAAAGAGTGCGAAGATCTAGGAGTCAGTTTAGGTGACACTCGATGCTGTGGTGGACTTTTTGCAGATGATATAGTTATTTGTGCTCCAACAAGAGGATGCTTAAAAAAGATGCTTAGAAGAGTTAATGAATGGGCCTTGTATAATGAAATGGAATTTGGTATCCAGAAATGTTCAACGATGGTGATTCGTCCTGAATCAATAGAAAATCAGAACAAGAGAGATCCAACATTTTACTTAGCAGGACAACCCATTCCAACTACTGATTGCTATACTTATCTTGGTGTTCCATTTGATAAGAATCTGTCCCTTAAACCAGTAATTAAAGCTCTTAATAACAAGGTTTTGAAAGGGCTTTTCTCAGTCAGTAAATTCTTAAGAAATCCTAATATTCCTATTCCTTTCAAAAAACTAGTACTTAACTCACAAGTGATTAGCAGAGTTTCATACTTTGCACCATTACTTGGATCCAACAAAGCTAGGTCTAGAATTGCTCAGAAGCATGTTAACAAAGGAATACGATGGGTTGCCGGAGTTCATAAAGCTGTATCGTTTATATCTTTATACTCTATTTCAAAAGATTTGAATATTCCTCCATTGTCAGCCAAATGTGCGTTAGCTCAGGTTAGATGTTTTAACAAATGGAAAAACTCAAATTGTATTATCTCACACCTTGTCAATTACATTCCTAAATTTAGAAAATACACGTGGTGCAAATCAAGTAGGACACTTGATAAAAAATTAAAGAAACATGGAGATGTTAAAGCAGTTAAAAACTTTTATTGGAAAGATCTCAAAGGGAATTCAATCAAAGCGCAATATTATGATGATAATAAATTTATTGAAACTAAAGATTTTATTAAATTATGTTATGAGTACCCAGAGTTTGCCTATGGCTTCTACTGGCTATTGAAAGCAAGAAGCGGATACAAGTTGGATGCTAGAGTTGCCAAAGCTGCCAAATTTGTTGATCCAGTTTGTCCTAACTACTGTCCATGTTGCAAGTGTGGAGATCAAAGTATTAAACATTGGTTATTAGATTGTCCAACATTTAGAGATATCCGTATTAAACATTATGATTCTATAGTCCAGCTATTAAATTTTTTCAGTCAACGTAATTCCAATAGTCCTATCAATAATAATGAAATTGATAATATCAGTAGAGATAGTAATAACAGTAATAGTAATAGTAACAATAATAATAATAACAATAGTAATAATAACAATAGTAGTAATAGTAATAATAGAAATAGTAATAATAACAATAGTAGTAATAGAAATAATAATATTAATAATGATAGCAATAGTGAAGATAATAATTCTAATTTAAATAGTAATTTAGTTAATGATAGTAATAGTTCTAATAATCCGGTGAATATTAATGTGTATGATTATTCTAGTGTGTGCAGTAAAATATTTAAATTCCTTCTTGGGGGAAGAAGTTTTAACAATATTAATTACAATTCAAGGGAATGGAAAGAACTTTGTAAGCGTCAGATTCAATCTGATACTAACGAAGGAACACCATTCTTGACGGTAACCGCGGAACTTCTAACCAAAATCATGCCTTTTGCTATTGGCCAGCAATGGACAATGTTCAAAAGGTTTGAAGCAACATCCAAGAGCGTCAATGCTGAAGAAACAGTAAGACAGGCCAGGAGGGCCAGCGCAACCAATGGAGATCATAATTTTGTTCCATGACAAAATTTTGATCTTTGGCTCGGTGTCCCATTGGAAGTCAAATACAATTATTATACTTTAGTATGATAGTGGCTTTCTTACTTTAATTAAAATTACTAGAATACATTATACCCAATTTTTATTCATTTGTGTTTATTTAAACATATTTTTTTATTTTTATTTTATTTTAATTTTTATATTACATGTATTATAATTTTAATTAAATTAATAATAAAGTTTAAAATATTTGATGCCGTTAAAAAAAAAAAAAAAAAAAAAAAAAAAAAAAAAAAAAAAAAACTCAGGATCATTTATAAATAATTTTTATCCTGTATCAGACCATAAGCCACTTCTTTGTATAAGAGATTTAAAAAAGAAAGAATTTATGATATAGATGAATTTATTAAAAGAATTAAAATCTACCGTAAGCTCATTGATTACATCCACAAAAGATGTAATGAATTTAGGAAGCAAGAATATCTTCATTGGATTAAAACAGGATGTGAGTATATGAAGAGTCATAATCCTAAGAAGGCCTGGAAATGGATCAAGAAAACTGCAAAAATTGGAAAAGATTCTTTCTTTATTGCTCAACCAATTAAAAATAAAAATGGAGAATTAGTTGTTGCTACGGAAGAACAACTAGATGTGTGGCATGATCATTTCGAAAAGCTTGCATCAGATCCAAGTGGTGTAAGTCTTGATTTGGAGCATTGGTATGAAGAACCAATGAATAAACGTTTTTCACTTCCTATGCTTGATGAGTGGGATATCAACCAAGATATTAGTATTGATGAAGTCAAGTCAGCTATCCTCTCTACTCCAAATTATAAAGCATCAGGTCCGGATGGTATTCCAATTGAATTTTACAAAGCATTAATTCCATCAAGTAATGATTCTAATAATGCTACAGGTAATAATTCTTCTGGTAATACTACTTCAGATAATGATGCTCATGGTTTAAATTTTATTCTTAAATTATTCAACCGTATTTGGGATGGAGATTTCCCCAACTCATGGAATGAATCCAGTATTGTTTCTATTCCTAAGAAGGGAGATTTGACAGATTGTGATAACTATCGAGGTATATCACTTATCAATAATGGTATTAAGTTGATCTCCAAAATTGTCACCACTAGAATCTCAGAATATGGTTTAAAGAATAATTTCATTAGACCTGAACAATTTGGTTTTCGAAAAAAGGAAGAAAGTATTAGTCTTTTCATTTCAATCCAAGAAATATGCCGTAGACGTCAATTAGATAATAAAGAGACATATTTGGCCTTTTTAGATCTCAGGAAAGCATACGATTCAGTCCCAATCGGTAATATTCTCCATAAATTAGATTGTTTAGGAATCCGAGGTAAGAGTCTACAATTTATCAAAAATTTATATTTAACATCTAAGGCTAATGTCAAATTAGATGGACAATTCTCGAAATCTTTTGATGTGAAGAAAGGAGTCCGTCAAGGATGCCCACTTTCGCCTATTCTTTTTAATCTCTTTATTAATGATATATTTAAAGAGTGTGAAGATCTCGGAGTTAGTTTAGGTGACACTCGATGCTGTGGTGGACTTTTTGCAGATGATATAGTTATTTGTGCTCCAACAAGAGGATGCTTAAAAAAGATGCTTAGAAGAGTTAATGAATGGGCCTTGTATAATGAAATGGAATTTGGTATCCAGAAATGTTCAACGATGGTGATTCGTCCTGAATCAATAGAAAATCAGAACAAGAGAGATCCAACATTTTACTTAGCAGGACAACCCATTCCAACTACTGACTGCTACACTTATCTTGGTGTTCCATTTGATAAGAATCTGTCCCTTAAACCAGTAATTAAAGTTCTTAATAACAAGGTTTTGAAAGGGCTTTTCTCAGTCAGTAAATTCTTAAGAAATCCTAATATTCCTATTCCTTTCAAAAAACTAGTACTTAACTCTCAAGTGATTAGCAGAGTTTCATACTTTGCACCATTACTTGGATCCAACAAAGCTAGGTCTAGGATTGCTCAGAAGCATGTTAACAAAGGAATACGATGGGTTGCCGGAGTTCATAAAGCTGTATCGTTTATATCTTTATACTCTATCTCAAAAGATTTGAATATTCCTCCATTGTCAGCCAAATGTGCGTTAGCTCAGGTTAGATGTTTTAACAAATGGAAAAACTCAAATTGTATTATCTCACACCTTGTCAATTACATTCCTAAATTTAGAAAATACACGTGGTGCAAATCAAGTAGGACACTTGATAAAAAACTAAAGAAACATGGAGATGTTAAAGCAGTTAAAAACTTTTATTGGAAAGATCTCAAAGGGAATTCAATCAAAGCGCAATATTATGATGATAATAAATTTATTGAAACTAAAGATTTTATTAAATTATGTTATGAGTACCCAGAGTTTGCCTATGGCTTCTACTGGCTATTGAAAGCAAGAAGCGGATACAAGTTGGATGCTAGAGTTGCCAAAGCTGCCAAATTTGTTGATCCAGTTTGTCCTAACTACTGTCCATGTTGCAAGTGTGGAGATCAAAGTATTAAACATTGGTTATTAGATTGTCCAACATTTAGAGATATCCGTATTAAACATTATGATTCTATAGTCCAGCTATTAAATTTTTTCAGTCAACGTAATTCCAATAGTCCTATCAATAATAATGAAATTGATAATATCAGCAGAGATAGTAATAACATTAATAGTAATAGTAACAATAGTAGTAATAACAATAGTAATAGTAACAATAGTAATAGTAACAATAGTAATAATAACAATAATAGAAATAATAATATTAGTAATGATAGCAATAGTGAAGATAATAATTCTAATTTAGATAGTAATTTAGTTAATGATAGTAATAGTTCTAATAATCCGGTGAATATTAATGTGTATGATTATTCTAGTGTGTGCAGTAAAATATTTAAATTCCTTCTTGGGGGAAGAAGTTTTAACAATATTAATTACAATTCAAGGGAATGGAAAGAACTTTGTAAGCGTCAGATTCAATCTGATACTAACGAAGGAACACCATTCTTGACGGTAACCGCGGAACTTCTAACCAAAATCATGCCTTTTGCTATTGGCCAGCAATGGTCAATGTTCAAAAGGTTTGAAGCAACATCCAAGAGCGTCAATGCTGAAGAAACAGTAAGACAGGCCAGGAGGGCCAGCGCAACCAATGGAGATCATAATTTTGTTCCATGACAAAATTTTGATCTTTGGCTCGGTGTCCCATTGGAAGTCAAATACAATTATTATACTTTAGTATGATAGTGGCTTTCTTACTTTAATTAAAATTACTAGAATACATTATACCCAATTTTTATTCATTTGTGTTTATTTAAACATATTTTTTTTATTTTTATTTTATTTTAATTTTTATATTACATGTATTATAATTTTAATTAAATTAATAATAAAGTTTAAAATATTTGATGCCGTTAAAAAAAAAAAAAAAAAAAAAAAAAAATCAAACAAGTGATTTTAATATGTCTAAAGTAAAATTATTTAAAGAATAATTTCATTAGACCTGAACAATTTGGTTTTCGAAAAAAGGAAGAAAGTATTAGTCTTTTCATTTCAATCCAAGAAATATGCCGTAGACGTCAATTAGATAATAAAGAGACATATTTGGCCTTTTTAGATCTCAGGAAAGCATACGATTCAGTCCCAATCGGTAATATTCTCCATAAATTAGATTGTTTAGGAATCCGAGGTAAGAGTTTACAATTTATTAAAAATTTATATTTAACATCTAAGGCTAATGTCAAATTAGATGGACAATTCTCGAAATCTTTTGATGTGAAGAAAGGAGTCCGTCAAGGATGCCCTCTTTCTCCTATTCTCTTTAATCTCTTTATTAATGATATATTTAGAGAGTGCGAAGATCTTGGAGTCAGTTTAGGTGACACTCGATGCTGTGGTGGACTTTTTGCAGATGATATAGTTATTTGTGCTCCAACAAGAGGATGCTTAAAAAAGATGCTTAGAAGAGTTAATGAATGGGCATTGTATAATGAAATGGAATTTAGTATCCAGAAATGTTCAACGATGGTGATTCGTCCTGAATCAATAGAAAATCAGAACAAGAGAGATCCAACATTTTACTTAGCAGGACAACCCATTCCAACTACTGATTGTTATACTTATCTTGGTGTTCCATTTGATAAGAATCTGTCCCTTAAACCAGTTATTAAAGCTCTTAATAACAAGGTTTTGAAAGGGCTTTTCTCAGTCAGTAAATTCTTAAGAAATCCTAATATTCCTATTCCCTTCAAAAAGCTAGTACTTAACTCACAAGTGATTAGCAGAGTTTCATACTTTGCACCATTACTTGGATCCAACAAAGCTAGGTCTAGGATTGCTCAGAAGCATGTTAACAAAGGAATACGATGGATTGCCGGAGTTCATAAAGCTGTATCGTTTATATCTTTATACTCTATCTCAAAAGATTTGAATATTCCTCCATTGTCAGCCAAATGTGCGTTAGCTCAGGTTAGATGTTTTAACAAATGGAAAAACTCAAATTGTATTATCTCACACCTTGTCAATTACATTCCTAAATTTAGAAAATACACGTGGTGCAAATCAAGTAGGACACTTGATAAAAAACTAAAGAAACATGGAGATGTTAAAGCAGTTAAAAACTTTTATTGGAAAGATCTCAAAGGGAATTCAATCAAAGCGCAATATTATGATGATAATAAGTTTATTGATACTAAAGATTTTATTAAATTATGTTATGAGTACCCAGAGTTTGCCTATGGCTTCTACTGGCTATTGAAAGCAAGAAGCGGATACAAGTTGGATGCTAGAGTTGCCAAAGCTGCCAAATTTGTTGATCCAGTTTGTCCTAACTACTGTCCATGTTGCAAGTGTGGAGATCAAAGTATTAAACATTGGTTATTAGATTGTCCAACATTTAGAGATATCCGTATTAAACATTATGATTCCATAGTCCAGCTATTAAATTTTTTCAGTCAACGTAATTCCAATAGTCCTATCAATAATAATGAAATTGATAATATCAGTAGAGATAGTAATAATATTAATAGTAATAGTAACAATAGTAATAATAACAATAGTAATAATAACAATAGTAGTAATAGTAATAATAGAAATAGTAATAATAACAATAGTAGTAATAGAAATAATAATATTAGTAATGATAGCAATAGTGAAGATAATAATTCTAATTTAGATAGTAATTTAGTTAATGATAGTAATAGTTCTAATAATCCGGTGAATATTAATGTGTATGATTATTCTAGTGTGTGCAGTAAAATATTTAAATTCCTTCTTGGGGGAAGAAGTTTTAACAATATCAATTACAATTCAAGGGAATGGAAAGAACTTTGTAAGCGTCAGATTCAATCTGGTACTAATGAAGGAACACCATTCTTGACGGTAACCGCGGAACTTCTAACCAAAATCATGCCTTTTGCTATTGGCCAGCAATGGTCAATGTTCAAAAGGTTTGAAGCAACATCCAAGAGCGTCAATGCTGAAGAAACAGTAAGACAGGCCAGGAGGGCCAGCGCAACCAATGGAGATCATAATTTTGTTCCATGATAAAATTTTGATCTTTGGCTCGGTGTCCCATTGGAAGTCAAATACAATTATTATACTTTAGTATGATAGTGGCTTTCTTACTTTAATTAAAATTACTAGAATACATTATACCCAATTTTTATTCATTTGTGTTTATTTAAACATATTTTTTTTTATTTTTATTTTATTTTAATTATTATATTACATGTATTATAATTTTAATTAAATTAATAATAAAGTTTAAAATATTTGATGCCGTTAAAAAAAAAAAAAAAAAAAAAAAAAAAAAAAAAAAAGGTAAGAGTCTACAATTTATCAAAAATTTATATTTAACATCTAAGGCTAATGTCAAATTAGATGGACAATTCTCGAAATCTTTTGATGTGAAGAAAGGAGTCCGTCAAGGTTGCCCTCTTTCTCCTATTCTCTTTAATCTCTTTATTAATGATATATTTAGAGAGTGCGAAGATCTAGGAGTCAGTTTAGGTGACACTCGATGCTGTGGTGGACTTTTTGCAGATGATATAGTTATTTGTGCTCCAACAAGAGGATGCTTAAAAAAGATGCTTAGAAGAGTTAATGAATGGGCATTGTATAATGAAATGGAATTTGGTATCCAGAAATGTTCAACGATGGTGATTCGTCCTGAATCAATAGAAAATCAGAACAAGAGAGATCCAACATTTTACTTAGCAGGACAACCCATTCCAACTACTGATTGCTATACTTATCTTGGTGTTCCATTTGATAAGAATCTGTCCCTTAAACCAGTAATTAAAGCTCTTAATAACAAAGTTTTGAAAGGGCTTTTCTCAGTCAGTAAATTCTTAAGAAATCCTAATATTCCTATTCCTTTCAAAAAACTAGTACTTAACTCACAAGTGATTAGCAGAGTTTCATACTTTGCACCATTACTTGGATCCAACAAAGCTAGGTCTAGGATTGCTCAGAAGCATGTTAACAAAGGAATACGATGGGTTGCCGGAGTTCATAAAGCTGTATCGTTTATATCTTTATACTCTATTTCAAAAGATTTGAATATTCCTCCATTGTCAGCCAAATGTGCGTTAGCTCAGGTTAGATGTTTTAACAAATGGAAAAACTCAAATTGTATTATCTCACACCTTGTCAATTACATTCCTAAATTTAGAAAATACACGTGGTGCAAATCAAGTAGGACACTTGAAAAAAAATTAAAGAAACATGGAGATGTTAAAGCAGTTAAAAACTTTTATTGGAAAGATCTCAAAAGGAATTCAATCAAAGCGCAATATTATGATGATAATAAATTTATTGAAACTAAAGATTTTATTAAATTATGTTATGAGTACCCAGAGTTTGCCTATGGCTTCTACTGGCTATTGAAAGCAAGAAGCGGATACAAGTTGGATGCTAGAGTTGCCAAAGCTGCCAAATTTGTTGATCCAGTTTGTCCTAACTACTGTCCATGTTGCAAGTGTGGAGATCAAAGTATTAAACATTGGTTATTAGATTGTCCAACATTTAGAGATATCCGTATTAAACATTATGATTCTATAGTCCAGCTATTAATTTTTTTCAGCCAACGTAATTCCAATAGTCCTATCAATAATAATGAAATTGATAATATCAGTAGAGATAGTAATAACATTAATAGTAATAGTAACAATAGTAGTAATAACAATAGTAATAGTAACAATAGTAATAGTAACAATAGTAATAATAACAATAATAGAAATAATAATATTAGTAATGATAGCAATAGTGAAGATAATAATTCTAATTTAGATAGTAATTTAGTTAATGATAGTAATAGTTCTAATAATCCGGTGAATATTAATGTGTATGATTATTCTAGTGTGTGCAGTAAAATATTTAAATTCCTTCTTGGGGGAAGAAGTTTTAACAATATTAATTACAATTCAAGGGAATGGAAAGAACTTTGTAAGCGTCAGATTCAATCTGGTACTAACGAAGGAACACCATTCTTGACGGTAACCGCGGAACTTCTAACCAAAATCATGCCTTTTGCTATTGGCCAGCAATGGTCAATGTTCAAAAGGTTTGAAGCAACATCCAAGAGCGTCAATGCTGAAGAAACAGTAAGACAGGCCAGGAGGGCCAGCGCAACCAATGGAGATCATAATTTTGTTCCATGACAAAATTTTGGTCTTTGGCTCGGTGTCCCATTGGAAGTCAAATACAATTATTATACTTTAGTATGATAGTGGCTTTCTTACTTTAATTAAAATTACTAGAATACATTATACCCAATTTTTATTCATTTGTATTTATTTAAACATATTTTTTTTTATTTTTATTTTTATTTTTTATTATAATTTTAATAATAAAATTTAAAAATATTTGATGCCGCTAAAAAAAAAAAAAAAAAAATTTATTAAATTGTTCTATAAGCACCCAGAATCTGCCTATGGTTTCTACTACCAACAATGGACAATGTTTTAAAGGTTTTAAGCAACAACCAAGAGCATCTATGCTAAAGAAACAGTAAGATAGGTCATATTATAGGACATTAATGTAATAATAGTAGCCTTAATAATGGAAGTAAAGCCCTCAGAAATACTAACAGCAAATTCTTTAATTCAAATCGCCCAATGCATATTGGTCTCAATAAATCTTACTTAAATTTAAGAATTACTTAGATTATTCGTATCCGATGCGGTTATGAAAACACTACCTTAATTTCTATTGCGAGTAATAGAATTATTCCTGACGGCCCTCGTGTTTGTTCATGTTAAGTTTAGTAAAACACCTAATATAATCAAGAGTGCCGACTGTCGTACTTATATGGCAAAGGGACATTATTAATGTTCCGAATATGAAGTTCAATGTTAATATTTCTTCGAATGGAGACATTATGAGTTCATGGGAGAGTTTAGTAGGCACCATACGACCACACCTGATGTTACTTTCCTTTTTTATTTCAATTAATTTTTTAGGAAGAGATCAATCCCACACAGTATAAAAATCAGAATTCATTGAATATTTATGCAACTTAAATAATTGTTTTGTTTTATTTTAAATAAAAAAAGTATTTTCTTTTTTGTTTAAAAAAAAAATAGGAAAACATTTTTATTAAGTTAATAGAAAAATGAACTCCGCATAGGGGAATCGAACCCCTGCCGCCACGGTGAGAGCGTGGAATCCTAGCCACTGGACCAATGCGGATACTAATTTTGATGATTTTTATTGATACAAGATGCATAGAAAAATATAATATTTTAAATATTTTATGAATAATATCTAATCCTTTTATAAATTGTATATTAATTACTAATGATAATAATAGTTCAACTACATTAGTATAAATTATTATAACGCAAATGTTTCACAAGAAAGGAAAAGATATAAAAATAGTGATAAAGAACAAAATGTAGAAAGAGAGGAGAGAGCTTTTCATTTATAAATAATATTTGATATTTTAGTTTTATTTTATTTTATTTTAGTTTTATTTTATTTTATTTTAGTTTTATTTTATTTTAGTTTTATTTTATTTTATTTTAGTTTTATTTTATTTTAGTTTTAGTTTTAGTTTTAGTTTAGGTTAGTTTAGTTTAGAATAGTTTTAGGTTAATAATTACGGATTTAGTATTTATTATATGTAACTCAGTTTAAATATTAATTATAAAAGAAAGAATACTTATTGTTTATTTTTATTATTTCAGAAAAGTTATATTTTATTATTAATATATTTTTATATTTACATTTTGTATTTAACTATTTATATTTATTAAATAATAACTTTCGATTCTATTAGTATTGAATGTTATTAATGTTATAATCATAATAGTAATAATAATTAAATAAAGAAACTTTAAACCAAAATCTATTTAATTATATTATTATAAAATTTATTATTTTTATTATTTATTCTTATTATTATAAAATAGAAATAAATTCAATATTATCTAATATATTATTCAAATATCATTCTCTATTGCTAACGTTCATAATTATATTTTATTTATGGTGTTTTTGAAATATACTGCATCATTATTCTAATTCTACCCACTTAAAATATAATAGAAACTACCTAATAATAAAATAACTTAATCCATAATGATCACATACACCTTACGTTAAAAGAGAGTATCTTTAAATAAATAAAATAATGTAGATCAATAACCAACCATTTTATATATATATAGTGTTTTTTTTTTTTTTATTATTATTATTATTATTAAATAATAAATTTTAAATAAAACAACTTTAGAATTTAATAATTCTTAAATAAATTATTAAAAAAAATAATAAGTTAAATCATATATTGAAATTATAATAGCAAATAAAAATAATGTTAAAATATATAACATTAATTTATTCTGTTAATTTAAATAAAAAATAACAATAATACAAGTAATGCTTAATAATAAAAAATAATAATACATGTAATATATGACAAATGTATAAAAAAAAAAAAAAAGATAAAATTCTTTATTATAAAAATTTACAATAGGTAGACAATAAAAAGAATAAAAGGAATTAATTATAATTATAGTTTATATAAATGTTACTTCTTAATTATAAAACATGTTTTTTTTTTTTTTTTTTAATTTATTGTTTCATCAAAATTTTTGAATTTGTTATTTATTAAAAATATTATTTTTAAAGAAATTACAGAAAATATTTAATTTATCTAATATAAAAATCAAAAATATAATTAATTATATATTTCAAATAATTATTTTTTTAAGTATATGATATTAAAACAAGCCTTGTTAAAAAATATAAGAAAAAAATCATCATTTTAGTTCAATCGAGGAAATTATGAACATTTAAAAATTTTAATATGTTTATTATTATTATTCGAATAATAAAACATAAAGCATAATAATTACTTAAGATGATGATACTGGAATATTAATTTCCATTTCAAGTGTCATTCTTACTAAAAATTACTTTTTACTATATAATTTATGTATTCTGACCTGACCACAAACTAAATCCATGAAACTTAACAAAACTTGAAAAGTGGGTTTCATCAAGTTATTAGGTTAGGGATAAACCTATATGAATAAATATAAATTAAGCAGCTAAGACATAAATATAAGAATTAAATCTTTGATAAGAATTAAATATATTTTGTTTAAATAATTAAGTAATATTTAAATATTAGATTGCCTAATGAACTTACTTATAAAAATATTATTTTAATAATGAAGCTTTATTTACTTTCTATACTATAATAACTAATATATAATTATAATCTTACAAAAAAAATAAAAAGTAAATTAATATTTTTCTTTTTTATTAATAATTAAGTATTATTATTATTATTTAATGGGATTAGACATTTATACCTTTAAAAAAAAAGAGAGTATTTAATTAATAATTAATAAGTTGCTGTTATTTGTTTAAATATATATGTATATGATCTTATTAAATCATTGTGTTTTAAATAATTATATTTAATGTAGTGATAGTGAAAGTATGTTGAAAATCTGTATTAATATAGATTTAAGCCTGATCTTTTCAAAAAAAAGTAGTCTTATATTCTAAGGATACAAGATTTAAGAATTATGACTCTTTATATATATTGTAATTTTCTCTAAAAGGTTAATTTATTAAATATTAAAACTGGAATATCTAACCCTTTAATGAATAAATTTTATTAAATGATCTTTCCATAATTTTAAAAAAAATATTATTTTAAAAATTTTTTAAATTTTATATTGATTTTAAATAGTTTATTTAAATATTTTTTTTTTTTAATCTTTTTTTGTACATGGGTAGATATATTTCTGCTTATTTTATATTTTTAATAAGTGATTAATTATAATGATTTTAATAATAAAATTAATAAAATAAAAAATATGTTTATAATTAATTACTATTTCTCTCAAAGTAAGCTTAGAAGTTATATTTATTATCTATTTATAAAGAAGTATATTTCTTGAATTTGATATTGACATGGGTTAGATTACTATGCTGTTAGTCAGCTTAGATTATACTTTTATGTGAGTAGTACATCACTTTTTTATCAAGGGTTGTTGTTCCGCACTGGTCCAGTGGCTAGGATTCCGCGCTCTCACCGCGGCGGCCGGGGTTCGATTCCCCGGTGCGGAGTTTCATTTTTGATTTGTAGAAATACAAATTTTTATAAGTTGTGTGATAAATGTGTAGTATTAACGCATGAATATAATTTTAATTTTATAATAGTATTTAATATATTTTTCTTTTTAATATTTTTTCTTTTAAAATTGATTTATATTAATAACACAACCATGATAATATATTTAATATAAATAAAAATTATAAAATAATAATTATTTCAATATGTAGTATCATTTAGACTCGCATAAAATTGTAATAATTAAATTTCGCTAAAATAAGCTTAATAATACTCAGTAATTGATTTTGATTTTATTATATAATAATAAAATATTCATTAATATAATATTAATATATAAATATTACAGTATACATAAATATAGTGTATATTAAATTTTAATTTTAATATTAAAGAAACAATATTTTAATTAAATAATAATAATAATAATAATAATAATAATAATAATAATAATAATAATAATAATAATAATAATAATAATAATAATAATAATAATAATAATAATAATAATAATAATAATAATAATAATAATAATAATAATAATAATAATAATAATAATAATAATAATAATAATAATAATAATAATAATAATAATAATAATAATAATAATAATAATAATAATAATAATAATAATAATAATAATAATAATAATAATAATAATAATAATAATAATAATAATATAAAATCAAATTTAAAAAAAGTTAAATAACATCATTTTATTGAACTACAACAAAATAGATAAAGTAATATCATTAATGTATTTATTATTTATGTTGTAAATCATGGTGAGTTTTTGATTTTGTTTATTGAGGGAAAAATATCATTTAACTATAACTTTTATTATATTTAAAAATGAATGATTTTTTTTTAAAAAATCTTTTTAAAAAATTATTCAAATAATTGATTATATTTCATTATTAATAATATAATAATATATAAGATATTAAAGTATATAATAAATATTGTTTCAAAAGATGTTAAATTTAGTCCACTTTCTTTTCTTTTTTTTTTTTTTTATATTACAGAAATAAAATCAAAAACCTTTGTTTAATAAAATAATTTATATTTTTAACTGATGTTACTATTTTAATTTTTTTTTTTTCCCTTTCTTAATCTAATAATTAAAAGTTTAAGAAATTAAGAATTTTTAAAAATAAATTTGCATTAAAATATTTCTTGAATAAAAATCATGCTTTATTAAAATTAAAATAAAAATGAGAATTTATTTAAAAAATAAAATATATATCATCAAGAATAACCAAGAAATTACATATATTAATCTAATTTTATTATTTTTAAAAATCTTATTATTTTCTATAATTAATAATAAAAAAGGTTAAATCATTAAATTCTATTAGTTTTAATTTATATAGAGTTTAAGTAATTAAAAAAGAAAGAATAAATATAAATACCTTGTGAAAATTATTATATCATCTGTATTATTATATTAAAATTTTGATGTTATAAATCCTTTTAGTGCTACATAATATAGATAATTTAAATAATAACTATATAGAAAATCTTGTAACAATTTATTAATGAATAATATAAATATATATAATGTAATTGTAGTACAACTGTTGTAATATTGTAATAATATAATAATAAATTTAAAAAAATTATAATACATTAAGATTCAATTAATTATACATTTTTGTATTAAATGAAAGATATAATAAACAAAGTGTATGACGAAATAAAAAGACTAATAATTATTTTGTTAATTACCAATAAATTAACCATAAAAGGTGAAAAAATGAAGAGAGAATTTTACGTTTCAAATGGAATAACCTTAATTTATAATATTTTCTTTCGAATTTAATATATTAACCATTTATGGAATAAAAAGTGACCACTAAAAAAATTTTTTTGTATATATAATAATAATAATTTTATATTGGTATGATAACCATTTTTAATGTTTTTTTTATATGAAAGTGTTTCAGTTTATATTATTATTAATATATTATTTAATGAAATTTAAAATCTTATCATATGAATAGAATTATTATATATTAATTATTTTCATAATCATTATAATAATGGTTATAATGTTATATTAATATCATACTATATATTAATATCACTTTTTCATACGATTAATATTATGTAAAATAATATAATTTAAACTTTTTGTTAATGACTTTTTATAAATTATTATGCTTTTTTTCTCCTATATCAGTAATTATCATGTTTATATTTTTGAATTACTATTTATATATGATGCTATAGTTTTTGTAAAAAAAATATTTTATTATTTTTGTATTTATCTATCAAAGCTGATTATATATAATAATGAAGTAATAATTACAATATTATCCTTTTAATTGTTAATTATTGATATAAAGATAGTATAAATTTAAAATGTTATATATAATAAATTAGAAAATATATGTTCTCATATAAAAATTGAAAAAAAATCAAGTTATTAAAATTATATATTATCAATTATCAATAGTGACTAGATACTTTTTTTCAAAAAAGTATCCCTTTATTATAAATTAATATATTAATGATAAAATATGTTATCCATTAAATTAACTATCATATATGTATTATTGATTGTGGTTAAAGGAATAAAGTTGTCTATCAATAAAGAGATAAATCATTATGATTTATATATTATTATTTTTATGCATTTATTACTTTAAAAATGAGCAAACTTTTTTGAAACATTTTATGAAATTTTTTATGAATTTTTTATTAAAAGAAGTAAAGATATTTGTGATGAATGTAACACAATTATATTAATATCGTAAATTTGACCATATAATACTAATAAAATCAATATTTTTAAATTAAATTAATATGTTAAGTGATAATCATTTCATATTAATAATATATATATGGATGATATGCAAAATAATATGACTTTTTAATATAAAATAATATAAATAAATTAATATCATAAATTTTATAAATCTATTCGTATTATATCATTCTCCTTTATTGTTCCTTTATTATCCTTTTATACATGATATCATTATAATAGTATTGTTATGGCTTTTTAATTTATTATTGTAGCAAGTAAATTAAATATAATCAATAATTACAAAAGTTTTATATATTGATAACTAAAAAAAATTAAAATTTTAATTAATATCATAAATTTAAATTAAAAATTTGAACCTTACTTTATATTAAATACTTTAATAATATGGATGAAAGTGTCACAAAGTAATGATAAAGTTAAAGAAAATTAAACATTTATATACTTAATTTTTATTGGATATTTTTATTTATTATATTTTCCATTTTTTTAATATAGAAAAAAAAAAGAGACATAATACTTAATTTTTTTTTAATATTAAGGAATGTAATAAATTTTATTAAAGTAAACAAAAATAAATAAAATAATATAAATAACATATAATAGTTTCAACATCCATATTATAATTTTATCTATGATTCAAAATATTTAATTATTATAAATTATTATTAAGGTATATTTGAAACAGTTTTTAATAATGCTCCGTTAATATTTTATTTCTGATATTAAGTAAAAAAATATTTTTTTTGCCACATATAATCATAGAATTACTTAAATTTATATTGCGGCTTTTTTTTAGAGTGGAAATTTTTTTAATGTATTTCATTAATTTAATTTGCTTAGAGTTTAACCATTCATAATCTAAAACATTTGTTCAAATATGGTTAACATTTTTTTTTTTTTTAGTAATTTAATATCCTTTTTTCACCAAAATCTTTTGATTCATATATATATTTAATTAAGAATTAATTTATTTCCTATTAATCTTAATTTAAAAAATAAAGTTTAGTGAAATAAAATTCCCATATATTATTTTTATTGAATCATATATTATGATGCTATTTGAAAGGATGAAATCTATTTTATGGAATTTTTTTTTTATGTTTTGTTTTATTAAAACATAAAAATTTATTAGATTTTCATTACAATATATATTATAGTTGTATATATTAATATTATTATATTATGTAAATAAACTGTATGTAATACTCCATTAAGTTTCCAATAAATTTAAAAAAAGGTTTTATATATTAATTTAAATAAAAATAAATGCAACATGTTGTAATTAAATTTAACATATTAATATATTAACTATATATCTCTAATATATTACATAAATACTCATAATTTCAATTATTATTTTTAAATTTCACTATTATAAAAAGTTTTATTTTTATCAGGCTAGCATTATTTATTTATTCACTATATTCCCTTTTTATATTTCATTTTTTATTATTTATTGAGAATATTAACATCATATTAATCCATAAAACTCTTAATCTCTTTTATCTTTTTTTTTATCCATTTTAAATCTGCTGTAAATAAATTAATTTATTTTAAAATTTATTTTTTTTAATTTTTCACATTTTTATCCAATATTCAAATATTGTAAAAATATAATCTTATATTTTGGATAATATTAATTTAAATATTATTAAATAAAATTTAATATTTATATTATTTTTTAATAATTAGAATTTATTATAGATTAAAATTTAGCATTAATTTCATTATTAATATTGTGTAATAGTTAATATTTACTCATTAAATTTTGTAAAAAACATATTTATTACAGTTTATAAATGATAAATTGAATTTTAATATATTGCATGTTTAACTATCGTAAAATTGAAACTAATTTAACACTAATAACTTAATTCTTTTTATATTCAATAATAAGAAATATATATATTAACAATCAACTGTTTATATAAATAGGTTTATATTACCACATTATATATAATATATTACTAAATAAATTATATTATTATATACATAAATATATAAATATATATTACTGATATATTTATTTTAAAAGTATATCATATATATAATATAAACAATTATATTTATATTGTTGGTTATTGTAAAATTCTGATATGTTTATTAATTACAAAAATTTATATAAAAGTTAAAAAATTTTACCAAAAATTATTTTTAAAAAAAAACTGACCTAATAGAATATAATTAATTTAAAAAGTTATAAACATTATATTATCATAGAGTATAATTAAAGTTCTCTTTCTCTCTCTATTTTTTTTTTTGTTTGTTAATTCTTTTAATTTTGAATTATAGAAAATACTATAAAATCCAGCAGATATAAATAATTAATTATTAAATTGAAAAATTCGATGAAATAAAAATTAAAAAATTAAAAAATGAAGAATAATACAGAAATGACAACAGAAGGATATGATAATTATTCAATACAGGCTTTAGAATTGAAGGCTGCAGAAGAAAGTATTGATTTAAAAAGTGATACAATTATACGGTGAGTGTTTAATAACATGAATATTTGTGAATGTATGAGAAATTATTCTTGGTTTTTCTAATAATTTTTCCCATATTAATAGAGAGGAATATTTATACCAAAAAAAGCAAGAAAGATTTAAAAAGACTGCTTTTGGAGTTCAAACTATTGTATCAAGAAAATTATATAGGGCTGCTAATCTTACTGTAGAAGAATATTTCAGAAAGAAGTGGAATATATCTAGAGCTCGTAAGCATATTAATAAAATAGCTTAAAAAAAAAAAAAAAAAAACTATTATTATTAGTTTATTAAGTAATATTTTTTTTTATTCAGAGGTTTACCGTTTCTTAGATGCTGCTGATGTTTTAAGACAATTAAAAGACTTTACTTTTACTCCAAGACATGAATTATTATGTAGAACACTTAAACATTATGCCAAAACGAGTGAACATATGGTTATTTTATGGCAGGCTGTTCTTGATAAAGCTAAAGATAAACTTACTTCTATTAATAGTGGTTTAATCACAAAAGTTTGGAATGAATTAGTTGCTTCAGGAAAAATTGTTCCAATAGTTCCAGAAAAGGGTGTTAGAAGAGTAAGAATCTATAAAAAGAAGACCACTCTTCCAATACCGTCATACTCTTCATCTAATCTTATTACGTCTTCTGCTTTAACAGAAATTGAAAATTCAATTAAAAATATTAATAATATATCAGAAAATTCTATAAGAAAGATAAATTCAAGGCGTAATCATGATTCTTCATCTACAACAAAAGTTCATCGTGAAAAAGAAAGTAAACTTTTTAGTAGAAGAATTAATAAATCCATTGCTGCTGATTTAGAATTCTCAGAGTCATTATTAAAACCAAATAATTCTTTACTTTTCAATACATCTCAACCAAATACTGCTAATGGTAGTGGCAATAGTGGTGGCAACCCGCAAAGTAATTATAATAATAACAATAATAATAATAATTTCTCAAATATAAAAATGGAACCACCAACTCCACCACCAGAATACATCTATAATAACAGAAATACATGGAACTGTCAATCTCTAAATAATAATTTTAATAATAACAATAATAGCAATGGTAACATGAATTATAATACCACTACCACCACCACTACTACTACTACTACTAATAATAATAATAATAACAACAACAGCAATTGTAATATGAATTGTAACAGCAACAACAACAACAACAACAACAATAATAATCAAAATTATTGTAATAATTTTAACAACAACAGCAACATTAATAATAATTATAATAATTATAATAATTATAATAACTATTATAATAATAATAATTATAATAATAATAATAATAATAATAATAATAATTATAATAATAACAATAATGATAACATAAATAATAATTTAAATTATTCCAATTATCAAAATAATTATTCAACTAATAATTTCAATAATAGCTACTATCCAAATAATAATTTTAATAATAATAATAATAATAATAATAATAATAACAACAATAATAACAACAACAACAACAATAACAACAACAATAATAATAATTGTAATTATATGAATATGAATAATAATAATATCAATAATCAAATTTATAATAATGGCAACAATAGTAATTATTGTAGCAATACTAATATGAATAATAGTCAATTATATTATACACAACAACTACAACAACAACAAGATAGTAATAACAATAATGTACCAACAGTTCATATTCATAATTCACATAATCAAAACTTTTCACCTATTTCATCAAATCAAGCTATACCAAACCAATCTATGAACAATAGTTTTAATTCTTACTCAATGAATGCTAATAATAATAATAATAATAATAATAATAATAATAATAATAATAATAATAATAATAATAATAATAATAATAGTAGTAGTAATAATAATTCAAATCCATTTTATGGTATGAAAAATAGCATTTCAAATAATTCACAAATTAATTCACCACCCAATAGTCCTAATAATATTAATTCTAATAACTATAACCAATACAACAACAATAACAACAATCGCCCATTCTTTAATAGTCAACCTCCTTATCCACAACAAATACCAAATAATAATAGTAATAATGCTAATTATCAATATAATTGTTGTGATAATAATAATAATAATAATAGCAACTATTTGAATTGTTCTTATAATAATAATTTTAATAATCAACAAAATAATAATTGTGTTTCACAACCACAACAAAACATGAATAATTTTAATGAAAGACTACCTATAAATAATAATAGTAATAATGTACGTGTTAACAACAACAACAACAACAATAATAATCATAGTAACAATCAACAAAATAATTATATAAATGGTAATCGAGGTGTTGAACAATCCCCAATGTTAAGTAATTTTAACAATAATGCACATAACTCTTTTAGTGGAAATTGCAATAGTAATAATATAGTATCAAAAATGCCTAATAATGATATAAATAATAGTAACAACAACTGTAATAATAACAACAATAATAATGATACAACAAAGCATGGTTCCGATTCTGATGACAAAGCCAGATTAAAATATATTTTGGGTTGGGAATGAGTAAAATTTACATATACCATCATTCGTAGCTGAAAATATTTTTAGGGAATATTCAATTAGAGTAATTGAAATTAACTATAAAATAATCTTTTTATTTTTAAATTAATTGTTACTCAAAACATCATAATTATATATAATTATCTAAATCTTTTGATTTACAGTCATATTTTATTTTTTATAGTTTATAAATAAATAAAAAAATAAGTAATAGAATCTTCAATATTTTAATACCACTATTACTATGGAATTTTATTATAACCATATATTAACTTTTAGAAGTTTATAATATTATATAGTATTGTTATAATCTTTTAATTCATCTTCATGTAAATAATACTTTTTTTTCTTTATGAATTTTTATGCATAAATAAAAAGTAAAATTAATATTAAAATAAGCTTGATGAGAATTAATGAATTTTAATAAAAAAAAATTTATTAGGTTAATTATTTTTTAATTTCTTTTAAATTCATAATAAAAAGCATTCCACATTATCAGTCAATAAAAAAAAAAATTGACATTATTATTATAGTAATAAATATTAAAGCATCATATCCTATTGATTAGCATTACAAATAAAACTAAAAAAAAAAAAAAAGTTGTGTTTATTTAAATTCTTATTGTTATTAGGATAGTTATAATAATAAAAAAAATATATATCAAAAAAATAAAATTTAAATCAATAATATATTGAAAATAAAAACAATATAATAATAATATATGATAATGTGAAATATAATTATATTTCTATATAGTTAGGATAGTATAATATAAAAAAAAATATAAAAAAGTATTAAAAAAAAATTAATTAAAAATATTATATTTAATTATATAAAATTAATAATTATTAAAAAAACTGGTAATAAATAAGCTTATTAGTAAATAAATAAAAATGAAAATAATATTAATAATAGTAAACAATAATTAATACTAGTAATAAAACAATTAAAAATATATACATCTTTATCTTAAAAAAAATTAATACTTTATTCAAAGTATAAATTAATTTTTAATAGAAAATCTTAATTAAAATTTAATATTTCATTTATTAAATTAAATTATTAATAATATTAGATATTCAACAGTAATTATTAGATTTTAACAAAATAATAGTCATTTATTGACTCAACTCTTTTGTAATTTTTGTAATTTATTAAGCAACTAGAAATGTCTAGGATGTTTTAATATTCCTTATAGTGTAGCTAAATTATAATTATACTCTTAATAATAATAAAATATGAAGTAATCTTAAATTATTTATAACATATCCTATTAATTAATTTTAATGTAATAGTATACCTTAAAATTTAAATTAGTATATAGATATAATAATATTCAAAATATTTTATTATATAATAATAATTATTTTGGTACTGTTTATTATTTTTGTATATACTCTTTTATCTAATTATTTTAAATATAATTATATTTAACTATTTTTTTCTTAATTTTATTACCATTTAAATACTTTTCCATAACAGTTCAACAATAAAGTATTTAGTGTATATAATAAAAAAAGATCATTTAAAAAAAAATCTTTTCATAATTATTATTATAAATCAATAATGACTATGGAGAGTTTTTTTTTCTGATGTGTTATTTTATTATTGAAAAAAATTAATAATTAAAGTTTTTTAATATATATGTTGTTATATAATTTTTTCATTTTTTACCATTTTTATTATATTTTAGTTATTCTGATAAAAAAAAATAATTAATAATTGAAACACTTTAAAATTAATAAATTAAATTTTAGGTAATTAATTAGTTTTTATTGAAATCTATAATAAATAAAGTTTTTATACCAAATAGAATCTTGTAAAAATAATAAATTCTTAATATTGTAATATATACTACCATATATTATATAATATATTTTTTCAATTTAAAAGAAAAAAAATAAATCATTTTTATCACCAAAACCTTTTATATCATATATATAACATATTCAATTAATTAGGCATTAAAGTTTTTTAATTTATTATTAATTAATTTTTTAGATAATAAATACTTATTATATATTATTAATATATAATAAATAGATTATTCTCCAATTGGTTATAACTTTGCATTTTAAATCCATCAATACATTGATTGATAAATATTATAAAAGGATGAAACAATATATCTTTTATAATATTATTAATACTGTTAGATATAGATCATTATTACAATATAACCTAAAAATATAGGAACACTATATTATAATAATAATATGTAAGTATCTATCATTTTGTAATTTATCAATATAGCTTTTTTTGATAGTGAAGTGGAAATTTTATTCGATAATATATAAATTAAATCGTAATTATTTGTATGTTTCAGTTTCAGTTTTAATTAGAAAATTTTATGACGGTAGATAATAATTAAATATAATATTAATATAACTTTTATAACAAACAATTATATATAAAATTTGTATTATTTGTTAATGATATCAATCCATAATAAGGTCATTGGTTGCTATGTTGTATATAATTTTAAAAAATTAAAAGTCTATATAAATTAAATGAAAAATAAATTTTAGTTTTATCAATCAATTTAATGAAAAACTTTGATATAAAGGGATACTTTTATTTTTTTTTAGTTATTATTTATTGAAGAAAATAAATAAAAATATTTATTATTATTATATCATTTTCATTAATGTTTTATATTAAACTCTAATTAAATATAAAATGGTCAAAAACAATCTTTTTTGTTTGACTTTAGTAATTTATTCTTTGATTCTATTTTTACTGTATAATAACCGCAAATATATATTAATGATAATATTAAAAATTGATATTTTTAATATCATGTTCAAACCTTAATTTATAATAAAATATGAAAATAATTTACTATCTATAATTGATTTTGGATAAAATTATATTATTAAAGGAAAAAATAGGTTAGTTATTAATCAAACTTTATTTATTATAAGTTGGAAAATATTTTATTAATTTTTCTTATTTTATAGTCTTCAATTAATATTAAAAAATAGTTAAAACTATCTATTTACATTAATAATATTTTTAATTATTTCACCATTCTGACTATATTTTTTTCACATAATATAATTTACTATAAATTTTTTAATAATAAAGAGATTTTTATAAGAACTAGATAAAATAATAATATAAAAATGGTAAATACTCAATTATACATTTTTTTTCTTTTTATGGTGATGAAGAACTTTAAAATAGAAATTAAAAAATAAGTATGATATTATATTATGATTTACATGATAATAAAAGCATAGATTTTTATCATAAATCTTATTTAATATTAATATGTTATTAATTCTCATTTAAGTATTAATTAATATGATTAAACTATATATTAAAAATTTCATATAGCATGGTTTATGATGTCATGCTACATTGTTTCATGATATTAAATTATAAAATTCCCACTACTTAATAATAATCAAGGGATAATCTTAAAATATTTAAAAATATATAAAATGATTAAAATATATTATTAATATTATTTTAAACTTTTTTTTTTATAAAAATTTTTAATTTATTCTTAATATTATTCTTAATTAAATATTTTCCTTTTTATTTCTATTTCTAGTAATGATTCCTAAACGGTTTATTATATCTTATTGATGCAATTATTTAATTAGGAAAATAAAATTTCAAATTCCATATAGTGAAAATTTTGTCAATTTAAAATTGAATCATTAAAATATACACAATTTTATAAGTAGTATTTTTAATTATTTAATTTATTGTAATATATATTTTATATTGTACTATAAGAATGGAAAAAGATTTACACTTTATATACGAAAATCAATAAATTAATTATAAAATAATGTCTTTTTCTTAATTAATATATAATTTTTTATTTATTAATTTTATCCACTATTCTATATTAAATCTATATATTTCAATTATTTGTATTAACAGAAATATGTTATTAACTAATATTTTATTATATACTTTTTTTTATTATTATTGATTAATGGATTATTATTAAATATGAAATTGTTTAGACTAGTAGTGATCAATTTCTAACATGAAAAACATTAAAAGTTAAGAAATGATAAGATAGGTTACTAATAATGCTGGTAATAACTTCGTTTCTTGAAAAAATTTAATCACATAGTCACGACGATTAGAAAGTAAATATGTATTTTTTTATTATATTATTACTATATAAAAATTTATTTCTTAAATATTAAAACATAAAATATGGTAATTTAAAATAATGAATTAACACCACATAAAACTACTATAAATAAAGCTAGTTATATAAATAAATACTTAAGATTCGATTTTAAGTTAAAATTTAAATATTTATAATCGAAAAAAATATTTAATGGCTATATTTAATATGATTACATGAAATGAGTGTATTTTAACTCTTGACTTTAAAAATATTGATAAAATATTATTTTCATGTAATCATTTAAACTTTATTAAAATTATCCAGAAATATTCAAACCTTCAAATAATTTCTCAAATTAGCTCTGTATATTTTTATAATTACATATTATAAACTCTTTTTTCATTTTGTTCATATAAAATAACTTTTCTTATTTCAATTTTATTATTAAATATGGTCATAACAACAAATAAAAACACACTATAAAATAATGAATCTTAAAATCATAATTTATTAATAATATATTTATATTTTCAAATCATTAAAACCTTTAAAACTTTTTTTTTTTTCATTTATTTATTTAAAAATTCAATATTTTTTATTACTATCATTTATAACACTGAAAATATTTACACATAATAAAAAAATATAAATATTATTATACAAGCAAAACTTTTTTAACATTCTGAATAAAATGTATGTAATTATTATTAATTCCCTTTGGCAATTTCATAATTTCAAGTAGATAAAAAATATTCTTATATATCTTTATATTTTTTTAATATTATAAAATTTTAATATAATAAAAAAAATACATATAATATATATATAAATTGTATTATTTTTTATCTATTAACAAAAATTATTACTTATTTCATTCAAATATTTTTCTTTTTTTCTCTTTATTTATTTTTCAATAATTATAAAATGTACAAAGATAATTTATATTTATTAGTTAATTATATTTAATTTCTTTAAATAACAAATAATTCTATTTCTGTGTATTAAATTATATATATAAACAAACAAATTTTTTTCCTCCTCATATATTCTTTAAAATTTTTTATAACTTTAAATTACGAATTTCGGTTTAATAATCAACCAATAAAATAAGAATAAAATATTCAATTTATTATTAGCCAGTAAAATCAAAATAAAGTACACCTTTTATTAAAATATTTTAAAAACAGAAAATAAAATTATAATTGTCCATTTTTTAATTGTAAAACGATTGTATTGTAATAGTAAGTAGATATAAAGGATTATATTATTAAACATTACAAGTTTTTATATAAATTCTTAATATATAGCATGCATATTTGAATATGATTATTAATTTCTATTATTTCTTCTAACCATTATTCCTGTATAAGTAAAGGAAATTTTTTAAATAATTCTTTTTATATATATACAAAATATTCTACTTTATTATTTTATTTATTGTTAATTATCACTAGGCTTATTGCCATAAAGATATAATATAAACAATAATAATAGTAGTAGTAGTAATAAAAGAAAAGCAACTAAATAAAGAAAGTTTGAAATCTGTGTTTTGTTTTAATTATTTATAACTATTCAATTTCTTATTAAACACTTACAAAAAGAATATATGTTAAATTTTACAGTTTAAAAAGTATACATAAATAAATACTCTAAAAAAAAAATAGTAAAATTAATAAATTAATTCAAAATGTCATCAAAAAGTAATAAAAGTAATGTGGATGACATTAATTTTCCTGCAATACAACTTCCAACGAATTTTCATATGCCAACCGATTATGATACTTTACGACAATTACTCGATCATAACCATCAACATCACTTTAAAACAATAAATGAAATGTGCTATGGTTGTGATAAATTAGAAAATGATAATACTATTTATAATATCCAAAATAATGAGGATATAAACGAAAAAATTGAACATATTCAGCCTCAAAATCATGAGCATTTATGTTCACTTCATGCATTACAATTTTATCCTTGCTTAGAAGATAATATGGAAATTATCGGTGAATTTAGTAACTATACTGATTTAGATGATACTTTTGTGGAAAAGAATACTGACAAAGAAGATAATGTTACTGCTGGAGTTTTAAATACCAATATACCAACAAAAGCAGAAAATGTAACGGAAAAGCAACAAATTAATACAACAATATTACCAGCATCTACTCCTCCTGATACCAAAATTACTACTAAAATTAATGATACTATAGAACAATCCAATAAGAACTATTTAGTACAGCCTAAAGATAACTATCCAATGTACATACCAAACAACATTAATGATAACATTTTAATTTCCGTTGGTAATTTTAATAGTATTGAAGATAGTATAGATAAACAAGTAATTGATAATTTAATAAAAAATCATGAACATCATGAACTTAATAAATCTGATTACAATGCATTAGACAATTTACCTCTAATAAATAATCAAAAACTAAATCAAAATATTATTTCAGATAAATTAACCTATTCCGAATCCTTAACGGTAAGAATAATAATTTATATTTTTATGATAACAATAAATCATAATGATATTTATATATAAAGTATAGAAAATTTAATTAAAAATAAAAAATCATAAAAATAAAATATATGTATATATGAATAGAATTATATTATGATAGTAAATTAACAGCAATAGAGTTGTTGTTATAATTATATAATGATGATAATAACTAAAATAATAAAAATAATAATAGTAATAGTATATTAATAATTTTTATTATATATAATAGACCTCTTCAGCATCAAGCTTATTAGAAAAAGAATCACCAAATGTACTTAATACCTTAAATATAAAGAATAACAATCAATTAATAAGAGATCAAGAATATTTGATGAATAACAATCTGGATATTAATTCTTATTCTTCTTCAACACCTATTCAAAATCATGATGAATTAACTAGTACAATGACATCAATGATTTACAATGAAACTGATCCACATCCATTATATGATAGAAAAGACTTGCCTGATATCCCCAATAATAATAGGAGTTCCATATTCAAACAACAAAAATTAACCTCTTCCTCAAATTCAATTGATAATTCTATTAAGGTTTCTAATTCACTGCTTAATGTAAATAATCCTCTTTTAAATTCACCATTAAATCAATCCTTATTAGATATCAATTCATCCAGCACAACCAGTTTATCATATCCATTAACAACGAATCCTTTAAATACCGAAGTTTCTTTTAAAAATCAACCATCAAATATTACATCTTCTTCATTAGTTCCTCCTCTTCTTAATTCTAACACATCGTTAGTTCCAACTATTCCTAATACTAAAATAGCACCAGCCATATTATCAAAAACTGAACAAAAACTTATTAATATTGCACCAAAAGAAACAAAATCGAGATTTACTAGCATTGCAAGAACCCTTGCACCACCACTAAAAGCTCATCCTCATAAAACTTATGTTAAAAATACTACTATTAGAAATAAACCTTCTACTATCGATCCCGAAGAAAAAAGAAGAAGAAATACTGAAGCTTCTGCTAGATTCAGAGCACGTAAAAAATTTACCGAAATTATGTTAAAGCAACAAACTCACGATTTAAGTTGTAAATGTTGTGAATTGGAAAAACAATTAGCTGAAGCCAAAAGAGAAATTTATTGGTTAAAACAATTATTAATTGCAAAAAACCAGTCTTAAATTAGAAAAAAAAAAAAGAAAGAAAAAAACTGACTTTCTATAGAGATTGATAAAAAAAAATAAAAAAAAAATATATCATTAACTTATATAATACATAATACAAATAGATCCTGTAGCTTTCGTCTTTCATTAAAATATAGATTTTTGTAATTCATAGTCTTAATTTATTTAATTTATTTATTTATTTATTCATTTAATTTATTTAATTTATTTATTAAATTTGTTTAATTTATTTAGTTTATTTATTTAAACAGTATTAATTAATTTAACTATTTAAGCAGCCTACATATTTAATAAGCAAATAACAACTTTATCTATAATAAAATAAAAAAAAAAAAGAATTGATATTACCACAAATATATATACATATATATTAAATAAGAAGAAAAAAAAACATATTTATCTATATTACAAATTTATTATTTATTTCATAAGAATAAAATGATTATTAATACTATAACTTTTTAAACATTTTATATTTATTTCTAAATGCATAGTTAAATTTTTAACAAGTAATATGTCAATAAATGACATTTCTAGCACCATTAATATATATTTAAAAAATGATAATAATAAATGGAAACTATATATTAATTCTATACTACTTTTCTTTTTTAATATATTGTAAAATAAAAGGTTTTATTTATATAAAATATCTATATTATAAAAGTCTTAATATCTATTTTCAATAAAATATTAGACATTATAAATATTATAATTTATATCATATCCTTTAGCCTACTTCAATTTTCCCATGAAGATAATAATAATTTGAAATTGAAATTATATTAATATAGCTTTTTCCTATAATTGATTTAATTATAAATTACCTTTTTAAATTAAAAGTTTTTTTTTTTAGCCTATCAAATAAATAATTCTTTTTAATCTAATATTAAATTTTAATTTAATATGGAGAAGTTTTTTATCCAATAATATTTTGTCTTTTCTAAATCAATAAGAAATAAAATTGAATTATCAATTTTTTATATTATTTGGATTATATAAAAAAAAAAGTAAAAGAAAAAGTTATATATCAAAATGACTGATTCATTATTAACTGACTATGATGCTGAACAAGTAATAATTTTTACTGAAAATAGTAATTTTTTTATTATAATATATAATAAGCTATGCTAAATATTACAATAAAAATTTTATTAATTATTTTTCTTATATATAAATCTCACCATCAAATCTTTTTTTTTTTTTTCATATATAACATTGGTGTAAAATGAATAATTCATTTATCGAAATAATATCAAATAACATTTACTTAAATAATAAACATTGAATGGGGAAAAAATAAAATAAAATAAAATAAAATTTAAAAAACGAATTCTTTTTAAATATATAAAAGGCTAGATTAATGCAAGAAATGTGCATTATTGTTGATGAAAATGATAAGAGAATTGGTGCTGAAACCAAGAAAAACTGTAAATACATATATAAAATAATAATTTTAATTAAAAAATAATGAATACTTTTTTTTTTTCAATATTATTTATATATATATTATTATTATATTGTATTACATTATATTTTATTATATTCATTTATTATTTTTTTTTTAATATATTTCACAATAAATTTTATACTTATAATACAATGTATGTTTTTTTTTTTTTTTTTTTTTTCAAAATGATAATATATATGATATATATGTATATAAAAAAAACTTTATGATAAAAAAATTACTCTAAAACTCGAAATCTATTTCATAATATTATATCTCTTAATACAAAAATTTTTTTTTTTTTACAATATATTTATAAAAAAGGTCACTTAATGGAAAATATTAATAGAACCAATATTCTTCACCGTGCTTTCAGTGTTTTCTTATTTGATAAAACTGGTGAACGTTTATTGTTACAACAAAGAGCTAAGGAAAAGATTACTTTCCCAGAATATTTTACTAATACTTGTTGTTCACATCCATTAAATATTAAAGATGAACTTAAAGAAGATAATCAACTTGGTGCTAAAAATGCTGCTATTAGAAAATTAGAACATGAATTAGGAATTCCACAAGATCAAGTAATTAGTTTAATGTCAATTAATTTTATATCAACAAAAACTCTTTATAAACTTCTTGAATTTTCTTAATTATATTAATTATATCTCAATTTTTAATAAAGATCAATATTGATGATATTCACTTTTTAACAAGAATTCATTACTTAGCTCCATCTGATGGTATTTGGGGTGAACATGAAAGTAAGCACATAATAATAGAATCTTCTTTTGGATAATACAAAAAAAAAAAAAAATAACAATTAAAAAATAAATTTTACTAAATATTTCAATCATATTATATATATATATTTCTATCAATTGGAATTCAGTTGATTATATTTTCATTATTAAAGCTGATGTTGAATTAAATGTTAATCCAAATGAAGTTATGGATATCAGATATGTTACTAAAGATGAACTTAGAAAAATGTTCAAAAATCAAGGTAATAATAATAATAATAATAATATTTTTTATCAAAATAAGAAAATTAAATAAAAATATATACTCTAATATTTTATATTATGTTTGTTGCCAAATAATACAACAGGAGAAACTGGTGTTAAACTTACTCCATGGTTCCAATTAATTGTAGAAAATTTCTTATACAAGTGGTGGGATAACATTGATAATTTAGATAGTCAAAAGGATATGACTATTCACAGATTAATTTAATTAAACAAATTTAAAAATTATTTCTTTTCTAAAAATTATAAATACTAATAATTATTGTAAAATCTATAAATTTATAATAATTATTATTATTTATAATTTTTGGATAAGAAATAATTTTCTTCTACTCTATTTTTATTGTTTATAAAAATACACTCGCGCATTTATATTAAATAAGGAAAAAGGATATTATAAATAAGATTTCATAATTATTATTAATAAAGGCTCGCAAATAATTATAATTAAAAAAAAAAAAAAAGTTGTTTTTTTTATTTTTTTTTTTTTATTTTTCATTGTATTGTGTTTTATTTTTTTTTTTTTTTTTTTTTTTAAATAAAAATTAATTTATTTCACCAAATAGAAAATATTTTTTTCTATTATATACTAAAACAAATTTGATTTTTCATGTTATAAAAGGATCAATTTTCCACATGCCAAACTCCATATGAAATATAGAGGCAAAAAAAAAAAAAAAAAAAATTGTAAGAATAATAAAATATTTCATGATTAAATTCATTAGTAAATAATAAGAAAAAAGAATTATATAAATTTTTTTATTAGAAAATATCAATCCTTTTAAAATAGGAAAAAACTTTTATACTATATATAAATTTTTTTATTAGAAAATATCAATCCTTTTAAAATAGGAAAAAACTTTTATACACCCAAGATAAAATATATAAATATATATAAAATTATAAACTTTTATTATGATTATGGACAGAAGTTTCAAATTAATAAAATTTTTTATAGATTTTTTTTTTATTTATTAACTTTATTGTATTTTTTTTTAAAAAAAAAAAAAAAAATTATTAATAATAGACGATAAAGGATATATTATATAGTAGTATGGTATGATCTATTTTTTTTTTTTTTTTGTGTGTGTGTGTGTATATGTATATGTGTTTTTTTTTGTTTTTTATCTTTTTTTTTATTTTATTTTTTTTTTTTTTTTTTTTTTTTTGTTTATTTGTTTGTTCTTTACTTTTTAGTTTTTGTGTTTAAGAAAAAATAGTAAAAAAAAAAAAAAAATGACTTATCACTCTTCAATTTCTTCAGTTGAACTTCTGAAATCATTAAGTCCATTTTGATTAATTTTCTTACGATCTTCTTGATCTCTCTTCTTACGAGCTTCAATTTCACTAATCTTCTTTTTGGCATTAAGAAGTTTTTGGAAAGCTTCTTGTTCTTGTTGTTTTTGTAATTCACGACGTTGACGTTCTTGTTCACGTTGTTTTTCCAATTTACGTTGTTCAAAATCTTTTAAATTTGTGGAACGAAGTTTATAAGTGTACTGACTTGATGAAGAGGTAACAGAAGAATTAGATGGGGTTGGAGAAGCAGATCTAAAAGATGGAGAAGATGGACGATAGAATTGTGGAGAGTTAGAACGTATTTGATTACTGTCAGAATCGCTCTTTTGTTTAAAGAAATTAGCACGGTTTGAAACAGGAGAGACACGGCCATTATTGAAAAGGAAACCTGTATCTTTGTTAACACCAGCTTCACGGATTTTTCTTCTTTCTTCTTCAAGAGCTTCAAATTTAGCACGATTAATTTGACCAATGGATGGTGAAACACGACCGTTATTGAAAAGGAAACCAGTATCTTGGTTAACACCAGCTTCACGAATTCTTCTTCTTTCTTCTTCGAGAGCTTCAAACTTTGAACGATTAGCAACAACAGATGGGGAAACACGACCGTTATTGAAAAGGAAACCGGTATCTTGGTTGACACCAGCTTCACGAATTCTTCTTCTTTCTTCTTCGAGAGCTTCAAACTTTGAACGATTAGCAACAACAGATGGGGAAACACGACCGTTATTGAAAAGGAAACCGGTATCTTGGTTGACACCAGCTTCACGAATTCTTCTTCTTTCTTCTTCGAGAGCTTCAAACTTTGAACGGTTAGCAACAACAGATGGTGAAACACGACCGTTATTGAAAAGGAAACCAGTATCTTGGTTGACACCACCATTACGAATTCTTCTTCTTTCTTCTTCAAGAGCTTCAAACTTCTTCTTTTGTTCCTTCCACTTTTCAACCTTTTCTTTATCACGATTGATAGCTTGTTCCTTCTTTATTTCTTCTTCCTTTTTACGTTGACTTTCTTTTTCTTCAATTCTCTTTTTAGTAGCAAAAGCCTTTTGGAAGGCAAAATCTTCATTTTTAGCGATATTCATTTGACGATTCTTTTCCTTTTCCTTTAACATTTCTAATCTCTTCTTTTCAAAATCAGAAATAGCCTTTCTATCCATGTTATTGCTATTAATAAGATTTAAAGTATTTTGATTTTCTTCATCAACAATAACCTTCTTTTCCTTAGCTTCTAACTTCTTTTTAGCTAAAAGAATTCTATTCATGGCTTCTTCATTTCTCTTCTTTTCTTCTTCTTCCTTCTTTTGTTTTTCCTTTAATTGAGCTTCCTTCTTCTTTTGTTCAAATTCCTTTAACTTTTCTTCTTGAATTTTTCTTTGTTTAGCAATATTTAATTCTTGTTCATTCTTCTTTCTTAATTCTTCTTCTTTTCTTTGTTGAATTTTCTTTTCTTCAATTTCCTTAGCCTTTAAAGTTTTTTGGAAGTTTTCTTCTTCTTCTTGTTTAATCTTTAATAATTTCTCTTGTTCCTTCTTTAATCTTTCCTCTTCCTTCTTTCTTTCTAATTCTTTGGTCTTTTGTTGGGAAATTTCCCATTGTTTCTTGATTTCTTCTTGTCTTTGTAATTCAATTTCACGTTCCTCTTGTTCTTTCTTTAATTTTTCTTTTTCCTTTTCTAAAAGGATATTCTTTGCCTTTTCAATCTTTTCAAAAGCTTCTTTTTCCTTTTGCTTAGTAAGTTCAATTTTTTCTAATTCTCTTTGTCTAGCAGCTTCAGCCTTATTAAGTTCTAATTGTCTTAATAAAGCTTCTCTAATCTTATGACGTTCACGTTCTTCTTGTTCTCTTAATAAGTACCTTTATAGCAATGGTAGGAATATATTGTTATTAATACATCATGATTAAATTTTTATTTTTAAAATTGTCTTTCTTAAAAGTTTTTATACAGAATTTAAATATATATATATTATTTAACTTATCAATATGATACTTACTCTTGTTCTCTTCTGCTTTGCTCTAAAGCATATCTATCCTTCTTTTCATCATTAGCCTTCTTAACATTTACAATATTTTCATCTTTCTTTATTTCTTCCTTTTCTTCTTCTTCCTTTGTTGATTCTTCAATATTAATTTCTTCTTCTTTTTCATTCATTTCTTCTTCTACTTCATCTTCCTTTAATTCTGGGGTTTCTGAAATTTCATTAATAACTGGACTCTTGATTTCTTCTTCATTTGGTAATTCTGAATATTCAACTGGTTCTTCTGAAGCCTTTGGTAATTCTGAAACTTCAGTAGCTTCTGGTAATTCAGTTTCTTCTTCTGGTTGTGGTTCAGATTCATTTTGTTGTTCTGTCAATTCTGGTGATGAATTTGATTCAATTGGCTTTAATTTTGGTTTTTCCATTATTTCCTTTTGAAGTTCTTGTTCCTTCTTTAATTCTTGTTCTTTTCTTAATTCTTGTTCCTTAATTTTTAATTCATGTTGAGTTGGCATAGTATCAAATTTATTTAAAACTTCAGTCTTAAAAACTTCTTCTTCTTGCATTAAATTACTTAAAATTTTAATAATTTCATCAATAGTTGGTCTCTTAGAAACATTCTTATTCCAACAATTAGTAATAAGTTTTTCGAAATCTGGATGTAAAACCTTTCCCTTCATAGCCGGTCTCTTGTTTTCAAAAAGAATAGCTTTTTATATTAATTAATAAAATATTTGATATTAAGTATATATATACATTTTTTTTTGTTTTTGTTTTTTTAAAACAGCACAAAATATAAATTTATATTTGTATCATTTATATTATATTAATAATCATAGAATTGGAAAATATTTATATATATATATATATTTTTTTTTTTTTTTATTATTCATAGAGTAAAATAAATAAATTAATATACTTACAACAAATTAAACTAGCATCTGAAGTATCTTTAATTTCAGTGGCCCATGGTTTCTTTAAATATGCTAAATAATAGAATATGAAACCAAGACTGTAAATATCATCCTTTTCGTTATATGGAGTTGGGTTCTTACTTCCTAAGAATAACTCTTCTAATTGAACAGGAGATAAAAATAATGGAGCAGAATAAATACCATTGGAACGACATGGGTCATTTACAACAGAAAAACCATAATCAGATATATATGGTACATCACCCTTCATTACAATATTTGAAATTTTTAAATCATGGTGGAAAATGTCATATTGATGAAGAGTACGAATACCTTCAGTAATTTTCATAGCAATTTCATATCTTTTCTTCCATGGAAGATCTACATGTTTTTCAATATATTCTTGTAAATTACCATCTTCGAAATAATCCTAAAAAAACAAATAAATATATATGTATATACAAGACATTATCAAAACATATTATTATATTAATATTAATATTTTAAATATATATATAAAATATGATAAAAATTAATTTATTTTTATAAAAAAATAATATAGAATTTTTTTATAAATAGTATTTACAACAACAATTCCTGGGAAATTATTGTTTCTTCTTTCAAAATGAATTTCTTTAACAAATCCTCTAATCTTGACAAGATTAGTATTTTCCTCGAGTTGAATTTCTTTTAATTTCTCAACTTCTGCATCTAACAAAGTTGGCCAATCCTTTTTAGCCAATGATTTTCTTGGAAGTAAATATTTAATAAGAGCTTCATTATTATTAAATTTAACTAAATCTAAAACACTAGTTGAAGTAAATATAGATTTGTTTTTTGAAGAAGTATCTTTTATTATTTCTGAAGCTTCACAAATCTTGATAGTATCGACGGTCATTTTGGTTTACTTGCTTTATATATAAAAATTCTATTTTATTTAATTGACTAAAAATAATATTGTACTAATAGTTTAATTAATTTATTTTTTTTTTAACTATTTAGTTAAAAAATATTAATACGACTATAAAGTAAAATTTATTGTGTTTTTCTCAAATATTTATATTTAAATATACTTTAATTTTTGCTGTTTTAAATATATTGTTTTAACTTTACAAGTAATTAAAAGATATATAAAATAATAGATATTAAATATTTTGATTTTCCTTTGTGAATATTTATTATATTAATAGAAACAATAATTTTAAAATGTTTTTTTTTTTCTTTTAAATATTAATAAATAGTAAAAGGATATTTTGAATAAAGTAAAATGAAAATAAATATTATCGTTGTTATTATTTTTGAAATTATTTATTAAATTACAATATTCTTTTTTGAATTTTATATTTTTTATATTTTACTATTGAAATTATTGAAATTTACTATTATAATTACTTTATTTTTAAATTTTTCTTTTCTTGTTATATAAAATAAAAATAATTGTATTTCTTGATATAAAAAATATAAATTACTTTTTTGAATAAAAAAAAAAAAAAGAAAAAAGAAAAAGAAATTAGTGGATATTTAAAATAAATGAATATATTCGTTGTAGAATAGAGTAGTCTTATGAATATTGACTTTACAATAGAGTTGTTAAATTTTACAAATTTTAAAATATTTATTACAATGGTTTCTTTTTAATATACAGTCGAGGATGAAGAATATAATTTTATAGGTCTGTGCTTATTTTTATTATTTTACACTCTTTTCTTTTATATAATATTGCTTTGTTAATATATATTTGGTTACAGAAAAAAGTGTATAGGATATGGTCGTTATTTACTCTTTTTTTTTTCTCTGATTAAAAAAAAAAACGATAAATACAATGAATTATATATTTGTAGTTCGATAAAATAAATATAGTTGATGTTGTTGTTGTTGAAGTAACTTTGAATTCTTTCTTAAAAAAAAAGGGAATATTTCATAGAAAAAAAAGAAAGAAAGAAATACTTAAAAATATAAATATATATTGATTTCTTTTTCCTTTTCTTTTTCTTTTTTTTAAAAAAAAAAATATATCTATTATAATATATTCTTTTTTTTTTTTTTTTCTTTTAGTTTATTTTTAAATAATTTTTTTTTAAATTTCTTTAAAAAAAAAAAAAAAGTAAAAAAAGTGTTAAATTCTTTAACAATTTGTTACATTCATTTAATGTATTACAATTTAAAAATAATGTATTACAAATATAATTATTATATAATAAATTGATTAATAAAATTAGGTAAAACTATTTAATTTTTTATTTAATATATTATAAATACAACCAAATTGCTATTATATTTCTTCTTGCCATTTAATTAGCATAAAATAGTATTAGTATTTGTTGTATTAAATTTTATAAATAGCTCAAATAACAACAACTTTTAGTTACCATACTTTCTTGGTAAACCAAATCTTTATATGCAATAAAGTTAGGCATATTAAAAAAAAGATAATAAAAAAACCACCAACTATAAAAATATTAATTTATATATTAAATTTAATTTATCATTTAAAAAATAGATTAATTTTATTAAAAATCATTATTAGGATTACACAATACAAATTGTATTTAAATAATAAAAGCCATCATATATTGAAATATAGTTTATTATATTAAATTTCATTACATGACATTAAAATAATTTTAATATAGATGATTTAATTAAACTAATATATTAGATTATAATAATAATAATATAAAGGTTATACCAAAAAAAAATTAAAAATAAAATCAATTTTTGTTAATATATTGAAATAGTATTAGTATTCAATATATTTCATATATTAACTTATTAATTCATTTTATAATAATATGTTGAAATATATTAAATATATATATAAATGTTGATAATATAAAGTTAATTTTTTATAATTATTGAAAATATAACAATTATGATTATTACCATATTTGGTTCTTAATAATTATTATTTAATTTAATTAAAAACTTGAAAAAAAATAGTCAAAAAGACAGTCGTAGGTTCACTATCAATATATATGAAATAAAATATGATTTTTAATGCATTTGCCATAAAATATTAGATATAGAAAGCCATTCAAAAATATAAATATAAATTATTATAATACAATACGGTGTAAAATATAAAATGTGTAATAATAATAAAAAAGATCAATTAGAAATAAAAATAATTAAAGCTATTCAAATAAATAAAAAACTTACAAGATATATATTAAAAACTTTTATTTTGTTTAATATTATTATACATATGTATTTAAAAATAAATTTAATATAATGGAATGAAAATTTCAAAAATAAATTTAAGCACAAAATGAATAAAAAAATGGACATATAATGTATTCCTAGTAAGTTTAATTAAAAAATATTACTACTACACATAAATATAATAATTGTATTCAACTACCAATGGGATTCAGCATCAAGAAATAGAATTCCATTGATTATACTAGCCTAACCTGTTTTATTGTTTCTTTAGTATTGACCGATTGTTGTTTTAATTTTTTTTGAACATTGACCACTATCAATTAATAATATATCAAATAATAATATAGGGTATTACTCTCTTTTTTTAAAATATATATATATAGTGTTAATAATTTTATTATATATTAATTATAGAGTTATTATTTATAAATAGTTATTATAATGGATAAAAGCGCGAAATTATAAAATAAAGGGTTATATTTAAAATTAAAAAAAAGGTATGATTCATTGTATTATATTGGCATTTATTCATACTAAAAATTTTATTGCATATTTTTTATTACTAGATTGTAAATAACATAGTTATAGTTATATAAAAGTGAAATAAGTAATTTTTAAATAAGTAATTTTTTTTTTTTTTTTTACAATTAAAAAAGTTCTATGCTCTATTCACATTCACATTATAAAACTTGTATTTTTTAAATTATGTTACAGGAAATTTTATATTATTATATTTTTGTTAAATCTAACCTAATCCATTTAATTTATAATTATTTAAATTTTAAAGGGTTAAGCAAAATCTTTCTATGTTAAAACAAGTTTTTAACATAGTTTTTACTGGTATTATAATAATATAAAATAAAAACATTCATTATTATTATTTTGGACAAACAATAGCCATTTTATATTGACACAAGACATCTATTGATAGAAAACAAAGAATAATATAAACAATTTTATATAATTATACGAGTTTAGAAGAAATTTTATAATTTCTTATAATTTTTTTTTTTAAATAAGAGACTTTACTACTTGATACATAAAAGATAAAAAAGAAAAATAAAAAAAAAAAGGACTTTATGCATATTTAATAATTTTAATTTTTAGGTATTTTAGTCAAAAAGAAAATAAATATGGACAGAAAAAAAAGGATACTAAAAAAAAGTGGAACTATAATTGCAAAAAAAAAAAAAAAAGATAATCTTGAACTGGCTTACCAATTAGCAACATTATTATTGATTTGAGTTAATGTCAATCTGTCAGAGATATTTTTTTTTTTATATAATTACTAATAAATAACAAGAGAAAAACATTTAATAGATATTATAAAAGACTGATTTTAAAAAGTAACATTCATTTCCATAAAAAAAGTATTTTAAAGTGTTGAAAAAAACAGTTCTTTTTTTCTATCCTTATTGAATAATTATATTTTACTTGAATTTTCACTCATGAAATTTCTTAATATATATATTTATATTGCATTATTTGCATTATTTTATGATATTTCATATTAAATATATATATATGTTCAAGTCTTTTTGATTCAATTTTGATTATTGATAAAAATCTATTATTCCTAATAGTAATAATTATTAATAAAAAAAGAAAAATTAAATACTTTTAATATTTAATTTTATTCCCAACTACTTGATCTTTAAGAATTTTTTTCCTTATTTCATCATATAAATTCCATTTTACTCGTGTTAAAAAATAAAATCATTTATATTTATATTTTTACTCTGTATAATTGAATTTTGTTTCTATAATCGTCCTCTATATCCTCTATATGCATTTTTTTTTTTCCCCTTTCATATTCAATACAATCCAAAACAAATATATATATATTATTTTATTAATAAATCCATTATGTTACTATTTAATATATATATCATCATCAAAAAACATTGAGGCAAGGAATAAAGAGTAACATTAATAAAGAAAGAATGCAAATTATTATAATAAAAACTCAATGATCCATTATTAATTAGTGAAACTAAAAAGAAAAATAAGAACATTTGCTATATAAAGTGTAATCATCTATTAAGTTCCTATTTTTTCTTTATTTCTTTGTTTCTTTTTTTTTTTTCTCATTGTACTTTCTCTTTTCTATAATAATTCGTTATTCTTTTTTCTTTTTTTTTTTTTGTTTTGAATCTTTGATATTATTTCCTCTTTTTTTTTTTTTTTTTTTTTTTTTTTTTAGTAAAATGTAATTATTATGTCATAGAGAATTGACTTGATTATATTTTATAAAATAAAGATATTTTTTTTATTATATAGATATAAATAAAATTTGTATATATTATTTATTTTTATTACATGTTGTATTGAAAAACAAAGTTTTATAGTAATAAAATTTCTAATAATTCAAGGTTATGTTGGTAACTATATATAATATTTCCAAAGCATCATTTTTTTTTGTAATTAAAATAATAAAAATAATCGATACAACTGATATAATAAAATAAAAAGAAAACATCAAAATTTAATAATATGAATTTAAAGGATTAAGATGCTAATTGAAATTACTTTATTTTTGATATTTATTATTTATTTTCGATGTTAAAATCAAGTTTCTTAATCCTCTCAATATAACCTTTTCTTTCTTTAATTTGGTATATATGTATATGTATTGTTTTAATTAATAAAGAAATAAAAGGTATTGAATAATCAAAGCATTAATTTAATTTATATTATTGTTATAGTTAAGAATGAAATAGAATTAATTATATTTAATTCAAAATTTCTTCCTCTCCTCATATTTAAGCTACAACAGCAGCGTTAGAGCTATTTCCTCCTACATTTGATTGTGGTTGAACATTCATATCATCAATTTTCATGTATGAGTCCATTTCAGCATCAAGTTCTTCTTGAGTTTTTAATGGTCCTCTATTTCTTCTTCTCATTCTATTAGCACGTCCTCTATTATTATTAATTTTCAAAATAATAATGAATGAAATAAAAATTTTATTAACAAATCATTTTTTTCCCCATATTAATTTATAAAAGATATTATAATTAGAAATAAATTATAAATAGTAGTTGGAATACATACCTAACATTATTCTTATTTTTTAAAATATTTAAAGCAGCAGTTGAACTAAGAACCATTTCGATTTTCATTGGTCTACCATCTAATTCAACATTATTATATTTATTAATGGCGCGTTTAGCATCATTATTTCTGACAAAATTAACTTGACCAGTTCCCTTTGATTTACCATTTGGTAAAAAGTTGATGGCAGTAGATTTAACTGGACCAATATCCTTGAATAATTCCTATTAAATCATACCATTTTATAAATAATAATTTAAAAACCAATTCATTATATCTTAAATTATATTTTTTTAAATATTTACTTTTAAATCTTTTGAAGTAACTCCATATGCTAAATTAGATATCAAAATTTTTGAACCATCATCTTTATTTCTTTCTCTTCTATTTAAAGGCTTTCTATCTCTATTACCTCTTCTTCCAATACTAATTTTATCAGTACCATTAGCTCTTCTTCTTCTACTTTGAATTCTAGTTCTTCTATTCTTTTTAATAATATCATTTAAAGCCATATCTAAGCTGGAACTCATTTTTGATTAAAAATCTAAGTATAAATAATAATAATTCTAAGTTTTTTTTTTTTTTTTAAACTAACTTTATAAAAAAATAAAAAGAGAAAAAATATTTTTTTTTGAAATTCTTGTTTTTTTTTTTTTTTTTTTTTGTCTTATTATAAATTAAAAGTTTATAAATATTAAAAAAATATTTAATTATTTTTAAATTTAATTAAACTTTAAATGAAAAAAAAAAAATATTAAATATATCTACTCATAATATATGTAGATAATATAAAAAAATTTTTTAAGATTTATTTATTAAAGCTTATTTTATTGAAAAGTGTACTTATTTGACTAAATTAAACTTATTAATTAAAAAAAGTAAAACTAAAATTAATTTAGTTTTTTAGTCCATTTATCTAAATATTATTATAAGTATTAAAACCAAAATTGTAATATTTTATATGAGAAAGATTTTATTGTTAATTTTTTAATATTTTATTTTGTCTTATTCTTTTAATATTTTAGATTCAATACCTTTTAATTGATAATATATAAAATACAATAATATATATTATTAATTTACCAGTTATTTCTATTTTAAAAAATTATAATATTAATTTCATACATAATATAGTTATTATAATTTAAAAAAAAAAGACATAAATAAATAAATAAATAAATAAATAAATAAATAAATAAATAAATAAATAAATAAATAAATAAATAAATAAATAAATAAATAAACAAACAAATAAATAAATAAATAAATAAGTAAATAAATAAATAAATAAATAAATAAATATCAAAATAAAAAATTAAATTACTAAATAATATGAACAAACAATAAATTTAATAATTATATATTAATTATGAACTTTTATTTTTTTTTTCTATTTTTTCTATTTTTCTATTTTTTTTTATATTTATATTACAAATATTTCTTCTTTCTAAAAGTTTTATTGTTTTTTTTTTTTTTTTATTTATTTATTTTACGAATAGATAAAAAAAAAAAAAAAAAAAAAAAAGGTTAAATAATAATTTGAGTACAAAAAAAAAAAAAGAATTAATATTAAAAAAGTTTAATAAATATATTTTTTTTAATATAATTTTAATACGAAAATTATAAATTGTTTGTTTGTTGTTTTTGTTGTTGTCGTGATAAACGCTTTATGTTAATAATTTAAGTTTAAATTTTAATTTAAAGAGAAATATAACCAGTTCCATGACAAGTTTTACAATCTCTACAATTTTCACATCTTTATTGTAATAATAATAATAATAATAATAAAATTTATTTATAAATAAAAATAGAATTATTATGTTGGAATGATAAATGCTATTACTATATTTTATAATGAAAACTGATATTTACCTAACATTCGGTACTTGATTATGTGGTTTAGATGTTTTCTTTTTATGTTTAAAACCAAGACCTTGACATGAAGTACATATAGTTTGTGCTTGAGCTGCATAACCATAGGGCATGACTGGTGTGACTGGTGTTGCAACCGGTGTAGTAAGCGGTGTTGCTACTGGTGAGGCGGTATAAGCATATGGCATGTACATGACAGGTTGATAAAGAGACATTTGCTGCATTTGCATTTGCATCTGTTGTAGTTGTAGTTGTTGCATTTGTTGCATTTGTATTTGTTTTATTTGTTGCTCTTGTTGAAGTTTTTGTTGTTGTGCAATTTGTTGTTCTATTTTTTGTTGAGCTTGAGATATTTCTAATCTTTGCTGAATATGTTCTTGCAATATTAATTGCTCTTGTTGTTTTTCTTGTTCTTTTTCTAATAACTTTTGATAATGTTGATTTGATAATTGAAAATTCTTATGGGTAGGTGGTGTTAATTGAACATTTATAGTTTCTTTTGATGGAGGTGAATAGAGAGTATGATCTGTTTTTTGAGAAATAATTGAATTTCTATAATTTTCTTTTGATTTTGTTGGATCAACAACACCATATCCACCACAAACTTTGATATAATATATAATTGAATAAATTATAAAGTATACATGCATTAGTTATTAATTTATATAATTTATAAAACATTTGATATTGTATTCTTTAACGATCAATTCTAAATACCTGGACAATCTTTACAATGGAAACATCTCATAGTACTTGGTGTTACATTATGAACAAATTTTGAGTTTGGAGGGTGATACCAACCTTTAGCTGTTAATAATTAATATTTTTATTAATAAATAATAATGATAACAACATAAAAAAATTAATAATTCAACTTTTTTTTGATAAAATAAATTTACATACCACTACAATGTGTACAAGCTTGTTTTCCTACAATAATACCAGCACCAGCACAAACTATTATATTTATTAAATAATTAATAACAAGTATTTTTTTTTTTTTTTCTTTAAATTATACTGTTATAATATTACCTCTACAAACACTACAGAATTTACATGGTTTTCCTGATGGTTTATCATGTGGTATATGACTTTCATGAACAAAACCTAATGCTATATATTAAATATATTAATTAAATATTAATACTAATATTTATTTATTTATTTATTTATTATATTTTGCTTTATCAAATATAAATATATATATATGTGGATATTTTGAATTGTTATATAATTTATTATTATTACTTCTTTTTTATTTATTGTTTGAATTATGAATTAAATTGAATTTAAGAATCAACATTATTAAAATCTATACATCACCATTATATTATATATGTTTTTATTTGAGTACAATTTTCAATTTATTCATTTTTTTAAATCAAAATAATTCTTCGTTTTAGTTATTTTATACTATTAAAACTATTAAAATTTTAAAATGGTGGTATTTAAAAAATAATTTAATAAAATATATATTAAACCAATATAAATATTCTTATTATCTCTTATTATTTTATAATTGTAGTATATACTGAATAATTCAGAATCAGTATAATTTTATTATTATTTTACATTTTTAGACTTTGTATAAATATCATATTTCATTTTTAATAACGCAAAAAAATAATTACAATAATTGCTACTCTATAAGTACTATATAAATTCCCCATTGTTAATTTATAAATGTTATATAAAGTCATTTTAAATAATAATCTATGAAATATTAAATATTTTTATTTACCACTACAAACAGGGCAAGAACCTCTTAAATGATTTTCTGCTGGTGTAGAAGAAGTTGTTGATTTTTGGTCACTACTATTAGTCGATGCTTGTTTTGAAGGTTTTGATTTTGAAGATTTTGATTTAGAACGTTTTCCACCAGATGATTTTGAGGAGATAGATTCTGGTTTTTTATAATTAATATCTACAACACCAGCTTCTTTACAATCTATGTAAAATGACAACAACAGCATCAGTGAAATAATGCGGAAAACAAAGATATAATTATAAAATTAAATTTCTTTTTATCTCAAGTTATTGCGAATAATAAATATTTATAAATGTTTATATACCTGGACAAGTTTTACAATAGAAACATCTTATTGAATCACCTGTATCATGAGGATGTGGAGAATCATGAAGCCAACCTTTGACTTTATTATATATATATATAAATATATAAATATAATTATGTTTTATTATAAATATATAAATATTAATTATATATACTCATTTGTTTTATTTATTGAATTAAACATTGATAATGAGATTTATACTACAGTTATATTATATACTATATATATATTTTTTGCAGTGAACTTACCATTACAAGTTATACAAGGCATTTTACCAACAACAGTACCTGTTCCTTGACAAGCTATTATAACAGTATATATATTTTAATGTATTAATATAATAAAATTTAAGAAATGCATTTTAAATATACAGATATTCATATTTTTACTTACTTGTACAATTTTTGCAATTTTTGCATTTTACATTTTTTGCTTTGTCGTGTTTAATTTCATCATTAATATGAACAAACCCTGCCCCTGTAATAGTTTAATTTAATTATAAATCTATTTAATATAATAATGGAAATATTAAAAAAAATAACCATTATCATTATTTTTTTTTTCTATTAGAAAAATCATACCTTGACATCGAGGACAAACTTGTTTTAAATTCATTGGAACATTACTCATTTTTTTTTTTTTTATTTAAATTTTTATTTTATGTTTGTTTATTTTTTTTCCAGTTATTTTAATTTTAAATACTTTATTCTTTTTTATCTTTCTTAATAATCCTTTTTTTTTTTTTTTTTCTTTTTTTATTGAATATATATTATATATATATTTATTTTAAATCTTTTATTCAAATTTCATTATAATTTACTTTTTAAAAAATTGATAAAAATATTTTTTTTCCAGATACATAATTATTATAATCTTATTTATTGAATATTATGAATATTATTTATTATTATTATATTATTTATTATTACTAATTATTAATATTTTAATATCTTATTATATATGCTTAATTTCATTATAATTATTTAATTTCTTATTTAATATTTTGTTATTTATTATGGTTATGGTAACACATAATCTTAATACTTAATAATTTTAAATAATAATACAAAAAAAAAAAAAATAATAATTAATGATAATCAAGGTTTGTTAGTTAGTATTCATTCCAGCAATACTATTTTGTTAATTATATTGTATAATAAAGGAAAACTGCTATCGTTCTTTCAAAATCATAATGTATATTTTATTGTGTTCATTAAACCTCAATTTTTGCTACTATTTAGTACACTTTTAAAAATTTTTATTTAATATTTGTATACATTTAATACATTGATTATACATTAAGGCAGAGTTTTTTTTTTTAATTATAGCGGCTAAAAGAATTTCTTTTTATAATATTTAAATATAATATAAATAATTAATATATTTATATTGGTAATATACTTTTATTAAATTGTAAATTAAATCGAAATTAATAAGGATAAAGAAATTAATTCATAATAATAGTAAAATTATAATAACTAATATTAATTATTAATAGGTTAATTAAAATGAATAAAACATGATAAGTGAGTGATGCTTTATATAATTATAATTTAAATTCTAATATAGATGGTATTATAAAGTTTAATGTTAATAATATAATTAAGCATAGTTTTTTAGATTTTAAATTTCTACAACTTATTTTTCTAATAAAATGATTAGCTTAATAGAAAGTGGATAAATTAAATATAAAATCAATTGCATAATTTTATACAAAATTTTTATAATGATAATTTAAATTTATTAGAATTCATAATTAACAATAGGATTCCAGTGTAATTACTATAATGATTAGAAAATATTAGGTAAAAAGCTAGTCAAGAATAAGAAAAGATGTCCTTTTTTTTTTTTTTTACTAATTATGAAGATATGAAAATGAAAAAGAGTTAATTTATAATGACTATAATATCTTTAACAAAAATTTTGAAATTCAAATAATTATTTTGAAAATAAGGTAATAAATAGCAATAAATAGCAATAAATAAATAAATAAATAAATAAATAAATAAATAAATAAATAAATAAATAAATAAATAAATAAATAAATAAATAAATAATAATAATAATAATAATAATAATAATAATAATAATAATAATAATAATAATAATAATAATAATAATAATAATAATAATAATAATAATAATAATAATAATAATAATAATAAAAGAAACTGTAACATTAATATTAATGATTCATCTTTTATTTTATATATAATTTATATTAGTTATATTATTGATATGATAATCTTGTACATAAATAACTATTTTTCTACAATAAAGACTAAAAGAAAGAAATAAAAGGTAGTATTTAGTTAGCTTTGATAAAAACAATAAAATAGAATATTTATATTTTACTTTTATTAAAACTAATTTGCTAATAAAAAAAGCAAACATGCTATTTTTACACAATCCACTAATTTATTTTAATACAATAGTTTATAAATTCAAAAATAAATAAGAAATAAAATTGGCTTTATTCTAAGAAATTGCTATTAATATTTACTGAATTATTATTTTATATATATAAATATATATATTTTCATTTGTTTTAATCGTATTATATTATTTTATACAGATTATTAAAATTAACATTTCAAATTCATCTTAAATGAAATTTAATTTTAAAATTAAAATTTCAAAATTTATATTATTACTTTTTTAAAAGAGCACATAATAACTTTTTATATAAATATAAATACTCATAAATTAATATATATTTTTTATTTACATAATACACACATAAATCAGTCAATATTCGAAATTTGTAAGAACCTAAAAATTAACACACAATATATAAAAATACTATTTTTATTCCACTTTTTAATAAAAAAATTAAGAAAATTTTTTAATTAATGCAGAATTTTGAAATTTAAAGCAAATTCTCTGATTTGTGGCTTATAGCCAATATTAACCAATCATATTGCAAAAATTTCGTGCTATAATTCAAAATAATCTCATAATATTATTTTAGTTCTTTCTCTTGATAATTGGTCTTAATTTCCGTCAGGTAAAATGATGAATTTTTGTTAAGTGAATAACTGATAAAGTTATACACTTTTGTGATGAATTAGTTTATTTATGATGTAATTATTCCATTTAGGGATAATTTATTTGTTGTGTTAATAATTAATGTCATGAATTTTAAATGAAATACTAATATTATATTTTTATAAAATAATCATAATGACATCCATCATCTTTTATTATTTTAAATAGGAATTGTCATCATGCAGGTGAATATTAATTAAATTAAATATATGTAAATGTGTTGTATATTGTTAAAAATTGGTATTAATGATTAAGTATATTGTGAATAAATAGATTTTTGTAAAGACCCTTACCGGAAAGACTATCACCCTTGAGGTTGAATCTTCCGACAGCATTGTTAATGTAAAGAACAAGATCCAAGAAAAGGAAGGTATTCCACCAGATCAACAACGTTTAATCTTCGCTGGTAAGCAATTAGAAGACAACCGTACTCTTTCCGACTACAACATCCAAAAGGGTAACTATTGAAATAATTTAAATAGTATTTAATGATATATTGCAATAAAATGTATTAACAATTATAAATAATATAATAAAAAGAATCCACCCTCCACCTTGTTCTCCGTCTTCGTGGTGGTATCATTGAACCATCTCTTAAGGTTCTTGCTTCCAAGTACAACTGTGATAAGATGATCTGCCGTAAGTGTTACGCTCGTCTCCCACAACGTGCCACTAACTGCCGTAAGTGCCACAGTAACCAACTTCGTCCAAAGAAGAAGGTAAATATTTATTATATAATTTTAGTAATAACACATGATTCTCAATAAAACTAATCAATATTAATATATTTTAAATTATAATAATTATAGCTTAAATAAGCAATTAAAATTCTGTATAAAAAATCTTTTATTATTAATAATAAAAAGATACCAATTATTTATAAATATAAATCAAGAAAACAAAGTAATATTTTTTTAAGTGTTATGTACAAAATAGAGAATAATTATAATTATTAAATTTGTTATATTAATTTGGGTACATTATAAACAGTAAACTAATCATGTCATTAATAAAAGGATCATAAAATCAAGTGTTTGAAATTTAAAGGAAGATTAATACAAATCATGTAATAGTATTATTATGGAAATTGGATTGTTTAAATAAATGAAGAAAATAGATATTACTGGAATGTTATTATAAGGTCAATGGTTGAAATTATTATACAAAATATGGAAAGTTGTTTAGAATGGACTATGTAAAATTTTATAAAGATTAATAAAGATAAAAATAAAAAATTAAAGTATAATATTATTTTTTTTTAGAATAAAATTTTTAATTTTTGATGAATTAGAAGGAAATTATTATACAAAATATGGAAAGTTGTTTAGAATGGACTATGTAAAATTTTATAAAGATTAATAAAGATAAAAATAAAAAATAAAGTATAATATTATTTTTTTTAGAATAAGATTTTTAATTTTTGATGAATTAGAAGTTTGTTATTTTTTAAAAAATTGATAAAGTAGGATTAGGATTGTAATATAATTTTTTAGCAAGTGAAAATATAAAAGTCATTTAAAGCGTAGTATTGTAATGGAACAAATAATTTTAATAAATTATATATGACCATTTTGTATTTTATTAGTTTTAATGTGGATTCTATAAGCTGAAAGTTGTTAGAGTTTAAAATCAAACAACATTCTAAATTAGTTGAGTTGATTTGTTTGAATCACTGTACATGTGGTAAGTGTGAAAATCAAAATATTCAATAATCATTAACTGAGTGATCCATTTTTAGTGGCATTTTTAGTGGCATTTTGGTTTCTAGTTATGTTAAAAGTTAGTATGAGCATTCGGTGCTGTGGTGGTCTTTTTGTAGATGATATAGTTCAAGAAGATGCTTAAAAAAGATGCTAAAAAAAGTTAATGAATGGGTTTTGTATAATGAAATGGAATTTGGTATCCAGAAATGTTCAACGATGGTCATTCGTCCTGAATCAGCAGAAAATCAGAACAAGAAAGATCCAAAATTTTACTTAGCAGGAACACCCATTCCACTTATTTTGGTGTTCCGTTTGATAAGAATTTCCCCCTTAAACCAGTAATTAAAGCTCTTAATAACAAGGTTTTGAAAGGACTTTTTTTAGTCAGCAAATTCTTAAGAAATCCTAATATTCACATTTCTTTCAAAAAGCTAGTACTTAATTCACAAGTGATCAGCAGAGTTTTATACTTTGCACCATTACTTGGATTCAACAAAGCTAGGTCTAGGATTGCTCAGAAGCATATTAACAAAGGAATACAATGGGTTGCTGGAGTTCATAAAGCTGTATTGTTTATATCTTTATACTCTATTTCAAAAGATTTGAATATTCCTCCATTATCAGTCAAATGAGCATTAACCCAGGTTAGATATTTTAATAAGTAGAAAAACTCAAATTGTATTATCTCATACCTTGTCAATTAGATTCCTAAATTTAGAAAATATACATGGTGCACATCAAGTAGGACAATTGATAAAAAATTAAAGAAGCATGGTGATGTTAAAGCAGTTAAAAACTTTTATTGGAAAGATCTCAAAAGGAATTCAATCAAAGCGCAATATTATGATGATAATAAATTCATTGAAACTAAAGATTTTATTAAATTATGTTATAAGTACCCAGAGTTTGTCTAATGGTTTCTACTGACTATTGAAAACAAGAAGCAGATACAAACTGGATGCTAGAGTTGCAAAAGCCGCAAAATTTGTTGATCCAGTTTATCCTAACTACTGTCCATATTGCAAGAGTGGAGATCAATGCTGAAGAAACAGTAAGATAGGCCAGGAGGACCAGCGCAACCAATGGAGATCATAATTTTGTCCCATGACAAAATTTTGATCTTTGACTTGGTGTCCTATTGGAAGTCAAATGCAATTATTATACTTTAGTATAATAGTATGGCTTTCTTACTTTGATTAAAATTACTAGAATACAATATACACAATTTTTATTTATTTGTTTTTATTTAAACATTTTTTTTTTTTTTAAATTTTTATTTTTATTTTTAATTTTTTATATTACATGTATTATCATTTTAATTAAATTAATAATAAAGTTTAAAAATATTTGATGCCGTTAAAAAAAAAAAAAAGTCAATATGATTTAATATAATAGTAGCTTGTTTTTTCTTTTAAAGTTATTACATAGTTTTCATTTTTTTATTAGTTTAAGTTTTATTAAATTTTACTATAATTCTTCTAATTTTATTTATTTTTTTTGAATTAACAGCAGCCAAATTATAATTAATATATTAAAGTTTCAAAACCATTAAAAAAATTTTTTTTCAAAGTGAATAATCAAGTACTCGTTAATTTACTTATAAAGGATTAGATTATTTAATTTTGTTTATTTTAAAAAACTTTTTTAAAGAAGAGATGATGCGTGTCAATTCAAAGTAAGAGAAATTAATTTTAGATCAATAGATTATATATTTCCAACTTCAATTCAAACTTTTCTAATTCAACTTTATCTTTTTTTTTTTAACAAATAAAAGAATTTTTGGAATGATATTGAGCTAGTAATTTTAATATTTCTATAAATTTATTAAAATATTATATTTTTTTATTTATTTTATTTTTTATTTTTTATTGATTTTTTCATTTTCTATTTTTATTTTTTTGTAATTATATTTCATAAAGAGTATTACTATTATTAATAGGCTTTTTTTTTTTTTTTGTATTATTTTATAAATGCTTATTTTTTTCATTAACATTAGGTTTTTATCTTCAAATAGAAACTATTAATTATCATTTATTATTTATAAAAAAAGAAATAAACAGCTTTAAAAACCTATGATATATTTATATTTAAATGGTTTTTGTAGATGATTTAGTAAAAGCACATCATGGTTTTTGGAGGGTCGGATTTGGGTCCTGATGATCGTGATATTTAGATTTCTATATTGTAAGAGTGTTGGGAATAATTTTTTTCTTTTAGTGATATTACTATTAATGGCTCTGCATTTATAATTTCTGTTGGATCCAGTCATGAAGATATTAAAATTGATTCTTAAATTGGCTTATTTTTTGTTGTATGCTTCTTTATTTCCCAATATTTTTAGATATCAAAATTTAAAAATTTAAAGTTTATATAATTTGCTATATATGAAATTGTGTAACTAAATTATTAAAAATTTTTATTTTTTAACTTTTTTTTTTTTATTTCTTTTTATTATTAATTGAAAATTAGAAATTATAAAAAATAAGATGGATGATGATATATGGGATGATTGTGATGACTCTGAATATGACAGAATAATGTCGGATAGAAATTACAATAGAATGAGTGAAATTAATCAAAATGTAAGTAATACATAATGTTTCTTATTTAATCACATGTAATACTATAATTGAATTTTATTTGAATTTTAATTTAAATATTTATATAATAAACTTTTTTTCCCTTTTTTTTTTTTTTTTTCTCGCATAGATGGGATATATTCAAGGAATAGATCATGGAAAAATATCCACAATTCAAGAAAGTTTTGAAAAAGGATTTAAAATTGGTTTTGATAATGGATCTAAAGTAGGTGAGCAATATGGAGAAGCAAGGTATATTATTATATATATTATTATTTTTTTATTTTTTTTTTTTATTTATTTTAATAATTAATTGTTTTTTTTTTTTTTATTTTTTTTTATTGTTATAATAAAATCAAGTGCAATGAAATTTCTTTTTGAATTGGAAAATGGTCAAATTGAAAAAGTAAATGCAATGATAAAAAACTTTGACAAATATAAAAATTTTAAAAATGTTGAATCATTATTCGAGAAAGAAGAATTAAAAGATGGTAATGCTGCTGAAGAAAAAGAAGAAATATTTATGCCACAAGAAATAAAATCATTTTTAGATGAAAATAAAATAATTTTGGAATCTATATAAATTTCTTTAAAACTAAATATCATTTTCGAATTAGTTTAAAAATACTTATTTCAATTTTAAACTATGTAAAATGCAAAAATCATTGGAATTTAATTTTATATTTTTATTAAAATATATCTTTTTGATTTTACACAAAAAATTATTTAGTTATTAATTTTAACTGTTTATAATTATTTATTATCATTATTTTTTTCTGAATATGTATAAAGCCAACTTTTAAATAAAAAATAGAATGAAAGTAGTATCAAAAATATGTCTTTTTTTTTTTAAATATTTTTTTTTTTATTATTATTATAAAATTATTTACATTGAGTAGTTTTTATTAAAGTGTTAAAAAAAAAAAAAAATATATTAAATTGCATATTTATGTATGTGAAGTAATAAGGTATAAAGCTTTTAAAAATAAAAAAATATATTATATCGGGAATATAAATAATATATTTTCAACGCTTTAATATCTTTACAACAATATTTTTAATACTATCTAAAGAATATTAAATTTTATGAAAAAAAAAAACAAACAAACAAACAAACAGACAAACAAATAAATAAAAAAAAAAAAAAAAAAACATATTTAAAAGATATTAAAAAAAAGGAATATCATAGGATATATATATTTTTTAATTCTAATAAATTTAAAGTTTATAATGTTAAATTATGAGTCTGATAATTTATATGTGTGATTATTGTTGATTACAAGTATCTGGATTTTCATTTCTTACATGAATATTTCTTTTTTCAACATAAATGTTTCTTTGGCTTTTTTTCGGTATCTGTAATGAAAGAATGTGAAATATTTTTATATATAAAAAGAGTATAAGAATTAAGAAATTATTTCAACTAAATATAGATACAATTATTATTTTAGAATATATTACTTTTATATCATCATCATTGTTTTCTTTTAGTGATGATTGCAATACATTATTTTCTTTTAAATATCTATTTGATCTTTGATGTCTAAGGAAAAAACTATCGTTATTTTCATTATTAATTTCATTTTGAACAACATCATTAACAACTGATCTAATAGGTAAACCACTACTAATATCTTTTTCCTATTGATAAAATAAAAATAATATCGATAAGATATATGAATAAATATATAAATTAATATTGATGGATAATTTTTGTTTAATAGAATTATTCACTAATTAAATTAATGATAATAATAAAAGATTTTTAATTACATTGGACTTTTGTAATTTTTGTTTCAATATTTTATTTTCATTTCTTTCTTGTTGAAGAAGTTGACGTGAATGTGATAAATCTACACATTAATTTATAATTATTATTTTTATGATGATGAATATGAGGATATAATTAGTTATTTTAAAATTTTTAGATTTTGTATATTGAGGTGTTGTGATTTACCATTTTCATAAACTAATTGTTGTGTTTGATTCTCTTTTTTAAGTCGTGAAATTTCAGATCTTAATCGTTCTGATTCCGATTTAGCTATTTCTAATAAGAATACCTATTTTAAAAAATATTAAAAATAAATCAATTAATTATTTAAATTATCAATATATATATATATTAATTTTTATAATACCTCTTTATCTTTATCAGAATTAATATTTTCTTTTTTTATAACAGTCTTTTCTTCATTTGATCTAGCAATTTGTCTATGAAGTTCTCTTTTAGTATATTCTAACGAGCTATTTATTAGAGATTATTAAAATAATACATATTTTATTTATTTCAGTTATAAATAAAATTTCTTTATTAATTATTATATATTTATTATTTACCTTTCCATCATTCTTATTTTTCCTTCAAGTTCTTGAATTTGATAGATATAACTTCTAGCCTCATTCTCTTTTAGGGATAATTGTTTTTGAAGAGTGGTAATCAAATTATTTTCCTTATTTTATATGTTTTATATATTAAAATAGAATATATTTCAATTTAATAAATATTAATATTATTTTTAATAATAATTAATATAATTATTTGATATTAACTTGTGTCTCTTTTTGTTTTTGTTCTATATTTCCATTATTTTCTTTAATGAGTTTCATAAAAGCTTCATAGGTAAAAGAATCCTTATTTTTTATTAATTTTCCAGTTTCATCCAATATATTGTTCTTCTCAGAAAGTTCTGAATTCAATGATGAAATTTTTTCTTCATAGGAATCAATCTTTTTTTGATAGTCATCAATATATATTTGATGTTGAATACATAGACTATCAATTTCATATTGTTTTTCAGCAACTACTTGATCTTTTTCTTTTTCAAGAATTTCAATTTTTTCCATAGTGCTTAATTCTTGTAATTGCTTGTCTCTAGTTAATTTTTCAATTTGGGTATTCAATTTATCAATATTTTCTTGTAATGCTTTTTCTTCTGTTTTATCTTTAATTTTTTCATTTAATTCTTTAATTTTTATTTGCAATTGTGTGATTTCTAAAGATTTTTCTTGTAAAATCTAAATAATAATTATAAGATTATTTGATTATTATATATATACAAAGTATTAATCTAATCTAATTTATTTTATAAATTAGTTATTACGGTTTCTTTTTCTATCTTTAGCATGCTTTCTTTTTCATAATCAATCTTGAGTGAACTTATTTCTTGTTCCAATTTCTATTTTTTTTTTTTTTTTTTAATTATAAAAAGCAAAAAAATACACATACATTTAGAATATAATAAAATGTAAATATAGAGTCCTATATTTAGTACATACTTCAACTTTTTCTGTATTAACTGATTTTTGTTCTTTAATTTCATTTTCAAGTGTTTCAACCTTTTTCTTATTTATCTCTTGTGCTTTTGTTAAAGCTAATTTTTTTTTTTTTATTTAGAAAAGTTAAGTTTTATATTAATAAATTGTTAATCATATATTTATTTATACCCTTGCTAATTACTATTTCGATATATATACCTTCATTGTTCTTTGATATTTGATGTTCAGCCTTTAATTTGAATACATTAAATTCTTGGAACATAGTTAAGCATTCCTTTTATAAAATTATTTTTATAAGAAAAGTTATTTAATAATTTAGTATAAATGATTTTAATATTTTTAATTAAAATTTACCTGTTCTTTTTGTTTTAAAGCAGCTTCGAGTTGTTTTATTATTAAAGAATCATGCTTTAACTTCTCAGATAAGTTTTCATTATCTTCTCTTAATTTCTATTTATATGTTATATTTGTTAAAAATTTAGAATAATAATGTATAATATTATTAATAAACAATTAATTTTTTTTAATTACTTTAAATTCATTTGAAGCTTGTTTAAATTTTTCATCAAGCTTAGAGTTTAAGCTATTTCTCTTTTGGGTATCTTGCTTCAATTTTGTATATTCATCGTTTAATACTTTATGTTCTATTATTAATAAAAATTAAATAATTATAATTTATTATTATTAATATTATTATTTTATTTTATCTTTTTTTTTTTTTTATTTTACTTTTTATTTTTAAAAAATACTAAATAAACATAAATTATATTTATATTTACCTTGTTGAATCATTTTATTCTTTTCGGTTAAAGTTTTTAATTCTAATAAATTAACCATCAAAATTAATTGTAAATATATATATCATCTAGTTTTTATATAAAATTATCTTTTAATTTTTATTATATTATAATTACCGCGTTTCAATCCATCAATTATTGCATAGTCATGACTTTGCTTCTTTTTGATCTCTTCTAATTCTTTATCTGCAATTCTATGAAGATGTTCTCTATCTTCTAAAGTAGAACGTAATGTTTCCGCTTCTGTAGTTAATGATTGGAAGCGAGTATTAAGATGCTCATAGTCAGCAATATATTTTTGATTCTTTTGACATTCTTGTTCATATTTGTTTTGTGATTCATTATATCTAGTTCTAATGCTTTGAAGTTCATGATACATATCTGTTGCAGCTCTATTTTCGTCTTCGTAAAGTTTTCTTAATCTTTCATTTTCAGCAGATACGTTATTAAATCTATCTTCTGATTGTTTCATAGCTTCAGTAATATGTTGATTTTTGTTAACAATATTTCTTAAATCTTGAAGTTCACAATAAAATGATCTTGACTTTTCTTCTTCTTCTTTTAATGATCTTTGAATATGTTCTTTTTCAGCAATTAGATTTTTATTATGTTCTTCAGAAGTGTGATAATTTTCAAGTAAGTTTTGATATTTGTTACTTTCCATTTCAAATTCTTTTTGCATTAAATTGTATTGAGTTCTTATATCTTGTAATTCATGATACATAGTTCTTGAAGCAACTTCATTATCATCCAAGTTTTGTCTTAAAGATTCATTTTCATTCATTGTTTTATTGTATCTTTCTTCAAGCTGTTGACAGGTATCTAATAAATCTCTACATTTATTTTGTTGTAGATCACATTCATTCTGTAATTCTGAGTATTTTTTTCTCATATCTTGAAGTTCATGATACATTGCTCTTGAAACAATTTCACTGTCAGAATAACTTTTACGTAATCTTTCGTTTTCAGCAAGAATACTTTCATATTTTTCAGATTGTTCATTTAATTCTTGGTTATTTCTCTCAAGTTCAGATAATCTTGTTAATAATTCATTTTTTTCTTGGGTTTGTTCTTCTATATTTGCTCTCAGTTCTTCATTTAAATTATTCAAATGTTCTATCTTATTCGTTTCAGATTCCAATGTTTGATTTAATAGTTTTAATTGATTTTGAAGATTTTGCTCATTAATTTGTGAGATAACCAGATCGTTCTTAAGTTTTTTAGTTTCTTCGTTTTCGTTTTCATTAATATTTTGAATATTCATATTATCTTTAAAGTTGCTATTAAAGTTGTTATTTTCCTTTTTCATATTATTTAATTCGTTTTCTATTTTTTTGTAATTTTCATTGACTTCTGTAAGTTCAACTACTTGCTGTTTGTATTCATTAATTTGATTTTTATATTCTTCCATTTTAACTAAGTTCAATTCATAATATTCTTGAACTTGTCTGTTTTCATTTTCAAGTTCATTGTATTTAACTTTATATTCTTCTAACTCATTATTATATTTTTCATTTTCTTTTTTCAATGAATTTATATAATCTTGATCACTATTATTATTTTTAGTTCTTAACTTTTCAACAAGCTCATCTTTTTCATATAATATATCTTGGTTAACTTTTTTCAATTTTTCAATCAAAATATTTTTTTCATTAAGTTCTTGTTGATATTGAATAGTAATATCAATGCTAGTTTGGTCCTTTATAATTCCTTGACTATTTTCGCAGCTATTTTTTGCTTTGTCTAATTCATTATTATCTTCAGTATTCATTTTCATTTTTAATTCTTTTGTAAGAATTTCAATTTTATTCTTATAACTTAATATTTTATTATTAATAACAACTATATCATTGTAATTCATATTCTCAGTACCATTACTGAAATGAGGTGAAACTTTTGTTTTATCAGAATCTGATATATAACTTTTATTGTCATCATTTTGATATTCATTTTTTTTGAGTTTTTCATATGCTAATGTCAATTGATTTACCTTATCTTCATAATCCTTTGTCATCTGAGTAATTTGTTCTTTGTGTCCTTGTAGACATCTTTCATGAATTTCTTCTAAATTCTTTAGCTTTTCATCCTTATTACTGATTGATTTCATTTGATTTTCATATTTTAATTTTAAATCTTCATTATTCATATTTAAGGAATGGATAATGTTTTCTTTTTCATTAATTTCTTTTTTATTATTAATAATATCCTCTTTTAACTTTTTAACTGCCATGTCTGAATTTTCTTTTATTAATTTATTTTGTTCTTTTAAGTTCATAATGATAGAATCTTTTTCCTTAAGTTCACTTTTAATGTCATTTAGTTCCTGTGAGTTATTATCCTTTGATTTAATATCTTCTTTAAGTTGTTCCATTTCCATTTTTATTTTTTTAATATATTCATCTTTTTGTTCGATAGTTTCTTTAATGTTCTTTAATTTTGTGATCTCCTTATTTTTTTCGTCAATTAGTTGTTTAAAATCATTACATTCATTTCTTATATCTTTTATTAAATCGTCCTTTTCTTTGGTATCTTTGATATCATCAATATATTTATTTAAACTTAATATTTTGTTTTCCTTTTCACATATTATTTCTTTAAATTTCTTTTTTTCTTCTTTTAAACTATCAATTTCAGCATCTTTTTCATTAATTGATTTAATATAATAATCATTGTTCATTATATTGGTTTTATTTATATTATCCTTCTCAATAGAATTCATTTCTAATTGTTTTATTTTTTCATTTAATTCCTTTATTTTATTATCTTTTTCATTATTATTTTTTTGTTCTTCTTTTTCTTTTTCCATTTGCATTTTATGTTGCTGCTTATATTTTTCAATAATTTTTTTCTGCTCACTAACTTTTTGACTATTTTGTTTTAATTCATCATTAATCTGAACAATATTTTCTTCTTTTTCTTTAATTATGAATTCACTTTGTTTAAATTGTTCATTTATATAATCATATTTCTTTTTTATGCTTTCTATTTCGTTGTTTTTTTCATTTAATTTATTATTAAAGTCTTTTGTTAATTGCTTAATATCTTCTTTTTCTGATAGTAATAATTCATTTTCTTCAATTAACCTAATAACCTGTTCTGATTTTTCTGATATTGTTTGTTCATATTTTTCAGTTAATTGTGTTAATTTATCATCCTTTTTAGCAATTGTTGCTTGGTAATCATTATTTAGTTGAGAAATTGTTGAGTCTTTATCAAGTAAAATGGTTTCATATTGTTCCTTTAATTTATCTATTGACTCGTTTGATTTTATATTTTCAATTTTTGCTTCTTCTTTTATATCATTAATTTTATTTTCAAAATCACCTATTTGATTATGTAGCTTTTATGGAAAAAATAAAAACATTAATTTTAATTTATAAGCACAAATAATGTATTCCAATATATATATATATATAATTTATTATTAAAGAAAAAGTACATTATTTATTGTATTTTGGAGAGTTTGAATTTCGTTGGTAGATGAATCTACTTGGGCTAATAATTCATTAATTTGAATATCTCTTTCATTTATACATTCTTTCTGCTCTGCTAATACATTTTGTAATTCCATGAATTTTTCTTGATAATCAACAACTTGTTCTTCAAGCTAATGGTTTATTATATTAATATAATGAATAAATATTAATCATATGCTTATTATTTCTTTAACAAAATGATATTTAAGTTTTTTAAACATACTTGAAATACTTGTTGTTCAACTTTAGATACATTTTCCGAAGATTGCTTATATTGAGATGTTAGATCTTCAATTCTTTCTTCATGTTCAATTTTCATTGTTTCTATTGATTTTTCATGTGAATTTTGATTTTCTTCAATTGTATTTTTGTATTGTTCAATCATATCATTTAACTATATTTATAAATAATATTTTTTTATTAATATTTTATATTATAATAAATTATATATTATTATTAAAATGGTATTAATTACTTCAATGATCTTCTTCTTATCTTCTTCAATTTCCTTTGCTAATTTATCAATAGTTTTTTGACGGTCTTCACTACAACTTTCAATCTAAAAAAAATATATATATATATATTTTTATTTTTAATGAATATACTAATTTTTGGTATTGTAATATATTATTAGTATAATTGATAACTACTTTTTTATTTTCTTGTTCTAAATGATTTATTTTATTAGAATCTATTGTTTTATCATTATTTAATTTAGTAACTTCAGTTTGTAATTGTTGAATTGATAGATCTTTAGTTTTATAATCGCTTTTTAAGGATTCTATTTTTTTATTAAGTTCATTAATTTCCTTATCGGCCTATATTAATTATTTTGTTTTAAAATATGATATTTAATATATATATATATAAACTTTCATATAATTTATATTTTGAGTTTTATAATCCAAACCTTATATTTTTCATCATTTGAAAGATCCAATTTTTTCTTAAATTCATCATTATTTATTTTTAATTGATAAATAGTTTCTTCTTTTTCTTTAATAATAGTATCAAATTCTTTTTTACTATCTTTAAATATATTATTTTCTTTTTTGAGTTCAGTAATTTGATTTGTCATAGTTTCTACATTCTTTTCCAACTTTAATTTAATATATTATATAACAATAACAATAACAATAACAAAAATGTTAATCTATTTAGGCACAATTTTTTTCTTATATTTGCTCAATACAAATAAAATTTATATAATTTTTGTTACCCTTTCAATATATTGTGGATCTAATAATTCATCTGTTTGAACTTCATTCGTGATATATAAATTTGTGTTTGAAACTATTTTCTTTAAGCTATCAATTGCTAATATAATATTATTAATAACATCTTCTTTAATTTCCAATTCTTGTATTTCTTTTTTATTATCATTAAATACTTTATTTAGTTTAGAAACCAAATGTAAGACATTTTCATTTGAATTATTTTCTTCTATAAGACTTAAATAATTTCCTTCTGTTTCTTTTAATTTATTTAATAAGATATTATTGTCATTATTCATTTTTTCTATTTTTTCTTTGTATTCCTCTTCTTTCTTATTTAATATATTTATCATCGAATTACACTTTTCTTCAATATTCTTATATTTTTCAATTTCATTAGATTGCTTTTGAAAAATCTATTAAAATAATTATTTTGTCAATTATTTCATAATAAAATAGAAAATAACAATATTATTATATTTAATTTAAAATATATATTTTATTTAATATATATATATTAAATGCCTTATAATATTTTAATACCTCATTAAATGCTTTTCTTTCTAATTTTAAATAATCTTCATCTTTTTCAAATTTAATAGAATAACGTTCTATTATCAATTTAGCATCACTTACAGTATTTAATAATTGTTTTATATAGTTTTTAACATTCTATGATATAATAATAAATACAATATTTTAATTAATATTATATTAAATATATCGATATAATAATCAATTCATTTACATTTAATTCTTCTGGGACAAATTCTAATTTAGTTGGATCACATAAATTTTCGATACCATTGAATAAATTTTTGATATGTAATTCATGATTAACCTTTTTATTTTATTATTTTAAATAATTGTAATATATGATTAAATATCAAATATCAATTCTTATAATATAGTTGTAGTAAATAAATAAATACTTCTTTTTCTGCCTTTTCTTCTAGTTTCTTAGATATTAATTCATTATGTTGCTCTAATTCATTAATTTTATTAATGTATTCATTTGGTATAGCTTTTAATTGTTCTAAGTTTTCCATTAATTTTGCCTATTAAATATAAATAAGTTTTCCCTTTTTTACTATTATTTTGTTATATATTATTATTATTATTATTATTACTATATTACCTCATGTTGTTCCTTTTCTTCTAACTTTTTCATCATTACAATATTGTGCTCTTTAATCTATAGGTTTATGTTTTTATTAATCAATTTTAAATTGTACAAATAAAATCGAATTTAATTATATAAAAAATTATTAATTTATATATAGTTATCTACTTTGCTTAATTCAGTTAATCTATCTTGGGTTTGTATCTTTTTTTTAATAAATAAAAATATATAATTAATAATTAATAGGTATCCTAATTATTAATATTAATGTAATTAATAATTATATCAATATTACTTCTTGAAGTTGTTTTTTTAGAGAACTGATTTCCTTTCTATATTTCTTTAATAATGCTTCATCTGATACAATCTATTTTATATATTTAAAGAATTGTCATTTTTAGTTATATTAATAATAATTCATTAATTTATTATTTAATATCAATATAAAATACATACTTCATTAACTTCTGGTTTATTTTGGATTGTTTTAGCTCTTATTGCAAATTTCAATGTACTATGAGTTTCTTCTTGGTAATCAATCGAAGGTGTAATAGTACAAATAATTGCTGTTCTTGCATTACCCCCAAGTGATGGTTGTAATATTCTTGTCAATTTTGAATCTCTATAAGGTATATGTGCACTTTTTTTTTTTATTTAATAATTGAATATATATAAATTAATATATATAAATTAATATTATACTTTTTATTTTTCTCAATATTTACTTATCATTTCCTTCTGAAAGTTTTGCGATAACTACACCTAATGTAAATAAACTTAAATTGATATGAACACCTTCTTTTACTTGTTGGGCATCACCACCAATTTGCGAAACTCTTTCTGAACCTGCTAAATCAACCAAATTCTGAAAATAAAATGTGATTTTATTTTTATATTAAAATATTTTCTATTTTTATTGTTTTTTAATGTAAATGTATAAATTATAAGCTTACTAAATGTGAAACTTTAATTGCTGAATTATTATTTGTTTCATTATTGCTATTTTTTTCTCTACTTTCAATAATCTATCATATATCAAATAATAATAACAATAATAAAAAAAAAGAAAGTATTATGAGCTATAAATTTTTAATTCTTATAATTATTTTATTATTATAATTTTTAGTTATTTAAATTTACCATTCTAAATATTGTATGTGATCTACTACTATGTTCATTCATATTTGTTTGACCAACATGTCTAAAATCTTGGTAAAATTGTTTTGGAAAGTTAGTTTATTATATTAATTTAAATGAATCTACTAATTTTATTACTAATTTACCATCTCCTTTTTTCAATAGATTTGCAACTTCTTCAGGATTTAAAACAATATCTTCTGTTAAATTATCAACGTAAAATTCATTCTTTGCATTTGTTATTATTAGATAAAATTCTACTTTTTTTTTTATTATTATTTTTTTTATTTTTTTACAACATTTACTATAAAAATTCTTACATTTTTCATATGAATTTTCAAATTTTCATGTGATGGATTTAATAAATCCTTAATTTTTTCATTATATATTTCTAAATATGAAACTCTTAATAAATATTCTCTATCAGGGGTCTTGATTGTTTATTATAAATAAATGTATATATATATATATATATGAATTTGTATATATATTTAATAATTTAAGTAAAATCCATCAAATTTATATATTTTTTCATTACATTTTGAATTATGTGAAAAATATCATGAATAGCGCGAGGTATAATTCCAGGGTCATTTCTATCTCCATGCATTGTATGAGTTTTTCCGGATGATGTCTGACCATATGCAAAAACAGTACCTTTATATTATAATTATTTATAATTAAATAATTCAATTATTTTATTACATCTACAATACATTTTAATATTATATAAAAAATTATTCTTATTAACCATTGAAACCATCCATAGTCGAACAAATTATATGTCTTATGAAAGAATTGTATACATCTTCTGTATTTGAATCAACATTAAATATTTTATCTTTATTTTATTATATGTTATTATATATAGAAACATTTAATAATATGTAAATAATTTTATTCTTCAATTTTTAGTTTAATTTTTAATAAAAGAATTTTTAATATATTTCTTACCAACACAATATGAAGAACTTGATATTACTTTTGAGTCAATAGTTGGAGATATAACATTTCCCTTTACTGACCATACTGAAGTATCATTTTCCTGTGGTAATGGCCTTATTCTAATGGCCACATGAATATTATCCATTGAAGTTGATAATTGCTTCATTTTAAAATTAATATAATTTATAGATTATTATTAAAGTAAATTTCTTGATTTCTTTGATTAATATTTTATTATGTATTTAATAAATTTTTTTATTCATTGGAAGTATAAATATATATAATAATGAAGAGATGAAGAATACGGTTATGTAATATTTAAGAGAGTGATGAAAAAAAATGGATAGTTCAATTGAAAAAATTTAGCTTTACAGATAATTTTAAATTAATGCTTTAATAAGTAGCTGTAATATAAAATAAGAATGTGGGTGTATATTTAAGTATTTAAAATATAATTCAAAATTTAATTGTCATTGTAATTTGAATATTTTATTGCTATTTTTAATATTTAGTGATCGTAATCATTTACTATATGCTATATGAACTGTTTTGAAATATTTATAAAATTAAGTTTTATTCTTATTCTTCCTATTTTTTTTTTTTTTATCTTTTTGATTGTTATTAATTGATTGAAATTAAATGAAATGAAATAATAAAAAAAAAGTTTGAAGTATCATTTTTTACTTTAATTTAATTTAAATTTAATATATAAGTTATTATTATTTTTTTTTTTATTTTATTAGTATACAAAAATTCATTGATTCTCAAAAAATTATTTTTGGCCCTGTCAGGAAAAATTTTAAAATTTAAAAATTATACAAATATGGAAATGTAATTAAATTGAATCTCCAAATCTATTGGATAAAATTAATTTTAAATTTATTTAAAGTTTTGAGAATACTTTTATTTTTATAAATGATATAGAAATATTTCAATAAAGAAGATTAAAAATATATAGATATTATGTGCATATCGTCTATTGTTTTTATAAATTATATGATAATAAAATCTTAAAGTTTTTATAATTCAATTCTATTTTCTATATTTTATATAAGGGATTAGCTTTTTATAACATATACTTTTTTTTTTTGGTTTTAATATTTTATTATGATTTATAAAATCTATTTTAGTAATTTTCAATTCAAATTTCAAATTTGGTATAAATTGTTATTCAATTATTATTATTAAGACTTAATTCAATATGCTTATTTAACAACTATATCATTTTCAATTTTTTATATATAATTATATTGTTTCTAATTTAATATTTTCCTGTATATATCAAAGGTGTTAATATAAAAATACTTAAAATTTCAAAAATTCTAAATTTAAATTATGTTTTGAGTATATAAATAAATAAATAAATAAATAAATAAATAAATAAATAAATAAATAAATAAATACATAAATAAAAGTTTCACTTATTCTTATTTGCTTATTTATTCCATTTCGATACGTAGTTAATTCTTTATTTATACATATGCATAATGAAAAATAGTAAATTTATTGTAATAATAATATTATATATTTTTTTCTGTATAATTTATTTGAAAACATCTTAAATCTATACTTTTTATTTAAGTATATATGTATATGATAAAATACTATTAATATTTCTTTTTTTATGAATTATAATATTATTTCATTCCTTTAATTTTAATATTTTAAAATAGTTTAATTTCACCTTTATTAACTGGAGCTAATATCTTTTTTTTATCATGATCTTTAATTAAAAAGATCAATATACATGTACAATTAATTAAATTATATATAAAAATAATAATAAAACAATAATAAAAAAAATAAAGAATAAGCAATAAAATTTTTATTTTTATTATAAAAATAATAAAGAAGAAGAATAAATAATTAAATTAAATAGTACAGATTAAAAGAAGAAAAAAAAACAACCTTTTTTTGTATTATTTATTATCTATGATGGATGTTATTGCATTTTGAAATTATTTAATTGAATCTTTAAATTCATTGGATAATATTTAATTATAAAAATTTTTATTTATATTTATATAAATTTTACTATATATATAAACTTTAAATTTCCGATTTAAATATAACAAAATATTTAAATAATTAAATATTATTATATTTAAGCTAAAAAAAAAAAGGCTAAAAAGATAAATATTCCTTTATAATAACTAAAAACTAATAATAAAATTTTTAAATAATTCTAAAAATCAAATTATAATTATTATTATATATAATATATAATATAAAAAATCTTTTTTTCTCTTTTTTTAATAAATAAATAATTTTGGTTTTTTATATATATATATTTATTATATTTGTAATTAGTAAGTTATATTTAATAGCTTTATTGTATTGTAATATTTCATTATTCTATTTTTTATTGTAAATAAATATTAAACAACAAATTTTAATTAAAGATGAACAACTTTAATGAGAGTCATTTTATTGTCGATGATTTAATCGCTCACAGTTTAAATATTGATAATTCAATAGTTACAAATAATATTGAAAATGAAAATTCATTATATTCTTTTGTAAAATTAGAACCAAATGATATAGAAGATTGTCCACAAAATAATAATTATTTAAAAGTTGAATTCTCTTTTGCAAAACATTATAATGGAATAGGTCAAAATGTCAAAGCCTATATTACCATTTTAAATGATTGTTTTGAAGAGATAAGCAATGTTAAATGCATAATTAGTAGTGAAAATTATTTTAATACATATTCTTTTGTAATCAGTTCAATTCAAATTAATGAAGTTATTGTTAAAGAAGTAAATTTAACAATATGTGATAAGTATTTAAATTTAGATAATTATGATACTTCATCTGATTGTGTATATGCTATTGAAAATTTGATAGATAATTTACCAAACAATATTTCTATAAGATTAATTAGCAATAATAATAATCAAGGAACTCTGATAAAGAGTTATCCAACTTTATTTAACGTAACATCTGACTTTTTCATTAAAGATTTTTTAAAAATTAATAAAACAAATGAAATATTTAATATAATGTTACTTGGTCCTTCTTTAGAAAATTCAAAAAATTTAGTAACTAGTATGAAGTTATTATTTGAGAATTATAATATTAATAAAATAGATTTATCAAATGATGAAACTATTGAAAAAAGTTTTTCAGAAAATTTTTTAAATAATGAACAATGGCCATTAAATATAAGAATGTTTTATAATAAAAATTACAATCATATTAGTTCATCTCAAAATGACAATAAAGAAGTGTTAAAATATATTATCAACGGTTATTTTCCTAATGATGATAGTATTATTCATCTCACTAAGAAACCAACATCAGATGACTATAATAAACTTTGGAATTCAATTAATACATATAATTTAGATGAAACTATGCAAAGTATGAATTCTTATTCTATTTACAATAACGATATTCCTGTAAATAATAAACAATATATAAACGCAGTAGTTATTTTAATTCCAAAAATTGCAAATGATGATCATGAAATTTTGAAAACCTATAAAGAAATTGCTGATACTGTTGCAAAACAAGGAAGACCAACTTATATTATATTAGACAATTATTTAAATAATTCTGGTTCTGATTCATCTTTAACAGAAGTAAATGATTCAAAGGAAGATATTGTTTTCATGAATATTATAAGCGAATTTTCGATGTATCCAATTTTCACTACGTCATCCTATGAACTATTTAGTATAAATGATAATAATGAATGCTATTTAGATGCATTAAAAATTAAGAAATTTAAAAAGCATATGAATAGAGATATTCTATTTCTTCATATGATGAATAAAATGATTAAAGATTTAACTGAAATTAATCGTAACCAAAAAATGTTAATTAATCCAGATGCTATAAATACAGATATATTAATTGTCTTATATTGGGATAGTGAATATGATCAAAATTTAACGTTAATGCCTGCAGTTATTGGTGAATGTTATTCAAATGATACTAGTAATAGAATAGCATTAATCACAAATATAAATAAAAATCTTGATATTGGTTTCACTTGTAATAAGTTAGATTACTTCAACGAACTATCAAATTTTGATATTTATTCAATGGATTATGAAAATATTGATTTCAATACTCTTATTACTAATAGCGAGAACCTTATAAATAAATCAAATAATAAAAATCCATTAAATACATGGATAATATCAAACATTGAAATGACCCAAGCAAATATCAGAATGATGGAGTCAAAGTTAATTCAAAAATCTAATGACAAAATTTTTATTGTTTATGTAAAAGATAAACAGGATATCGTCAATTCCCACAATGAAAGTTATGAATTAGTAAATTCAAATTCTAAGCACTTTTTAACTGTAGAAAATGTTGATTCTTTAATAGAATATTTCTCTATAAATACAAAAAAAAATAATAATTTAGTTATAAATCCAAGATTAACATTAAAGTAAATATATACATATATATTTGCATTTGCATATGTTTGTAAAATAATATTTATGATCGTATATGAATATTTATATAAATGACTAATGACGTTTATTATTATTATAATTATATACCAAACAGCATTATTAAACAATATGCAACTAATGATGAAATGTAATTATTTTTAAAAAATTATTAATTCCAATATTATTAATTTTTTTTCCTAACTAATTATATTGATATAATGATAAAAATTAAAATAGTAATATTAACAGTATATCCGAAAATATCGATCCATTCTTCATAAAATATGATTTTAAGATTCCATCATCAATATCTTTAATTAAAAATATTTCAAAAATGTAATTATAGTAGTATCAATATTATAAATATATATCATATTTATTAAAATTTTTATCTTATTATAAATACTTTTTTAGCACATTAACTAATTGTAAATTGAGAGGATCAATCCCAGATGCTTTAAAAGATTTAAATAACCTAAAAGAATTGTAATATAATAGTATAAAAAAAGGTTGAATATTTTAATGAAAAATATTTAAAATATAAAATATATTATATTTTTAGATATTTGAGTTATAATCGTCTTGAAGGAAGAATTCCAGAATTTATTGGAAACATGAAATATTTAGAAATTCTGTACGCAATTAAAACTTTTTTTATTATTTAATAAAATAATATTAATAAATCATTAATTACTTTAACAATTTAGTCATTTAGGTAATAATATGTTAGAGGGAAGACTTCCATCATCCATTGAAAACTTACATTCTTTAAAGGAATTGTACTTATTCTTTTAATTAATTTATTATATATATTATATATAAAAATAGTTTTGTATTATATTAATTAACAAAATGTATTATTGCTTTGGTAGATATTTGGATAATAATTATCTTTCAGGTCAAATTCCTGAAGGCATAGAGAATCTTAAAAAATTAACTATTTTGTAAATGTTATACATATAAATATTTTGAATACATACAAAAAAATATAAAAAATATAAATACTAAAATAATTATATATTAATTATAATAATTTTTTTTAAAATAAATAATTAATATAGACAAATGGAAAATAATAGATTCAGTGGTGAAATACCAGCAACACTTTCAAATTTATATTCTTTAAAAGAATTGTAAATTAATTTTTCAAACAAAAATATACTATAATAAATCTATTATTTATAATATTAAATTTAATATTATTTTTTATAATAGATATTTATCTGATAATGAATTAACTGGTGAAATTCCAAAGAATATTGATAATTTAATTAATATTGAAGTCTTGTTAGTATATAATATACTACAACATATTTTTAAGGATTAATTAATTACTAATATTGTAATATATAAAAAATAAAAAGAAAAATAGATAAAAATATGTTAACCGGATGTATTCCTGATTCTATTGGAAAATTAACTAATTTAAAAAGATTATATTTAAATCAAAATCATATCGTTGGATCTATTCCAAAATCAATTGGAAATTTAAGAAGCTTAAGAAGATTGTAAAATATTTTATTACTTTTTACTATAATAATAAATAAGCATATTTTTTAATTTTTTTTTTTTTTTTTTTTTTTTACAAATATATATTATTTTTATCTAAAAAGATGGTTAAATAATAATTCCTTAAGCCACATCATTCCAAATGAAATCTGCCAATTAGTTGAATTGAAAAAATTGTAATTATTATGAAAAATATATTAATAGATAAATACAATTATTTAATGTATTTATTATAACTAATTATACCTTTATATTTATATATATTTTTAATAGACGTTTGGATCATAATGAATTTGTTGGAAATATACCAGAGAATATAGGAAATTTAGTTAATTTAAGAGTTATGTAAGTAATTCTTATAATACAATTAATGATTTATATCCAATAAATTAATTTTTTAATTTTCTTTTCAAAAGTGGATTAAATAATAATAAGCTTTCAGGAATGATACCAAATTCGATTGGAAATCTCAAAAATCTATACTTGATGTAATTTGTTCAAACTTAAAATATAACTTATCGTAGTATGGTTCAATTATATTGATTCATATATATTTATATAGGCATTTAGATAATAATTATTTAGATGGAGCAATTCCGGAATCTATTGGTGAATTACAAAAATTAATTGGATTGTAAGAAAAATAATATTTACTATATACTAAAATAATATTAATAAACAAACATGTGAATAACTTTTTTCTGTATATAATATAAAGATATTTAAATAACAACTCATTGAAAGACTCAATACCAGATTCTATCGGAAACTTGGAAAATATTTTACAATTGTAAGAATTTTTAAAATTTTTAAAAATTTTTAATATAAAAAATGGATTATTAATAAAAGTGTTATAAATAAAAATTAGGCGACTTGATAATAATCAATTAACTGGATCAATTCCAGAATCCATTGGAAATCTTAGCAATTTAATAATTTTGTAAGAATATAATTATTATTATCCCTTATCATAAATTTATTATGAAAATAGTTAATAATTATTAATAATATATTTTACCATGGAAATTTAGAATTCTTAACATTAATCAATTAAATGGAACCATTCCAAGTTCTATTGGAAATTTAAAAAAATTAGCTGAACTGTAAATATAAATCATTAATTATTATATATAATAAATTTAATTCATTTTTATTGATATATTCATTTATATTTTAAAAGATGGATAAGTAATAATAGAATAAGCGGTGCTATTCCGGAAAGAATTGCTGAAATGGAAAGTTTAAAATTTATGTATGGATAATTTAATATATTAAACTTTTAATGAAAAAATTAGAAAATAAATTGTAATTTATATATTAATGAATATATTATATATGTAATAGTCATTTAGAAAATAACGAGATTGAAGGAATTATTCCATCAGAAATCGGACAATTAAAAAATCTTAATGGATTGTAAAGAATATATAATTGTAAATGTAATGAAATTATAAGCAAAAAATATATATTAAGTTATACCATTTTTATATATTATTTAGATATTTAAATAATAATCAACTTTCTGGAAGAATTCCAGATTCTATTGGTCAATTAGAGCAATTAACAGAATTGTAATTATATTAAGTCTTTTTTTTTTTCTATTTAACTATATATTGTAGTATTACTAACAAACAATTTGTTATAAATATATAATAAGATGGATTAACTTTAATCATATTACTGGTCATATTCCAAAATCTATTGGAAATCTTAAGGAAGCCAAGATTTTGTAATTACATTAAAAATTTTATAACTAATTTAATATAATGAAATAAATGAGTAATTATTAATAATATAATGGTCTTTAATAATAGACATCTTGAAGATAATCAATTATGTGGTAGTATTCCAAATGAAATATGCTCATTAACATCATTAACAGGATTGTAAATAATATTTAATAGTATTTCATTTTTTTTATATGTGGCTGTTATAGTATGCTAAATGTTAACATAAATTTACTTATTATACTAATTACAGATATATAAGAAATAATTTATTAAATGGTAAATTACCAGAAAATATTGGAAATTTGGTTAATCTTCAAGAATTGTAATAACTTTTCATAGTTTTTGAAATTTTAAATAGCCATAATCAAATACTGATTAGTTTTTTTTTATAAATATTAGACGTGTGGATACAAATATGATTGAAGGTGAAATTCCGGTATCTATAGGAAATATGAGAAACTTAACTTTATTGTAATTATTAATTTTTAATTATTTAAAAATTATAAATAAATTTTTAAAAAATATATATATAATTTATTTATATATTTAATTATGTGCATATTAAAAAATAAATAATATAGATGTTTAAATGTAAATAAACTTTCTGGAAGTATTCCAAGTACCATAGGAAATATGACAAGCTTATTGAGATTGTATGAATTAAATATAATTATTTATTTTATATTTTATTAATAGTATTAATTTTTTTTTGTATATTATAATAAAATTAACAGATGGTTAAATAATAATATGCTAAGTGGAAAGATTCCTTCTTCAATTGGAAATTTATCTAATCTTACTTTGCTGTAATTTTTAAATACATTTATTTTATTATTCAATTGTTTATTTATAAATATTAATTATAAATATTAAATATTATAATGATAATGCATCATTAAATAAATATATATCAATAGTCGTCTCGATAATAATCAATTAACTGGGGCTATCCCTGCAAGTATTGGAAAATTAAGAAATTTAACTGGATTGTAAATATTTAAAAAACTATTAAATTATAATTTTTTTTAATTCTTTAATAAATTTAATAAGGCCAATTTATTCTAAATTAAATCAATCAATTTTTTTATTAGGTTAATTAATATCAATAAACTTAAAGGTTCAATTCCTCCATCTATTGGAAATCTTAGTAATCTAGAAAGATTGTTAGTAGTATTCATAATGAAATATTTAATTATATTAAATTATTGATAAAATAGATATAATAATATATTAATCAAGTAATATTATTAATCTTGAAATTAAAATTTTTCTTCTTCTTTGAAAGATGGTTAAATGTTAATCAATTAGAGGGTCATATTCCAGATAATTTCTCATTACTTAAAAACCTTACTATTTTGTATGTAGAAATAATAATAATAATAATTTTAAAAAAATACATTATTACTATTTAATTATTTATTAATTTTAATTTTCTAAAAAAAAAAAAAATCTTGGTATATAGACACTTGGAAAATAATCAATTAAATGGAAGTATTCCACAATGGATTGGATGTTTATCGAAATTAACTGGATTGTAAATTTATTTAATAGCATATTACAATAATAATGAAATATAAAAAATTCATTTTAATGAATTGAATTAATAACTTGATAATAGGTATATTCATAATAATCAACTTTCTGGAAAATTACCACCTTCTATAGGTCAATTAATTAATTTAACTGAATTGTAAGATATTTATATATATTAATATTATAATGTTAATAATAATGAAATAAATACATTTTATTAATTATATTATATATTATATCTGTTTTTTAAATGCTACAGCCGTGTCGATAATAATCAATTAAGTGGAGAAATTCCAGAATCAATTGGAAATTTGGTAAACTTGAATGGATTGTAGGCATTTTCATATTATTATTTCATATATTGAATATTAAAAAGGGAAAATTTTATTTTTTAACAATATAAAATTATATTTTATTTATATAGACTTTTAAATATTAATAAATTTGAAGGAAAGATTCCTGCTTCAATTGGAAACTTATCAAATTTAAATAGATTGTAAAATTAAAAAAAAAAAAAAAAAAAAAAAAAACGAAATATAATATTATATTAATTTAGATAAAAATATAAAATAATATTAATAACATAACGGATTTTCATAACATTATAAAAAATAGATGGCTTAATTTCAATCAACTTTCAGGAATTATTCCAGCTACTATTGGAAAATTAAAGAATCTAAGATTATTGTATGCAAAAAATATATTTTTATTATACTTTTTATGTTTATATTAATATAACAATTCTGTTAATTTTTATATATTAAAGGCATTTGGAAGAAAACCAATTGTGCGGTAAAATCCCAGAAGAAATTGGAGAATTAAGAAATTTAACAGAATTGTATGGAATACCTATTTATTAACTTTATTATTTTAAATAATTATATACATATTATGCAATTTATATTTTTTCTAAATATAAATTTTAAAAAAAAAAAAAAAAAAAAACCCATTTTTTTAAAAAATAGATATTTAAGAAACAATCAATTAACAGGTGTTATTCCAAAATCCATTGGCAATTTATATGAACTTACTATCATGTAATTAATTAAATAGTATAGGATCAATAATACATATAAAAATATTAATATATTGTTTATAATACTTTATAAAAAAAAAGTTCTATGCAAAACAATAAATTTGTTGGACCATTACCAGATACTTTAGGAAAACTTGAAAATCTAACAGAATTGTAGGACAATTAAAATTATTAATTTTTAATGAAAAAAATAATAATAACAATGGTTAAAACATTATCATTATTTTTAATATAGACGTTTAGATAATAACGAAATTGACGGTAGTATACCACCTTCCATTGGTAATTTGAAAAAACTTAATGGATTGTAAGTTTAAAAATTATACTTGTAGTATAAAAAAAATGCCAAATTATATCAATTATATGACAACTTAATCTTTTCTAACATTACTAAAATAATTTAATATAAAAGATTATTGAATATTAATCATTTAAGTGATGAAATTCCTGAAACAATTGGCCAAATGAAAAATTTGAATAGATTGTAACTATTTTTTTTTATATCTCATAATGCAATTCAATATGTTTTTTTTTTACTAATACTTATTTATTATTTATTTCATAATATTTTTTTATTTAAAATAAAAAAAATAAAGATGGCTTAACCTTAATCAATTACACGGTGAAATTCCAAGCTCAATAGGAAAATTAAAGAATTTGAATTTAATGTAATAAATACTAAAAATATTTATTGGATTAATTTTTTTTTTATTATTTTTAATTTATTAATACTATATAATTATATAATAATGCAATAGTCGTTTAGATAATAATCAATTAAGTGGAAATATTCCAAATTCTATTGGTGATTTAGAAAACCTTACCGCATTGTAAAGAATTGTTTAATTATATTATTTATTATTATTAAGAGAGATTATTTAGTACTAAGTGAATATTAATTTTATATTTTATAACAACACCCAAATATATAAAAGATTAATTAACTTAAATTGCTTAGATGGAACTATTCCTGAATCTATTGGCAATCTACAAAACCTTGAAAGATTGTAACTTATTTTATTTTAAATAAGTCATTTATAATTATTAATTTAAAAATTATAAAATTAATAATTAATAATATTTTTAATAAATTAATTATTAGATGGCTTAATAACAATTCTTTACATGGAGAAATACCAAAAAGCATTGGAAGTCTAAATAAATTAACGTTATTGTAAATATTTAATAATATTGAAATATTTAATTTATTATTATCAATATTTATATTGATTGAACTTTTTATTATTATTATTAATTTATATATTTAGACATATAGAAAACAATCAGATATCTGGTAATATTCCATTAAGTTTATGTCAATTAAAGACATTAATTGGACTGTAAGTATATTATCATAATTTAAAATGACTCTAAAGGTTATTATTAATAATTTTATAATATATATATATTTAGTTATCTTAATAATAATAACTTAGATGGTGCAATTCCATTTTCCATTGGAAATCTAATAAATTTAACACATTTGTAAGTCATTATGCAAATAATTGAAAAAGAAAAATTATATATCGTACTTTTTTATTTTTTAACATTTAAATTATGTAAATATAATAAAAATAGACGTTTAGATTCAAATTCTTTGAACGGTCAAATCCCAGATTCTATCGGCTATTTAATTAATCTTTCTTTATTGTAAATTATTTTTTATTAATTTATAATATTATAATACTATTTAAATAAATTAAAAAAAAAAAAAAAATAATCCATATCAACCTTTTAAATAAAAATATATTAGATTCTTATGTAATAATCAAATAAAGGGTCCAATTCCAGATTCTGTTGAAAATCTTTCTAAACTCTCTCAAATGTATATTTTAAATATAAATATATAAATATTTATATAGTTTATTAATAATACTAATTAAATATTCCAATATTTTATTATTATTATATTTAATATTAGAAATCTTGAAATTGTAGATTAAAAATGAACTGTATAATAATGATATATCTAAATTTAATTTCTCATATAATTATAATAATTTTTATAAATAAAAAATTGAGTATTTTTAATGTAAACTAATGAAAATATTAAAATAAAAAGATTTATTAAAATGACTAAAAGTTATAAATTTTATTTATTTCTTTATTTCATTTTTTATTTATTTATTTATTTTTATTCATAATTTAAAAATTATTAAATTATGAAATAGTTTTGATTTACATATTTTAAAAACTATTTAAAATTTTGATAATAAACATTACTTTACGACTAAAACTTTAATATATATATATAGTATGTGATGGGAAAGACTATTCTTTAAACTCAGAATTGATATTTTGTTTATTAAATATTTCTGGGTAATCCTTTTTATAAACATGACCGTTAGCGCCAAAGTCTTTATAAATTTCTTCAAAAAACATAATTAAATTTCTTAAGCCTAATAAATAACCCATATCGGGACCTTTATGTGTTGGGGGGAACGGTACTAAGATGTAATTTTCTTCTTTTCCTGTAATGGAGTTAATTACTGGTTGAGTGATATCTATATCACCTCTTTTTTTAGGATCTGTTGATACCATTAAATGGGCATCATTAGTACAATGTGCAAAATCAATTAAATGAACGACAACTTCTTTATTGTATAGACAACGTTGAACCGTTGAGTATGAATCTGGATCATCTTCATTATTAGTATTATGTCTGTCTAGATAATTGTCAGAATTGTGTATTAAAAGTAAATTATGATTTGAATTGGATTCATTTTCCTCATCAGCCCATGCACCATCATAAAATAACATAAGACTACTAGCATAAAAGCGAGATGTTGTTAATTGTTCTACCACAGAATATAATGTTTTTAATTTTTCAACAATTTTTGGTATAAATCCTACTAGTAATTTTTCACCATTATCAAGAAACGATAATAGTCCTTCTTTAAAATGCGATGCAACAATCTTTCTACCTTTATATTTATCAGAATATTCAAATGTCTTTGTATTAGTTTTATAAACTTGCATTCCACACATACGAACGCCGAATAATTTACTTGTTGTTGATTCACACTTCTTTTCTTGGGATTTTCGTTTTTGTGGGGTTGCATCTACACCATGTTGTCGTGTTCCCATTTTTAAATCTAAAATGCATGGATATTTCATACCATACGTTAAATCTTCTATTAAAATAAATTGTTCAGGTTTTTGATTCTCTTTATCACTTTGTCCCATTTTATTGATTTGATTATTAAGACAATGTAATGACCAAGGATTTATATTTTGTCCTATCATTGATGCATCTGTATTTTTAACATCTGGTTTATCTTCTATTAAAGGTGTAAAACCTTGGTATTCATTACTTAATGCATTTAATGAATGTCTTCTTTTTAATCTTGTTAAAGATGAAGCTCTTAATTGTGAGTATCTATAACGACGATTTTGAATAGTTAATGCATCACGTAATACTTTTTCACGAAGTTTTTGATAATAATTGTAATTTCCCATCCGTGATTCACCATCGGTATAAGACGATATATATTCTATTGGAACCTTTTTATTATTAGTGTTAATCGCTATACCACCACTACTACTTTTGTCTTTATTATTGCTGTCTGTTTGATTATCTACAGAAACTTTAGTACTATTATGAGATAATGGAGATATATTTGGCTTTCCACATTCACTACAAGAACTATGATCATGATTTAAATAATTATTACATGAAGATGGGTTTAATAGTTGAGAGGATTTATCACCCGCCGATTCAAAAGTAATAGTTTGACTATTATTCCTACTATAATTCTCATTTTCAATGATAGCCACAGGTATATTATCTACCCACGTATTACTGTTACCATCGCTTCCATTATTATTATTAAAATATACATTAATGACACCGTAGTAGCCAGGAATAAATGGTCGTAATTGAGGATATATATTATTTACAGATTCATAAAAGGCCCTTTCCGCTGGGTTCATTAACTTACATAAAGCTTTATCAGAAAATCTTAAAAATGGTGCATGACCTCCAACTTGATGTCCATATGGAAGCAATGGTAATGATGTCGGTGATGCCTTATCAAATATATTATCTATTAAATCTTCTTCATTTTCAAATGAGCATGCTCTAATATCATCTTCATCTTCAAAGCTTCCTTTTGATTCATTTCCTAATCTTGGTAATTGATCTTTATCCTCATTTTCTACTTCAAGACTTATTAAGCTTATATTATTATCCATATGCATTATATCGGCATTAGAATAGCTAGAGTCTTTTTTCAAATATGGTATTGGTTCTTTTTGTTCCTTTTTTGTTGGTGACAATACTGGTATTATATCATTGTCTTTTACTTCTCTTGAACTTTCAATATTATTATTAAGCAATTCATCAACATAACTTTGGTCATTTTCATTACCATCATCATTATTAGTATTAGTATTATTATCCTTATTAAAGGATTTATTAAATAGTTTACTATCCTGATTATAATTATTATCAGCTTTTAGTGATAGTATATCTTCTTTATCAATACTATCATTCTTTTTACCATTCCTAGTAATGTCATTACTACTACTTTTTTTCATGATATTTTTACAATTTTCTATAGGTGAATTACTTAATTCATTCGATACGACATTATTTTTCTCTGTATTTTTAAAGGATTGTTTAGGATGGAATAATTTTATCTTATTTTCAAATAAATTTGAGGTATTATTTAATGGAGTTAAAGAAGTTAAAGGAGTTGGGTTACCCTTCAGAATATCACTATCATTTAAAGATAAGGAATATATTTTTTTTTCAATCAATGGGTATTCCATGAAATCATGTTTAGTATTTATTTTATCTCTTCTCTTTTCTTTTTTTTCGGTTTTAATATAATTTTCCTTTGTGTCATCACTAGTATGGGTCAATTCTTCTAGTGTATGAGAAGATGGATCAATTTTATTACTTATTTTTTCGTCTGCATAGTAACTTACAATAGCTTTTGTCTTTTCTTTGTTATTTAATTTATCTATTGAAAGTTGTTGTCTATCAATTGAAACCTGACTATACGATGGTGAATTTAACATACGATTTAGCGTATTTGTTGTTATACTATTACGATCATTTCCTGCACCAATAATATCAATGGAATTAATATTTGATATCTTTACCTGTGAATCTAATGATATATAATTATCATGATGATGCACATGGTGAGGTTTAGTTAATTGATTTTTTAATTTATTTTTGCATGTTTGACATATATTTTTATCATTTTGTACAGTGTTAACACTAAGATATTCAATATTTTTAGATAGAAGAAATTCTTGTTGATTTGGTAAGAGGATTGAATCACTATTTGCAAAACGAAGAATATTTAATTTATTATCTTTATTATATGGTATTAAGGATGATTCATTTGAATTTTTTGTCGTTGTTGTTGAATTCAGTGAGAAATCATTTATATTTATTCCTTCCTTTTGAGGTTTCTCTGCTATAACTGAAGAATCAGTTCCAACAGTATTTTTGTCTTCAGTTATTATTTTTGATTTGGTATCATTAGTATCATTTTTAGAATCATTATATTTTTCTTTATTAAGATTTGGTAAATCACTTAAATTATTAGAAAATAATTCTTTATTATCATTATCTGTATTTCCTGTGTTATATTTTCTTTCATTTTGCTTAATATCATATGAAATTTTATTATTAGTATTATTAGATTTATTTAAATGATTAGATGCACGAAGTGCCGAAGATAACGCAGATGTTTTATTTCTTTTATTAATTTCATGTGATGAATTTAAATCATTTTTTTTAAATACAAGTGAACATGAAGAATCAAATTGATTATTTTTCAATTGAATATTTTCTTTAAAAATATCATTATTTTCATATGTACTACCGTGAATAGAATTATCTTCAGAATAGCTAAATGCTATTATAATGTGACATATTTCAAATTCAAAATATTATTTAAATATTTAAAAGTTTAATGTTTATTAGTAAATAAATAATAATAAATAGGAATAACCAAAATATATATTTTACATCAATTTATTAAATATGTAAAGTATTACTATTATAATTTGGTATATGTTCAACAGTCAAACTATTATAAGAAGATGTAACAGGTATATTTATTGATTTTGCATAGAGCTAAAAAAAAATGTGAGTTTTTATTATATATATATTTATAAATTTTTAGATAAATAGATTTTATTTATTAAATAAATATTCTTTATGTTTTATCAATATATATAATAATAAATAAATAAATATAATTAAATTACTTTATTAGTATCATTATTCTCCATTGTTTTATTAGTGTATATATATATATATATTTTTTTTTAAAAAAAAAAAAAAAGGCTAGATATATGTTTGTTTGTTTTTTGTTTAAATTGAATGTTTTTTATAATAAGTAAATTTTAGTTTTATTATATGTATTAGATTATTATGATATCGCGTTCCATTATATATTATTGTTATTATTGTTATTATTATTTTTTATCAATATAAAAAAAATAATTAATATATATTATGAGAAAATGGAAATTGCAAACTTTTGAATTACTTAACAAATAGGTAAAAAAAAAAAAAAAGAAAGAAAGAATATATATATATATAAAAAGCCTTTAGTATTGTAAATGACTTCCTCTTTTTTCTATTGTTATTATTGATAAATTATGAGTTACAAAATTTAATAGATTTACTAATATTATTGTATATTTGATATTTTATTAACGCCAATATAATTGAGTAATGATATTTAAAACTTTGAATATTCTAAAATTCCAAGTAATTAAAGATAATTCCATCATATGCAATATGAAATATATATGACCTTTATATATATATAATGGAATATATATACTTTTAATATTTATATTATTTATATTTGTCCAATGCTTTATAATAATATGTAAAAATATTATTTATTATTTTCAAATATAGTATATATAAATAATTAAGATGGATTATCAATTGAATGTGAA